>BLKM01012995.1:3097284-3437284 GCA_013340265.1 Coptotermes formosanus | reverse complement strand
ACTCCTCCAAAAACAACGCAGTACACAGTCAACAGCACATTTTCACTCAACTATAAAGTGCAACCTTAGTGTGACGATAACGAAAAAGTTCTCCCTGAAGACGACCCAGCAGGGTCGAAACATATAGGAGTGTGTTAGGATTGATCATAAAACTCTCTTTGTGCATTTGTTGGTGATTAGTGTTCTTGTATAGTATAGTGCACGGACAAGGAGCACATAAAATTTATTTATTTATTTATTTATTTTAAAGAGGACATGTTCAGATGATTTGGAGTTGTGTAATTTCGCTACGCATATACGGATTTATTCCTGTGTAGGAGATTTGCAATTTGAATACAAGCGAAACAATAACTTAAGAGTGGACCTGCGTCACTTATTCTCTGTGCCAGTCTGCAGTACCTTTGAACACATGGAACTTGTGTTGTTCCTGCACTGGCTGTCAGTTGACTAAGTTGAGGGTCAAGAAGTCATTTATCACGCTTGCACACTGGCAGCAGGTAAAAATGACAAGGGTTAGTTTTCTGCTCTCTTCTTCTCGTTGGCGCGCATACTTTCGGACGGCGATCCAGGTGAAACCGAGTACGGGCTGTCCAACTTTCTAACAGTTTTGCTGACTGTGGGCCGTTTCTCGGAGCCAGCTCAGCCCAAATGAGAGTCGTATCTTAAGAGATATGTTGCTGGAACTTCGTTCCTTAAGAGCAAACTCGTTACGTAATTATAAATTTTCCATTGGCCGTAACAGAAACACGAAGGAGGTAATGGAAAATAAAACGACGTGAAGAAAGATGCTAAGTGGGGTTACAAGTTACATTGCGGTCAGTGCAATGGGAGATCTGTGTACTACAGCCTGTGCAAAATGTGTCACTGTGTGAGAAAATGAGTGAAACTACAAAATCGGCACTGAAAAGAGATGACATGTCTGTGTCTTTCGCCCAGTGCATATTGCTACATCTGCAAGACAAAACCGTCATTCTGCATGGGTTTGAGTCCAGGCCATTTTCTTGCTCATTATGTTAAGCAGCTCCGATAAGAATCCATCCCTCGAGGAGGACCTAAACTAATGCATTTGCTAGGACATTTGGGAAAAACCGTTACTCTGAGAACAGTTTTATAGTGCACATCCATGCAGACAAGTATTGTGACGTTCGAGGTAAAGTAACATTTAATTACTGCAGTTTGCTAGGATGCAGGAGAGACAACAAAATACTCAGTCGAGGCTCCCGTGCATGGACATGCCAAACAATTGTACTGTCTGAAATCACGAATTGTACTGTTTTTCTACAGCAGAATTCTTATCTGTTTAGTAGTACTCAAATGACAGTTTTCTCCCAGTCCTATCTACCGGCCTTTACTCGTACTTTGATCTCGAAGCCTTGAATCAGTAAATTGTTTTACGCACCGTACGAAATATATGATAAGCGACGGGAGGGCTACAAACGAAATATTTAAAAATATTTTATTCTTTTATTTCATTAAATACGCCCGTTCTCCATACTACTGAAAGGTCAGAAACCAAGTTTCTCGATTTTTAGGTACAAACAGATGACGTGAGTGACAATTCATGTTTTAGCAAGCGTTGAACATAGCACAGCAGTTGCTTCTAATATAGCAAGCTCCCTTTGCTGTGCTTAAGTGTGGGATTATTGCTATTATCTCAAGCAGAAGTTGCGGGTTCAGTTCATCACAAGTTACACTACACAATACAGTGCACAGTTTTGTATGGATTTTCTGTTGCACTTCCACATCACGCGCGTGTTATGAAGCACGTCTTTGCAAAACCCTACAAAAACTCGGAAAAAAGTACTTCTTCGTCCAACTGCGGATTATCATCATAACCTGGAAGTAACTAAGGAAGGTTATAAAAACTGCTTTAACATTTGCCCCTCAGATGTAAGTGGCATTGCGGTGTAGAATTCAGCAAGTTTGCTTTAAATTTGGAAGCTGTAGAATTCGGACATCAGAACAGTTCTCTAGGATAAGATTTACCTTAACCTAGCACCATAGCAATTGAGAGAATGTCCGCAGATGTTAACTTTTCTGGCACTTTCGCTTCGGCGCGTTCGCTCTGTCCTTCTCCCTAGGTTTTAGATTCGTGAATAGTTTTCCGAAATACAGTTTGAATTTTAACGAATACTGTAATATTTGTTTTTATTATAGCAGTATATTTAAAACCGATCATCTTGAGATGTCGTAACCATGGATGTTTACAATCGATTATGCACGACTCTCAAGGCTCAGCTGTCTTTCAGTCTTGACTCTTGCCTCAGAAGAAGAGAACCTGTCTTGGTTATAAAAACTGTTTATCTGGCCTCTGCTCTTAACTTAAGAAAGAAAATCCCTATCTCAGTTATGAAGGCCAGTCATGGCAAGGGATCGTAAAAGTACTTCGGTTTTTGTGTAAAATGTCTTACTTTTATTCAATGTTAACCAAACTTGCCCTTTGTGGAAACATTTTAGTAAAATCCCCAAAATAAAATTTCACGAAAATCCGTTCAATAGGACAGGATTTTTCCATGCTGACAGACAGACAGACAGAAAGACAGACAGACAGACAGACAGCTGTGAGAAAGCCACTAGACGTTTTCAGCAATTGTTTGCGAAAGCACCTCATGTATAATAAACAAAGGCCGCCTCCTGCCATATCCTTTCCAGTTCATCACGTGCACCCATTGTGTTCGAAAAGTAGGCCTATGACAAGCCGAGTAAGCTTCGTTAAACATTAAGACCTGTATTTATTTAATTCACGCTTCCCCATGTGTGTAATTCTTTGTTTGTTTGTTTGTTTGTTTGTTTGTTTGTTTCTTTCTTTCTTTCTTAGTCTGACCTCTTTCCACCTACTCATTGTAGGAGTAGAGGGTGTATGGCACCTGATGACACTCAATACCGCACACACACACACACACACACACATGCACACACACACACACACACACACACACACACACACACACACACACACACACACACTCGGTATGACTGCTCTGGACGAAGGATCAACCAGTCGCCGAGGCCTCTATCTGAAAACACGCAATACTCACAAGAGACAATAATCCATGCCTCCGGCGGGATTCGAACCCTCAATCCTAGCAAGCAAGCGGACGTAAAGCTACGCCTTAGAACGCGCGGCTACCGGGATCGGCGAGTGTAATGTCATGACTTTTGTTTTTATTAGAAACAACTGAATCTCACTTGGCGAAATTTGAGTTTTTAACGTTAAAGATGCGGGCATATAGCGTGTAAATACTGCTGCCTGTTAGAAGGTTAAGACAGTCGGTTCTCATTAAGTATATTATGAAGACTTCTGATGCCAAGTGTAGTTTAGCACTGTGTATCCGTTACCGCGGGTTCTGTTGGTCTATAACTTGTCTTTACGCGTAAGACAATGTTTGCGCTCGTAAACTGGGTCTTTCTGGGAATATCAGTAATTTTACGATGTACAGGCAAGGGAAGAGCTCTGACCGCGCTATAGATAGGCATGACCAGCTTGGTCATGTACACAGGCGACTTTACCTCTGGCCTTGCATGCCCGCGACTGAGTTAGAACCGTTCTGGGTGCATTCTCCCAACTCGGATAAGTCTGCCTTTATGTCTAAACTAAGTCACCTGGATAGCTTGCCTGCCTGTCAGCTTGAATATTTATACTCGGCAGTGTTGGAAAGAGAGAGAATACGAACTTGTACAGGCTCCTGCCGTTAACATGTGAATTTAATAGGTGTTAAAAATATAGTCTTTTTCTCTTGTAGATTACAGTGACTTAAAAAGGCGGTTATTCTGTAAGTTACGAGCAAACAATTCTCACAAAACCTCTTAGATCCATACCACACTGAAATTTATTATAGGTTATAATCATTACCCATCCGTAAATCGTGATGCTATCAAAACATAGAGCTAAATATATTTTTAGAATAGTATCCTTTTGATTATATCTTCTATTCTGCCAGAATGTCTGATGAATGCTTTAGTTTCGTAAGAATGGTACACACACCTCACCAGGGGACTGCATTACATTTTTCTGTCCCTTGAGACAGCACTAAATATTAAATAATGCTGAATCATCAGTTTTATATAAAAATGAGCGATGTTTGAAAGTAATGCGTGATGTTACTACAGCCCTGAATTTTCTAATAGATTTTTCATCAAGCAGTTCGAAGTTGACGACTTTGAAAACCTGATAGTCGCTCATCTGATGACGATAATTTCTATATTTTAAGGAAATCTGGCTTTAATTATTAGTTCCACGCCACTGTACGCAATGCAAAGCAAAAAATCCAATTGACATAATCACAATGATGCCTTTACTACAGGTATATTTTTAATATTATTCTCATATTTAAGCCCCGTCTTTCCAAGCCGTCACTACTCTTCAGCTTATCTGACACATTTTGTGCAGGTCTATGTGCGTGCATCATATCACACGTGCTTATCACATGCCCGGCTTCCGCTTGAATTTTGCAGGTACTGCAATTTAACTTACTATACGTGATCTACGTTTTAGGTGTTTTGCTGCGGTTGGATTAAGGGCTCAAATACACCCCCTGTAAAACATTCTGATGCTGTGTGAGGGTTGTTCCCGGCAAGCAACAAAAAGAAGGAGGCCGGGAGGCAAATAAAATAAGTCGAATGAGTAGGATCGTTTGCAGGTTTTCTGGATTGATAATGCCAAAGCGAAACACCTCGATATGAAATTTGCCTTCGTCTTAAGGAGCAAGCAGTTCCCAGGGTACGTTTACCCTCAGCAATCTAACATCAGAGAAGGCTTGAATTTTCGGTTTATACCTTATTTTAAAAAGTGCATGGGACTATGTTCGCTATGGCACTAAGTAGAAATTAAACGTCGAACTATGACTTAATTTAGCGTAACATTTTAAAGATATAGTGTCGTTACCGTATATGACACATCGATATGAAGAACTGGTGCTGTAAGTCCCGAAATCTCCTAATTCCGAACATCCATGCTAATGAAAAGTTTGTATATTTCCGATATATTCACAAGTTGAACATGCTTGTAAAATAAACTACGACGGTTTTCATTGTCGAATTATTATTTTATTAGGGGAAAAATGTGGTTATCTCACGCTACAGGGTGACTGACAATTTACTGTAAGAATGATATTCGCTTCCTGACTGGACAGGAATTTTTCCGTTTGTTTTGACGTCCAGATTGTTTCGGAAGACTACTGGATGGTTTGGTACCTGAGGCCACGCCTGGCAGCAGGCTGGACAGTACGTAGAACTGATCATCCACTTCCTTAATTTAACTTCCGGGCGTAAAGTGTACGGACTTATCTCAGTGTCCTCCATTTTTCTTTACGACATGGTGCATTTGTTAATGGTAGGATATAAATTTGCCCCCTACATGCCGTGAAGCTTGTGGGGAAGCAGACGCCAATTTTTTTCACCAATTTTTTAACCTCTGCCCTGGGTGGAGGTGAATGTTTAACTTCACGTCCCGGCCGCTTTACTCCAGGGGAAAATTCTTTGTTACCTATTGAATAGGAGCCTGCATGGAACCCAGAACCAATTTGGAGGGTTTGGAAAATAAAATAAATCCTTTTCCGTGCAGGGAACTGAAGTATAATTCCCCTGCAGTCCGTCGCTTAGTCACTATAGACGCTATACTATTCCGGCAGCACTTGTAATTAGGCGAAAGTCTACTGTTGCCTGAAGCATTTTTTCACCTGGCGCTTGTACTGGGTGGGTGTAAGGGACGGGTTTGTAGGTGAAGACCAACATTACTGTGCTGACGGTGATTTGTGCTGCGTGATGAACGTGCACTCTCCCTACGTCCCTGCTTGTTTGTTATCCCATCACATGAAGCAAGAACTGATTCTACTGAATTGTGATGAATGGCGAAAGGTAGGATATTTAAATAAGACACCTAAAACTTATTTATTTTCCTTCTTTTGCGTTCCTGACAATAAAAACATTAATGAAGAATCAACCTCAGGCAGAAGAGAAAATAAAATTGTCTCTCTTATTAAGCACGTCGAAACGTTTTTCCAGATGACGGAATATTTAGCGACAGAGGTAGACACGAACATGACCTCTGTTCTGTGAAGTGAATAAAGATCTACTTAAAATATATAGGCCGTAACGCGAAAGCCAGTGAGATACATGCTATGCAGCAAAGAAAGCATTATACGTGTGTTTAATCCATTAGAGCACGCCTTTCCACTCTTCTGCCGTTTTTTAGTTACGTAGGATTATTCACTTACTCTTTCACATGATCATAGATCTTATCCTATCTGTCTGCAGTAAATCTGTGTTTGCCCATTTTTCCCGTCTCAGTAACGTAGTAATAGAGTGGCTTGCTACATAATTGAACTTAATTGCATTGGCTTTTAGCATATATTTATTTTGCACCTTAACAACTTGTTAAAAAAGTGTGTAAAATCTTCCCTTTTTAGTGTAGTGACTTGTTTCCAGCGACACGTTGCTGCCGAATGATCATCGTATATAAAAATTTCAACAATTCAATGCAGTACATTTGCACCTTTACAGTGCTGGGGAAGGAGAGAGGAGTGAGCGGAAGGAAATATAGAGCCAGGTGTGAAGGCAGACCTGCACGTTGCTGTACGCTGGTATCTCTTTATATCTTGGATGTTTGTTTCCCCGCCATTTCTCTCGGACACTCGCCTCATACATATATTCTCTGCAGGAACAATTATCTGAATTGCTAATTATCGTATGCTCCTGCAAGTTAGACACACGACTGCAACATTTAATTTAGCTTTATGTGTAATTATAACATTACATTGCACGCAACGTCGGATTTATGTGGCAACGATGAGAATTTGGAGACCCACGGTCGATGAAGTGGTGTCAGCTTTTGGCGGAAGCTCATTATGGTTACTAGGAAAACCTCAGTGGACGACACCAGTCTTAGATTCAAAGGCGTTACTAAAATATCTCTCTGTGGGCGTAATTATGATACGGTTTGGGCGGTAGGGGATTCGGGGATCGATTCCAGGTAGCTACACAGCTTACAAACTGGCTTTGGCACCCACGCAGTCTTCTATTCAAAGAGGTTCGAGGAATATTTCCCTGGGTCTTAGGAGTCAATGCTTGAAGCTTTTCGCTTATCTCCATCTGATGCCGAGTTTAAGAATATCTGAAGCTATGTATCCTCTTCTCCATGCATCTTCACGCCGTGTTATTTTTTAAGAAAAGGATAAAACTATCTTGGCATTGTTGCCTCAAAGATCTAGGGTGACATTGTCAAGCAACATACCCTGGCTAAGGTCAGGGACCAGTGGCGAACCGCTTTAATCATTGCGAAGAATATGCAATTACGGGGAATTTATTGATCAATTCAGCAACTATTAAATTGTCGAGGAAGGTTTTGCTCTATGAAGATTGTTGGTATGTAGGTCTGCGATTTGTATAGGAAGGAGAGGTGGGGGAAAGAAGTTAATTATTAAAGGGAAGTGTTATTTGTGGTATGGGCGGAACGTCGCTCTGGAAAGACTGCAATCCACACTGCTTTATGGTCAACACAGGCCCCTGTTGCAGTCACTATTCTATTAACGTGCAGTCGACATGTCGTGTGATGCGTGACACTGCTGGCTTATAATTGGCGAGTGACTACAAACAGAAGGAAAGTGCGCAGTTCCGACAACTAAGGGATTTTAACTCACTGGTTTGTAGGAACCAGGTGGACTGTAGACTGTGCAACATTTCAGTCTTAATGTGTGGGTACATTGTGCGGTAATAGCTATTATAACACAGCGTCCCCGAATTTAATTTTGCCCTTAAAATTTTCTTTGTTCATTCTAGGTTCTTACTGTCGTTCTGAGCAGGTTGGTGTCGTGGTAAAGCTCTAGATTTCTATCCGGGAGGTACCCGATTCTAATCTTGGCTGGAACACTAGCTATTCTTACAGAAATACTTCGTAGTCATTTTCAGTCACTCCAGGCAATGTATTCTGATTAGGGTAAGACCGTGTATAATTTACCATCGACGCTGAGAAACTGAAGACATCAAACCATAGAACAGTTTCTCTCTTTCCCAAATAATTTATCATCTTCCACCCGTCTCCATCTCCTCGACGGTTTCATTAACTGTCGTTTTATTGTGAATTGTCCGTCACTCTGGTGACACGACACGAACAAACAGATCCTGCTCGATTTTCTGGAGCTGCTTTCCTAATGCATATGCAGCTCCACTCTCCTGGGGACCCGCACTGTCTCTCGAAGGAAATGCTATATGCCGCTCTGTCTAATTTGCAGATGTAATCTCTTAGACGTTTCCGGCCTATTTGGTTGCGTTATTTGTTCCTATTAGGGGCATACATATATACTGTTAAAAGCTGTTTGTTGCTATACATATTGCTTTGGATGTAATGAAACAATACTACTATTTGAACAAGGTATTTCTGGAGATTATAGGCCTACGAAAATTATATTATGAATCACAAATAGAGGTCCTGTAAGGCGTATGTGCAATCAAATTATATTAAAATAATTTTCAATGAACATCTGATAAAGCATGTATACTTTGTAGTGTAACAAAATAATCGGCAGTGTCAACCTAAATTACGTTGTTGACCAAATTATTTAGCTGTTTACCCAGGCTTACTACAGATTATCGACGATGTAAGAAAATGTTCAATGCGTTACATGGTCTGCCTTGCAAGAGTTCCATAGCCTCTTCCAAAGCAAATTCTTCGGAGAATGCGAGTTAGTGCTGCATATTTCGCGTTCCTGTATATTCTCTTTCCTTATCCAGTAGTTGTTTGCGTGTTCCTGCACGTCTTCTTTTCTCTTCTGTCTTTCCTAATAACGTTTCTGAGACGACTGTTCCTACGCAAGATGTGACAAATTCATTAAGCCTTCTTTCATTTTACTGTGTGTAGGACGTCATTTCCTTCTTGACCCTGTGCAGTACTTCATATTTCACACGATCAGTACAACTGATCCTCTCCATCCTTCTAGAGCGCCACAATTTAAACATTTCCAAGTTATTTCTGATCTCTTGACCGAAGAGTCCAGTTTTCAGCACCATATAAAACTATGCTCCAAACACAACATTTGACTTGTTTCTTCTTTAAATTTAAGTTCAGTTGGCTGGTGAAAAGGGTCTTCGTCTTGTTAAATGCTGCTGATTGCGGTACACATAACGTCATGCAGGTCTAAATTTTTTGGTTGAAAATTTATTCCATACATTATTCGCGAGTGATGAAGTTGTTCTAGAATCAAACGCAGAAGAAGATAAACCTAAGCTTAATATACCCTACCAGAATGGAGGAAGAAATAGAAACGTGTTTCTAAAAATTGCTAGAAGTCTATTTACATGAGAACAAGGATAACAAATACCTACGACAAAATGTAGCAGCAACAGGCTTAGTATCTTTCGGATTAGAATCTTTTATCTTCCTAGTTCCTCTTTAAAACTACGTAAAGTACCGTCACATACTAAAATTTAGTTGTGGATTGTCTTTACTATTTAGGTGGTCTAGAAATGTGAAGTTTGGTGTTGGATAAATATAGACTGAATTTTACAGCACTATGTTGAGCAAAATATGTATAACAAAGAAAAGAAAAAATGTGGAGGAAATTACATAATGTGCCCATTAAGTATTTACGAAATATTAGTGTGATAACATCAATGAAGGGTGAACTGTGTGGGACGTTTAGCACGGATGGGTCCTGTGACTTGCGTGCATGAAAGTCACCTTTAATATTAAAATAAATCTTAAGAGAAGCAGCGTGTGAAGAGTTGGTCTGGATGCAAGTAGCCTAAAGTGGGACCCTGTGGCGGGCTTTTGTATAAACTGCGGGGTCTATAAATTTGAGAGTTATCTTGACTAGTGCAGTGACTGTCAGCTTCTCAAAAAGGATTTTATGTCCATGATCATTTATTAATAAATTTCGTACGCTAAGCCACTTCAACACACTTGGTAACTTTCAGTCTGCACTTCAGACAAGTTAAAGTTTAGTCCGATATAAAACGGCAGCTTATTAAATTGGTCCGACAAATGCCATTTTTGAACCACAATACCAAAGTTCATTGAGATCTGCCTAGAGTGGTAGTTTTGAGCTGTTGCAGAGGGGTACAAGAACACCAAAGGGTAAGCGAGATCTCACCGGAGTGCAAGAACTAGGCCTGTAATTCATATATTGTCAAGACAGGTCGAAATATACAGAACAGTTCTCGACAAATTTTCTGTGCTTGCAATAAGAAAAGTTTGTCATTGTGTCATTCGATCTTATCTTTTATGTAGGCCTAGTACAAGATTACATTTAACTCTAATTTGAAATAAAATTGAAGTTCCTATTGAAAAGGGATACGTGACATCTCTCCCTAAGTCCAAGTCCGTTGACGGGATAAGATTGAGAATTTTTTTTAAGAGTTAAGATTGAGAATTGCTAATCTAGGAGTTTTTGAGATAAAACATACAAAGTGACTAATATGGTTTTTATATTATGGGATCATTCCATGTAGGTTATGCAGCAAACGCATAAAAATCAGGGAAAACGAAAAGCTTGAAGCTGATGGATTGTATTACCTACCGCCGTCGTCATTAGTTTTTCGGAAAACAGATCGAAAAACAAATCAGTCTAACAATTGGAGTACTAAGAAGTCCTTTTGCCCTTCGTTTATTTGAAAGAAACCCACAAGAAACAACCTGCAATTTGTGTCCTGTTCGAGCAAGATATATAGGCCGAGTGAAGGATGCAGTACAATGATGCACAGGTTTCGTGGAGAAAAAGAACTATGGCTAAAGGGAAGAAAGAAAAAGAAATGAATACACATGTAGAAAGAGAGAGAGAAAGAAAGAAAAAATATAGTCTATTTGTCTGTTTCAATGAGTTGCTCATTGTCCTGTCAATCAAAGGGGAGCAGAGCAGAAAGCTTTTTAAAAAGCTGGGAGCAAGACAAGTTACATTTCCGGTCCACCGTGTCTTGGCTTGTGTTTCTGCTACATGTGCGAGGATATTATATTGTGGTTTCCTCTTCAGCTGGCCCGTCTGTTGAACGTAAACAACACTAATATCCTTGCAAACTAATGTGGCATTTGGCCTCTTAACCCATTCAGTGCTGAGTTTAATTTAGACAAAAATTATTTTCTGATTTTCGATATGGGTCTTAAGGAAATGCGGTATTAAAATTTAACTCAAATAAGATCTACTATCGGACAGCTGAAGACTAGCTCAGCGACTGTCAGCTTCTGAATAATCTGCTACTCTAAGTTATTTCTGTTATGCAAGTAATATACATTCCTTATTGACTAGAGGCAACGTGTTTTGAACTTTAACTGTCAAAAATATAATAAATTTCCCTATTGTCTCGCGTTATCAGTCCCAGGGACTTAATTCAAAGAAGAGTGGCCGGTGTCTGTTAACATCATATCTCATTTACACCATTAGTTTCTTAAAGTACGGGGATAGCTAGGCGCTTTGCACACCTGCTTTGACACTAAACATCTGCATTTTCTCGCTGTGTATATGTATGAAGAGTCCAGTTTTCGGGGATACTAGAAGCACTAGATCGCACTCAGTGGAAAACGCTTTCGAAGAAGCTGTAGACCTGTCTTAAGACAGACTGCGGAATGAATGAATGAATGAATGAATGAATGAATGAATGAATGAATGAATGAATGAGTGAATGAATGAATGAATGAATGAATGAATGAAAGAACGAATGAACGAATGAATACACTACTCAATATAGATTCCGTAAGCCACTATGTGCCATTAAATCCAATAAGAATGAAATTTTCCTCGTCACCGCCATGAGAACCTCACACCTCGCACAATATTTCGATAGTGGGATTCGTAATTTAAAAAATATATGTCAATGACAGGTTTAGTTTTTGAGATACCCGTCACTGTCATAATATTATCAGGTTAGAACCCTCTTCAGATGGTAACGTGCTTTGTTAGGTGCACTCAAGGCACAGTGCAGAGAAGGGCTCAGATGTGGTCGAAGGATTACGGAGTACATATACTACGAATACTCCGACATGCTGTTAACCCTCGGTGACCGTAAAAGTCGAGTCGGTACAGACGTGCGGGAATTCGCTACAAATTTTCCTTCCCGATGGGTTTGTAATGCTTGGAAGAGCTGTAAATGCAACTGAATCGCAATAGTTAGACTACAGTTTTTGCTAAATATGTATATTAGACGGAGAGAAATTATGGACGATTAATTTACTGAGTCCTGAATGGTGTGGAACTATTAAGCCAATCGTACGAACTTAAAATTGTTATTAATATCCTTAAGTTAAAGGCTGTCCCCTTACATGCCAAGCAGGCACAGAGTGGGGGCAGAGGCATAGCTCTAGGCATACTCGATCCTTGCGCTAGACGGATGTGGGCGGTCAGCGCCACGCCCTGGCCGCTTTACCCCGGTGAAGGAGACGCGGTATCCATTGTGTAAGAGGCTGGGCGAGCGTCTGGGCCGGTCTGGAAAACTTCGCTTCCACCAGGTTTCGAACCGCAGACCGTCCAGCCCGTAGCTGGTCGCGTGATAAGACAAAATACATGGTAACAAGAAAACAGATAAAGTGTTTACAAGGTATGATAGGGAAGCTACTGATTATGTTAAATATTTGACAGTCAAACTACATAGAATCCAAACTTGGGTATGTTTTTATATTGGTAAACCTCGCCGGTGGATCGAAGTTTTGGTTAATGGATAAGTTTACATCTTGAACTAAACATAAAAGCTGAGCAATACAAGCAAGCTGATGCTACGGGAAGCAGCGTGCTTTACCTTTTGACTCTAGCAGTAAGTGTGAGAGGATAATTTTAAGAAGTACTGTCTCTACAAGGCTGGCATGGGATCCAGTAAGACAAAACGCACATCCATGAAAGTTAAGATTTCCTCCCTACAAAATAATCTCAGTTCTTATTATTAGGTCAGCACTCCTCTAGATGTTTGTGGAAGTTGTCCATTCATAACGCCTCAATATGCACTACATTTGACAATGTGTATTTTCTGATGTAGACTGCATTTTGCATTTTATTATCGTAGTTGGAGAGTGATTAATTTTGCAACAATGGTTTTGCATTTGTTGTAGTAGTTTTGTGTCAGCAATACAGTAACATCAGTATAAATGACATGTAGGCCTATTATAAAATTGTTATGAAAGTGACAGAGAAAGTGGTAAGAATGAGAGTTTCGAATGGTTTACTTCCTATCCATTCACAACGCTTATGGCTCTGATTCTAGATCGTCTCTGCTGGCAATCTGACATCAACCTTATTGTTTTATTTTCTTTTTATTTTATTTGTTGGCACTAACGTTAAAGACTGAAATTGGAACCACTTGTGAGGAAGGTAATAGAGAGACGAAGTTTGATATTTGAAGTCAGTGATTCACTAGAGGGCAGAAGTACCCGTCTAGTCAACTCCCGCAGGGTTAAATGCCAGGAGACAGTGGATATCCTTCGAAAATATTTGGCGTCTGGCGTTCCTTAATGTATGAATCCAAAGGGCTATAATGCGCATAAAACACAACAATTAAAAAGTAAACCCTTCATTTACTTCACTGAAATTTACTGACCACTGGTGTCAAATTGAATACAGGAGGAAGAGGAGGAGGAGGAGGAGGAGGAGGAGGAAGAAGAAGAAGAAACAGAAGAAGAAGAAGAAGAAGGAGAAGAAGAAGAAGGAGAGAGTTTGAAACATTATGCAATATCATGAGTGCTTGTGTTGAGTATTGCAGGTGACTTTGAAATTACCTACAGTTAGACTTTAAGAATATATTATCCTGTATTTGCTAGTTACCTTTTTGAAAGGATTCAAGATCGGATCACTTTAATTTATTGAAAGGAAGTTTGTCGTGCAGCCCAAATTTATGACGCACTGTGGTAATAAATATGTCTCTTTCCGAAGTTCTAGTTTCCCTTATGTTATCTTAGAATACGGCTATTGAGGAATAATAGCTTAGAGCTTTTTACACCACTGAAACCTAACAAATGGTATCTCCTTCCTGTTTGATAACGACCCTGATAATTATTTAGCTAATTCAAGGGGTACATATCTTCAACAAATTCAGTTTCACGCTGATAGACGTGCCTAATTAAAACATGATCGTCCAACGCCCAGTTAATAAACACAAAAATGCAGCACCTGTGAGATATGAGAACCCGTTTCACATTCTTCTCATTCTTACAGCGTATTATTCTCATTGTCGGACAGATGGCAGTAATCGTTAGACAGCCTCGGCCCGTGCTTGCTTCACCTACAAGGGAATTCCCTTTGATTCACCTGCCGACCTTTACCGCCTTTTCCCTGTGTCTTCCAAGTTATCGCATTTTGAGAGGTTTTCGTACTAAAATTTCTACCGAGGCTAAGCACCTCAGATTCCTTTATACATATATCCTACATTTTTTTTCTATCCACCTTGTTTATTGGACTACCTTTATCATGTTTACACAGACTGCTTGAAGTGAACTTATAGTAGGTGATTGAAGACTGTTGGCATGTTTTGTTTCCTGCAATTTCAAAAGATTTCGAGGCAATTTCTTGTGACTTGCTCCAGCAAAACTCATTGAATGGGTTCCTTTTTGTTCTTATTGATGTTTCTGGGCGTGCCTGTTTTATCCCCCAACACTTTACTGAATTTCTATTAAACACCCTAAAGGTGTCTACAAAAGAAAGAAGACAAATTAGACTCTGGATTGTTTCCGTCCGTTGCAACACTGGGTAAAAATCAAGTTGCATAAAATAGACACAGCACTTTCAGGGATACCAAATCTATTATCAACATAATTATATTTAGGTGGCTATATTAATTTGACAGTCGTGCTACAAGACTGTTCAGACCCAAAAATTTATAGAACTTGTCGAAATACTGCTTTGACTTAAAGTACTTAACCAAAGGCTTGGGTCATAGGAAACATTTTTCGGAAGAGGGTCTTAGTGAAATCATCTGACAGCGGCAAAGATGGAATTAAGAACGGGGCCCATATTTGCCGGGTTTACTCTTTCTTAACACGATACTCCGTAGTGTAGAATCTCGAATGCTGATTAGCACAACAGTTGGTTTGTGAAGACAAACAACCTGATGAAAATGGTGATTACGCCACGGGTTGGACAACCGTGGAACCGGGGATTGATATCCTACAGAGACCGATTCTGGATCACAAGAAGTCTCGTATGCAGTAGGTAAAATTTCCGGGGAGTGAAGATGGCCATTCTTGTATATCTGGTTCCGAGATTAACCCTTTAAAGACGAAGCGTACTTGTTTTATATAAGGACTCAGTGCGTACCGCGCTGTAAACACTCTCCACTTCGGTTATAAAAACCAATCTCTTAATGTTTTATAAGGCAAAAGTTGCTGTTTGTTCCGAGATCCGTACAAAACACATAAACGCAATGTGGGCACCACGTAGAATTTTTTAATGTTAAACCTGGCGGTACGTAGAGTAACCGCTAGGCTTTAAAAGGTTAAAAATAGATGGGTCTTTACTCAGACATCCCAATTTGCCTTCCAGGCATCACAACGAGAAATTTATCTTTACACGGTGGAATTGCCCTTGTATCTAAATACCTTGCCAGGAAGATGTGGAATGCAGTATCCAGATGTGCTCCTTCCATAATTCGAACTCCGGTAAGTTTACTGACTGAGACATCCAGCTTACATGAGTAGGCCTGAATCTTCGGTTACTGGACCTAAGGGGCAACGACGCATGTAAAATCACAAAAGAAACTATGTACTCCTGACTGGAGTACTTACTATTGTTATTTTCCCGGCAGTTCGCGCGATAAGCACCCACAAGCCGTCCTTTAGGGCTGTCCTTCTTAGCCACTTTCCCATTGTAAAAGCGACTGAGCGTGGAGCACCCCGAACAAACCCTCCTCCTTATAAAGAAACCATTTCACCCCTCAAGCTCTCTGTATAAACTCTCAATATCTATGAAGTAGCTAACTACTTTGGTTCTGTTGTTAAGAAAAAAATCCTTTCCCTTCCTGAACTATAGCGCGCTAAAAAGGAAAATTCTTACCTGTATTTAGTATGGAGACGGAACGCTGCAAAGAGAGGCTCAGACGGTCCGAATGTGAAGGACCAGCGGGAAGGTATGGTATTGAAGGAAATAGTTGGCTGTATCTCTAAGTACAGGCTAATTATAAATACGCTTAACTTTATACAGTCCTGGTTTTAATCGAATACTTAAAAGTGGAGCTTGTACTGAATTATGAATATACATTATGTGATGTAAATTGCAGAGGCCAAATTAAAATGAATGCAAGTTACAATCCTCGCATATTTCATAGTTCACGCAGTTGTCATATTCCTATATTTTGTTTTCCTGAAAATGAACTTACAAATTTGCATACTTTTAGAGTTATCTCCGCTTGCCATTTTTAATAATCGCAAATACACAAAACGGCAATTTTAGTACTTTTCGTCACGGAAAAGTAATAAATACAGGGACTGGAAGTGCTTTATCGGGCTTGGTGTGGCAGGAGTGAGTGCTATTTAACGAGCGGATTTCTGAATAAGGTTTGTTCAGTTCTGGAGGAATTTCTGCCTGAAGAACAAGTTTCTCTTGGAGCTGCTGGAAAACAAGTCTAAAGACCCGTTTAGATTTTTGAAGATGTGTAGAAATATTTTGGTACCTCGTGTCGTAAGGCAAAAGGTTCAACATAAAACTTTACGCTTGAGGAAACCACAGATCTTGTATGAAATGGATTGATTCAAAATTAAATTCATAACTTGGTTGAAAATAAAAAAACATTTTGTTCCTTCCTCCTAATTTTCCTAGGGTAATCTAAAAATAAAATATTTTATTGTTGAAGAAAATGTGTAATTTTCGAAATAACAACTGCAGTCAGGTTGCCGTGATATGCAGCCCAGGAAATAAGGGCACATTCCTGTCAGTAAGTTGAATAGAAAAAGACATGCTATTTCCTACGCCGCTCAGTCCATTTTTGTCTCGTTTTCTTTCATACTTCATTCTGTTCAGTTCCACTGCATTAGTCACACACATATATTAATAAAATATTTGCGAGATTTATATTCAAAACACGTTGTATGTGATGTGCTTTCTGCAAGAACGGGCCGTGCTGCTACATTTGCTATAAATTATTTCCGTCACTATCTAGAAAAATAACGTTAAATTACAAACGTTTCAGGAAGAATGTTAGAATATTTAGATCGCGCGGGTGGCATGATTAGAAGTAAGAGCGAATAAATGCTGAATTTTATCTATAATCCTTGACAGACTTATTAGGGAATTCATTAAGCTTTCAAATCATATTCACTTGCAGCAAGTCTGATCGGGCTTGTGTGTGTGTGTGTGTTTTTTTTTTTGTGGTGAAGGGCCCCGCAGCAGACGCTACGGACGCACTGCAGCCATGAGGCTTATTGTGCAACCCAATGATGAAGCTGAAGATGATGATTATTTTTTGTCCTTTTCCTAGTAATGGAGCACCGGTGGAATGAAATTGACAGGGGAAAACCGAAGGACTCGGGGGAAAACCTGTCCCAGTGCCACTTTGTCCACCACAAATCCCACATGGACTGACCCGGGATCGAACCCGGGCCTCCGCAGTGGGAGGCTATGTGTGTTTAATGCTATGGCCTACTCGCGTAGAAAGAACCCCAGCACGGTCAATCCTATCAGAAACACTGTTAGTCTGCCTGGTATTTTCATCAGCTGTCTTTGAAAATGACAACGACGCTTTGAAGGACTGTAGTGTCTTCCTTCGTTTTCAGGGTCAAGCAGTACAAACGCTTAGAACTTCAAATCTTGCTCATTAGTTTTGCTTCTGAATTGGCATGTTAAATGGCGGACTTTGTTTATTATGTTTACAGATTTTCGACATTTCCTACCTTCTATAAAATGACGTGTCGAATGCGAATAACAAAATGTCGTAATACAGAAGCAGAAGTTTATCTGGATACCAATAAGACTTCTTGTTCCGTCGCTTCTATCGAATCATTAATTTTTAGAGGGTCAGTGTTGAACAAATTGACCTTGAGCGAAATTTCTGTAGGAAAAATTCACGTGGTTTTAAAACTACTGACAGAATTTCGACGAATAAAAGTCATTCTGTGATTAATTCTTACATTTCTTCGTTGTTGACTTATTTCGAATTTAAGCCAGTATACCTGGTAACAAAAACTGTTTTAGAAAAGCAAATAGCAATTAGAGGAAGAAGTAACAGCCTACGGATGGAGTGGCAATGAGGATGCTGGCATTCTTACCGTCGCAAAGAGCAAGAAATGAATGTAGAAGAGCCAGTGAATGAGTAACCATTCGAATCCTTCAGCCCATTGGTTTCGTTGCGGTCCTGACGCACATAATGCCCCAACTGAAGAAAGATTTGTGATGGTTTTTAGTTTCGACGGCTGTGTGCGCACTTGGAGGACGGCAGCAGCAGTAGCACATGAATGCTTATAGTCTGTCCTTCCCTCTTAGAAATATACCTTCTTCTTCTTCTTTCTTTTCAGACCTGAAGCAGGTTAAGATGGGAGGTGGGGAGAGCGAAGCAAACCTCTCTCATTGAAGAAGTCTATTATTTCCAGGTTTAGCGTTTACCTCGGCTGCCACAGCCTCAACCAGCGAGAGTCTTTGCCATGACGACCCTCTGAAGCGGATAGAAGAACACTAATAGTGTGATTGATGTTCATTTCTTTTATACACATGTGGTTTTCTTTCCATTCAGAGGACCGTTTCTTGCTCCTTTCAGTCAACAAGACGCTGAGTGTGACGAGCCGGTAGCACGGTGTTTCCGTCCTTCTTTGTTGACTACTGGACGAGACTAAGAGAAAATCAAGTGCAGTTGTTTCAGTGTAGTAACATTTACTTAGTAATCTTTGAACCACAAAGTAAGAACTCCATTGATCAGGGCCCTTCTTTGGAAACTTATTGTTCTCCAGCTAGTCAAGAAATTCCGCGCATTTTGTCGAACCCGAAGGTTCATTACACTGCTCACAACACGTTATCACTTGTCCTTGTCCTGAGCCACAACTGTCCAGCGCACACCCCCCCCTTTCTACTTCTTTGAGATACATTTTAATATTATCTTCCCAATACGGCTACGTCTTCCAAGTGGTTTCTTTTTCTCCGGTTTCCTCCCAAAATTTTTAAAGTATAAAACGGAGGAAAAGGAGTTTTGTTGCAATATTATTTGCTACTTTCAGAAACGACAAATGAATTGAAAAGTAGGAGCGGTCATCGCATAAGTGAATGTAATATTCTGATACCTGAGTGGATGGAAGGAAAGAGAACTCTCAGTGGGGGACGTCTAGCACATGGCTAACTTTCGAAACGGAGATGTCCCGAACGTGAAAAAGGAATGACAGCAGCCGAATTGCGATATTCAATTTATAAATTCCTCTTATTCAAGTTACGTAAGCTACATAAAGCGTATTTAACGGCGGTGTCAATTGCTGAGAATATATATCGTCGGTGATAGATGTAAGAATGAGTATGGAACAGTGATCGAATGATATATTGACAGGGGAAACCGGAACTAGTCCGAGGAAGACTTGTCCTAGTATCACTTTGCCCACCACAACACCCACATGGAATGGCCTGCGAAGGGTTGCGGGCCTCTGCGGTGAGATGTCGGCAGTTTAACAGCCTGAGCAATGGTACGGCCCTCCACAATATTAAGGTTCCTCCGAACGACAAATACGTACCTTCTCCTGGTGGTTTACAAGTATACGCTCATGATGAAAATATTTTCTCTTGATGTTAGGTTTCAATGGTATACAGGCCTATGCTTAGCTCAGTCTCGATGGCTTTCTTCTATATGCGTGTAGCCTGCAGGATCTTGTGAATAAAGACTTATGAAAAGAAGGCAGTGACAATGAGTAATACTTCAGGGATTAAAAGGGAGAAGAGGGGGGGGGGATTTCTAGGAGTTTGTTTACACCTGGTGTCGGAAGGGCGTTTTACCAGAGTGTTTATATACGGACTTCTTTGATACCAATAATTATATCACAGTAAGCAGCTACGGAGCTTCTATATTTCGTAGCTCATATGTTTCAGAATATTGGTTTTGGACGGCACTACTGGTTCATATTATGGGGCCACGTTACGTCAGTAAAATGCTTCTTTCTTTACTGGCCTTCCGAGATTCGGATTCCAGTATGGGTGTTTGATTTGTGTTTAATGCTACATTCGAACTTTTGTGGGGCCCACAAGACTTCCCGTCCATGAGTACGTGGGGACTAATCCTCTGATGTTCAAAGATATTTGTGCTGATGACGTATGCATATGAAGGCGGTAGTGTTCACACGAGAGTTTTGTCGGAAACATCTTGGAAGACGGCCACATGCAAAACCAAAGACGGTGTCTGCTGGAAACGGATATTCTGAATGGGAAGTGGAAGGAAAAAGTTTTCAGTGACTGCCTTAAAATCTAAACTTCCTTTGGAGACACTAAATTGTCGGAAGTGCCGTTCTTTAGTAAAAATTAAACATTATTAGTTCCAACGCATTTAAGTACACATATTCAGTTAATTCAAGACCCTGAAGTACCTGGAGATGCGCTGTTGTTAAAAGCTTTCCTCTTGAGTTACCTGACCAAAGCTTGAAAGAATTTGTTTTCCTCATACCTACTGCTTGTCCCCCAGTCATCTGTTCCTTATTGATATGATCGCGCTACAATATTAGGCAAAACTTTCTTCTCACTGCTATGTTCTCAGACTTCTTTCTGGGTATAAACGAATTCCGCATGTCGCGTGTTTCGAGGAAATAATCTTTTTCTTTGCCATCTGCAAGGCTCAGTCTTAGACTCCACCCTAATTCCCAAGATTCTTCTCGTAACGCACCCTATTGATGGACGCTATTTCTATTTCTAACGAATTGAGCTGTTCTAACGTCACCTTAAGTGACAGAAGTCTTACAAGCCTGTGTTTTTTATTAATATACAGTATCGGTCAGCTCATTATAATAACCATTTCATAAGAGAGAATAAGAGAAAATTTACGTTAAGTGGACGTGACTGTACTGTATTGTACTGTACTTTGCTGTTGGATAAAATAGCCACTTAAATGGAGGATGACGTTGCATCGCTCTTTCATAGCCGAGGATGTCTCGTTCAGTTAATAACAGCAATAGCAATGAAGCAGGAGGTATCACAAAACAGGATTAGGCAAGGTTCGTTTTCCTTAGTAACATTAACAAATAGCCGCACGCAGATGGTTAATTTGTAATTAGAGATACAGTTACTATCCTGAGTTGCGAGCACAACTTAACACTCTAAACCTTTTGCACTTTTGTCCGTCCTTAAATCGATGTTTACTTTATCGTACGCATAATTTTACAGGACCCGAAACCGTTCTGACATGTACTCAGAAATATAGAAGCTATGTTAATATGTGAGATGTGTAGTACAGTCACAAAGCTATAAAGACATCAGATAGCTGTGTTGTGGAAAGTATCTGTACTAAATTCCTGCTGTCGCTTACTTTAAGCGTTTCAGTGTATATGGTGAGGCCATCTCTTTGTTCTGTATCGACAGCAATAAGTGGCAGAGGTGTGAAACTAACAGCTTGGGGGTCGTATCCAGTTTGTGTGCTGTTAGTATTAGATGTGGTAAACTTTAGGTTTCTTATTACTATGTGAGGCACACACACGTATGTATACAGTAAAATAAGCGGTATGTGCAACTGGGGTAGCCACGTCTATATGCTATTTTCATACTACAATTCTTCCACAAGCAAATACAGTACCTCGACTCATTCGATGTTCCATAACCTTACCAGATAAAGTTCGTTGTTGTACAGCTCGTGGACAATCCTAGAGTTGAAGGCATTTTATACAAGTTCTTGAATGACGTTGAGGAATCTGG
Source organism: Coptotermes formosanus (assembly GCA_013340265.1). NCBI lineage: Eukaryota > Metazoa > Arthropoda > Insecta > Blattodea > Rhinotermitidae > Coptotermes > Coptotermes formosanus. The sequence goes on along the minus strand of BLKM01012995.1, from coordinate 3,415,523 downwards.
TGATAATGATGATAATTACGATATCCAATGTCGCGATGTAATGTTTGCTACCCCTACTTTTTGGAAACTTCCAAATTTGAAACCTGAGCGACAGAGCAGGTTTCATTGACTTTCTAGTGACATCTCAAAGAAAATACCTTAAAGTATGTCACAATCAGGGGTGTCATCATCTTTTGCCAATTCATAACCCTGTCATTCGGAAAAGGGGTAATATGTAGATCTCAAATCCCCCCCCCCCCGCCAAATTTATTCTTTGCTATTCTTTGCGGCCTCCTGGGCTGATGGTCTGTTTTATTGCGGAAAACCCCAAGTGTTTCACAGCACACTTCACTACAAATGTCATTGGGCTTAAAGATGTAAAATACTGTCATTAAATATTCAACATATCGAAGATAGATTGCAAGTAAAAGTCATAAAACTTAGTACGATTTTTATAGACGGTACAAGTGTTTAGCTTAACGCCCAAACCGTTTATCACCACGGAAAGACCCTGAGCACTCACTGAACACGAGGTTACCTTGGCCCCACATTCGGACTGGACACATCTGGGAAGAGGTGAATCTGTTTTACCTGCTTTGAATCAAACCATGATTTGTTGGTCGCGTGTCCGTCGCTACGCCGACTGAAATATCCCTAATCCTTTCCCATTGACAGGCTGAGGAAAATCACAGAAAACCTCAAGCATGTTAGCCTGTATTTAAGGAAAATCTGATCCCACAACATCCCTAATTCAAGCTGGATTGCTGACCGTCTGCCGTTGTCTTCCTTATTATGGTGACCAGTTTATCGCCCAAGCAGATGTTACCAATCAGTAAGACTTGCCTTTTGGTCTGTGACGACATCATGAGTCTTCGTGCTGTTTCCAGTCGAGTAGTACAGGAAGGGGTTACTAAATGCATGGAGAATCAGTCACTGATGGCGTTTAACTTTTTCTGTTGCAGGCGAGAAGCCGTTCAAATGTGAGTTCGAGGGCTGCGACCGGCGGTTCGCGAACAGCTCAGACCGGAAGAAGCATTCACACGTTCACACGTCGGACAAGCCATACAACTGTCGGGTGTCGGGTTGCGACAAGAGCTACACACATCCGAGCTCGCTGCGAAAACATATGAAAGTGCATGGTTGTGGGGCTGGTTCTACCGGCAAAAGTCCTCCCCCTGGCTACGACAGTGACGGGAGTGACTCCAACAGCTCTTCAGCTGCATCCATCAGCGTCTCGGCAACAGGTGGCGGGTCTGCAGGCGCGGGCACCACGTCCCCAGACCAGCACAACCATCATCATCACCACCACCCAAACAACCCTCCCTCAGGCAACACAGCGTCGTCCATCCACCAACAACACAACCCCTTGACCTCGTCAATATCCCACCAACAATCCGCACCCGGGACCACCAACTTATCTGAATGGTATGTCTGTCAAAGTGCCACAGGAATGCCAACACCGCCAAGTAACGAACATTCTCCCGTCAATCATTTAAACCACTTGAACCATTTAAACCATCTAAATCATCATCACATGATGCATCACCATCATCACAGTGCGGGAGCTGCCACGGCGTACTGAGAACTACCCCCCGCACCGCCGCCTGCCACCCTCCTGCCCTGGAGGCTGTGATCGTTTCGTAATAGGGTGGGAGGATCACGGGTCGTTTACGGTTAGGCTTCACGCTTTGCTTGCATGACGAAATAGTCTGAGAATCCATTCATTAAGAGGATTATAAATATTTGCCATATTTTATTGATTCATAGCTGTGTTTGTCAACGATTACAACTTATTCCTTGCAGAGTCTCTACCTGGCACGGTGCCGAAAGAGTAACAAATAAAATTTAAGGTCACATACGTTTGTAGAAGGAAGCAACATTACACAGGCTATGCTGTTGAGACCTCCGAGTAAGGCGGCTGAGGCGAAAACGCTGCTTATTTCTATGCAAGGGGTTTCCGGTTCGAAACTCGACCGAAACTGTTTATACCCAGAATGCTGTCGAGATTTGAACCCGGAGCCTCCAGAATATAAAAAAAGAGTGCTAACCACTCGATCGAGTTTTTCGGCGCATTATTAATTTAAAACTGTTGCTGGAGACATTTTTATTTTCTGTGCAGGAATTTGTAAATTTAAAATATTTGATTCTTGAAAGCCTTATTGTCCCGGACGGTGAGATGGGAGAGTATGATTATTGTAATCTGCTTTCCATCTGTTCGCTCGAGCCCGTTCAGCCTACGCCTAACCAGGAGCATTTCAACTCACGTAGATACACACCTGTGTTGCTCGTGCAATCAACTATAGAAACCAATCGGTTCTACAAATCAAATACACGTACTGTGGCAACCTGCAGTGTCACTGTGGTAATGACATACACATAGCTAGTCCCTAATTCGGTGAGGTGAGCATTTCTACGAAGCCCAGCCCAGTTCCTTATTACTGAGTCGATTCTTTGAGCATAGTGACGTTCTACCTACATTTTACATTAAGGTCGATTTCTAATATTATTGCAACAGTTATGTCGACCGAATCTAAAATGGAGTTAGCTCACTTTTTGTTCTGTTTTCCATGAGTGAAGCCTAACCCAGGATGAAGCCAGGAATTCAGGAACGTGTCACATAATCTGTGTGCATGAACGGCATAGGAATCACAGTCTTCCAATTTTCTTTTGGATATGTTTAACTTTCCCGGTCTTCACGCTTATTTCATCTGGTGTACCGCATGTTTCATGGCGTGCGCAGGGACAAGTTGACTTTTATTTTTGGTAAATATTCTAAAATTTGAAATTGTTTTTATAGCTTGAAATAAAAACTCTTCACGTTTGATTTTTTGTCAGAAACTAACACAGGTGTTTGAAATGTTCCTGAATTCGGCTCAAAATTTGGGATATGTGCGGGGCGGGGGTGTGTTGAAAAGACAAATAAAATCCAAGAAGAACAATTCAACAGTCAAAACCACGACGGACTCGACAGTGTGCGCTACTGACACAATTTCGTTCACCCTTATTCCTTTCAAAGTAAATTCTCCAGAGTTTATAAAATCTAATTTACTTGTGTTTTGTGAACAGCATATTAATAAACCGGTCATAAGGGTTTGTGCTACGATATGCCTAATCAATTATGTCTGCAGGCTCAGAGCTTCCTCTATTGTTGCAGAGCGAGAAGCCATTTTTTTTACAGTGAATGCAACCTGCTAAACAGGATGCCATAATTTCTTCATCTCCTCTTGCTTACGTGACCACACTAACGCAAATATATATATATATATATATATATATATATATATATATATATATATTCTCTGAGAAGACCTTGTCTTCAAAAATTGCTTTTTGCACAAACAGTTGAAACCAAGTAAATGCCATTTACATTTCTACAGAATGTTAAGGCTGGTATATCACATATGGAATCATATACTTCTGGACTTTACCGCCGTCTTGTGTCAACAGTAACACACTGCAGTTCGCGGACGGTATTTGTTCCCCGTATTAGGCGACAGACTGGGGTAACATCTAATTGGCTGGACACTACAGATGGAGCTCTTCTCAGACTCTGGGACAGGCCTCGGGAATATTTTTCGCTATAAGACCAACCTAAGTCCGTTTTAAGCTCTTCTGAGCCTCAGGCTCTGGACCAAAAGTAGACAAGAGCTGTGCCTATCGGGCCCAACTGTGGTTTTAGCCTTGTTTTTACAGTGACGACGGAAAATTGTCCTGTTCCAGGAAACTAGTTTTTACGCCTTTCAAAGCTGCTTAGTGTAAAATTTCCATTAAGCAGATGATTCTATATTGATATTTAGTGTGAACATAATATTAAATGACCAATAAGGAAACACTTCAAACTGCAGTCATAATCTAAAGCTGTCTAGTGTCGAAGGAGTTCCCTCACATTAGACTGCTAACGTCAAGTATCGGACTCTCAGTCATCATGAAAGTTAACTGATGTGTATTAAATGTAATGCAACAAACAACGGCTTTTGCAAAGTCGTTCATCAAAAGCAGACATATTAAAATTCTAACCAAAGAAGTTCAGCCTCTTAAATTGTTTTTAAAGACACACACTGTCGATCACAAGCAACGCTTAAGTAGGAAGCCCACTCATTCTTATACGCAGTGCAATGTTCTGCAGTAACCAGACATCAGACCTTCTTAATTCAGAACTGTTCCCTTACTCGGCATACCTTTGAACATTCACGTGAAACTTTATTAAACTTTTCAATGTATACCTTTTTTCACTATTTCTGCGCTACAAAGATAAATGTCGGTTAAAACACTCAACAGCATGTTTTGAATTTTCTCCTGTTTGGCATTTAAAAAATTCTGTGAGCAAATTTCCCAGCAGCTTGCAGCAGTTAAAATATGTTTGTTGTCCCACAGCATTGTGGGATGAAATTACTCTTTATTCTTGAGATTTGAATGTATTAAGATATTGAAGAATGATGTCAACCTCGAAAGGGTTTGTTTCATTTCCTTGATAGGCGGAAAATCATAACCGATAAATTGAACTTCAAATGATGGTACATGAAAGGCAAAAATAGGACGAGGTGTTTTAGGAAAGGGCTTAAGACTAATGTGTAGGAAGTCAAAGTTTTTGAGCCGCTGTTCTGACAGGCTTATTTTTATAGTTTTAACAAATAAATATGTCAGGTTCACAAAACAATTTCCTTTGCTCTGTGAATGAAACATTTGGCAGTGTAAGAGATTCATGTTGGTTTCAACCTGAGGTCTTCACTGTGCCTGTGACTGACAGGCGACAGACTTTGCATCTTCCACTAATGGACATCTTGTTTACTTTGTAAGTCCATACGGGGTCCAACTTAATGAAACGAAGGCGTGAGACAAGGATGAAAGCTGCGACACTAAGCATACTGTGAAACATCTTATAACTTGTCTCGAACAGCTGAACAAACAGCCGAAATATTGTAAAATGGGGGCGGAGGAAATGTGTTAGTGGCGCGCACGTGGCGGTCTTTTGACACTAAAGATTCTTTTCCTTAGTTTTATTGATATTTATAATCTGTTTTCTGCTGTGTCTGACTTGACATGAAAAGCGTAGATTTTGTTAATCTTGTATTTCCTTGAGCGACCACCGGAAATTGCTAATATAGACTGGCGTTGTCATTTTGTGGTACACAAAATAAGCTTTGCAGGTCGTAGGTTTCGTTGATCTTGAGTCCGTGTTTCTTCAGTTACATTGAAATACATGGCCAATAAAACTATGCATATGGTATGTTGAACCAAGAAACAATTCACGTAATATTTATTTCTACACCTATTTAAAATATTCAATATTACGCTATCTTATAATTGCAGGCCAGTCAGCAACTGACATCCGTCCCTCCAAGGCATACACGAATTAATCGAAAAATCGGACAGTCTTAGTGAATACGTTCATCCCTTTCTTAGGAAAAGTTTCCCTTTACTGATTAGATCAAAATTTATGATACATTGTAGTGTAATGGTATTTTTAAATTTAATTGTATTGAAAGGAGTTTCTTCTGCTCCACGGAATATGTTCTCTGATATATTCCTATTCAGAATAAATTCTGAAAATAAAAGTCTTACGAAGTTTATAGGATCATTTGGATGGGAGTTTGGGTCAACGAAATTTGGTTGTAATAACATGGTGCATAATATTTGGTAATTCACCTTCTTAAAAATTAAAACTATGTCTTTTGTTTTTCATAACACATTTGCAGTTTTTCGTGTTTTATATGCCGCACTGTGCAAGCAAAATAAACCTTTCTCACTTCTAGGAGTTGTTCAGGAATGCCAAAATACAATTCTCACAGTTCTTAAAAATCAGGACTCTTAGCATCTTGCTTGGAAGTTTACTACAAAAGTCACACAATGATGCATATTCTGTGTTGTTCATGTTACTTTTTAAAATATGAGTATTAATAATATTATTTGTGACTATGTTTGTGCTCTGTGTTACAAAAGTTTTTCGTCTCAAATTCGTTTAACCAGACTAACTTTGTTAGGGAAAATTCATTTTAAGACACTGCTTCAAAAATACATCTCATTTGAAACCATAAGTAACATATATGCTTAGTACATTCCATAATACGAGATTATTAAATCAAGTTAGGGTACAGAAATAACACACGTTTCACTTCTAAAACGGACGCCGTCCTTGAAATCTAAGAGCATGTTTATCCTTTATTTTAAACAAAGTTTACACCCGTTTTTGGCTGCTTTTCCTGTGTAGGTGGACTAAGATCTGTGTGCTACAAGTGATAGCAAATATATGATAAGGAACAGAAACGTTTCCAGTTAAACACAACGATAACAGATATTTATTCCCTGCTAATAAAATGGGAACTGTTCCAAAAATGCAGATTGAAAAGCTGGATATTACGTAAATTTCTCCTTTGGAAAGCCTTGAACGGAATGCAATAGATGAAAGCAAAGATGTTCATCGTCATAGGAATATCTGAATTTGACTTCGTGCATTGTGTGTTGACGTAGAAGAAAATCCTTTGATTTATTTAAAATTATTTTATTCCCATTGGATACAGTGCATCAGTTTTCCCTCTTGATCATCTGCGTGAAGTCAAACAATAATGTGCAATGAAAACAACAGCCGTTTCAATTAGTATTCTATAATTCATAATTCATTTCATAACCTTCAGAAAGTTTTATCATACATATAATGTCGTATTCAGGTTTAGAAAACTGTGCAGTCGATCCACATTACTGCTGACTGGCCACGCTTATATTTGTAACTAAAATTATAAAAATATTTTATTTCTTTGTATGAGATTTTCGTTTTCTGCGTTCTGACAACGTGTAGGATTGTAGAGCGACAGAGACGTTTCGGAGGAATATGAATTATACAGATAAAATTCTGTCACCATAAGAGGTAGGCAGCACGTCCATGTAAAAGAATACACACCTTGTCAAAACCCAGAAAACTGTTATCTAATCAATCACGGTCGAGAAAGCTTCAAACCCTATACCAGAAGTTCCTTCTTACGTGCTGAGACACGCCAGATTCAAGAGCACGAACACCTGAGGTTACTGGATTGAATCGCTCAGCGCCAAGAGAGCCAGCCCACGTTTTATATATTTAGGTTTGTGGTCTACTTGTGTATTTAAGTTATTTTCGAAGGGATGGGGACGGAGATTTAGAGAAAAGAATGGCCTAACCTTAAATCGCCATTTCACCTGTAGATCACAAAATCATTTGTTCTGACAAGAGATTTCCCTTCACTTTTGAAACTAAACCTCTTTGTTCTCACAAATATGTAAAGGGAATTTGGACCGCTTTGGCGCTGAACATCTCAATTGATATAAGGCCTGGGTAAAGGAAGTGTGAAAATAATACAATGACCAAAGTGTATATACACTCATGTGTTGTTAGAAAAAATATGAACAGTATTCCATTCTAAAAGCTGCTGTATTTGATGTTCACTTCTCTGACCTTAGCAAAGCAAAATATCGACTGTGACTGGGGCGTATCTTGCCTTGTGAAGTACTATGTAAATAATACGAAATTTACAGAAAATGTCGTGTATAAATTTTATTGAAGTGAAAAAAGCCTATGCTTTGATTGTATGCATTTTGTCAGTATTTGAAATCAGTTACAGAATCCAGTTACATGTTTATGAACACTGACGTTTGTTACTAAAAAACCTACCGAGTAAAATAGCGCCACAGTTTTAATGCACTCTTACCTAACCACATGTATTTCAATTTACTATTTTCTGGAAAGGCTGTTTTTTTGCCGGCTTTCCTTCTTCGACTCAAAAGTATGACAAAACTCAGGCTTTAGTCACCGTTCTCTGAGCTTGAGTATAGTCCCGTTGCATAATGGCAGATATAATTTTCATGATGCTTTGACCAAAATGAAAAAGCTGCATCTGGTCTCTCTGAAAATACTCAGTACTTAATCAGTTTCGTTTTATGCACTAATATTATCATCTACAGTCAGACGCGGAGCATTCATATAAACCAAGTTAGAAGGGCTAACGTGGTTAACATGAACCCTTCGCATCTGCCTTAAATTAGTGTCCTATTCAGCAGCTTATTGAAGGAAATGTTTCCCGCCCTATCGACACTTTATACTTGTGGCTTTATAACAGTTTTTTCTTTGTGATGTAAAATCGTACCGTATGTGTATTCCGCTTATAAGTATTTGGCTACATTTTGTAGTTCCCTTTCATCATGAAAATCACCACAATATTTTCGTGGCTTCTCATTTTTCTAGTATGTTATAACTCTCAACAGAAGTCGTAAGGAAATTGCCTTGAGTCGATACAGCGTCCTTATGTACAGCAACCATCTTCCTCACAGTGATTCTGTTTTCTACATTAAAGATTTGTGGCTGCGCACTTTATTCGGTGGTCTCCTACTCCCGAAGCTAAACGTAAAACTATTTCATGTGAATGTCCTGTATACAAAATAAAACAAATTTTAACCTCGACGTTTAAGAAAATGGAACACGTTTGATTATGTGCACAACATATACATTTGTGTGATGGATAAACGAAGCGCTTGTGTTAAAATAAAAGGCTTATATATTATTACTGTAATTATAACAATGTGTGTGATATGAAATAATTTAGCTTTGCAACAAACAAAAGTGTATAAAGATTTTAAACAAGAAATACCACTATTGTGAATAATATTATTTGTATATGTACGTATAAACCTAAGATATAATGCAAAACATTACTGAAATGTTCTCACTCAATGACACAAATGGATGAAATATTAAATTAAATGTCAAAATACTCTCTTTTATTTATGGACTTATTTACTGTCAGTGACTTTGGAATTTATTTACAAGGAACTTAAGAAATTCTGTCACTATCAGCTTCGCTCGGACTAGTTAACAAATAGCAAGTCACGGAACGTACGTATAACGTATTATTGTGGTGCCTTCGTCCTGACAGCCTGATAGCATTTCGCTCGAAGAGAGCCCTGTTACAGCATTTTAATATCGTCGGCAACAATGAAACTTACATATGTCTTAATGTGAGATTTTTCCCGATTTTAACCAAATTCGGGTTTGCTCCACAGGTTTTCATGAAAGATTCCAGTATTACATTTCACGGAAATCCCTTAAGTGGGAGAGGCACTGATACATGTAAACGCACCTAAAAGTATGATTCCTTAATATTTTTAAGGTCGTATTTTTGCATCAGATCAGATATTTTGGAGCTTTAAGAAATCTCTGTAAGTATGGCTGCAAACGTTGAGGTCTGTGTTTGTTGGAATGTCATCTTATGTTTTCTATTTGATTTTTGCTTGACAGGATACTCACACACTCAATCTAGATACTTCAAAAGTAAGTACCGAAACATTACTGTGTCATTTATTTTTGTGTAGGGGCAGTTTATTGTCAAATGAAATATAAGAACTTTCTTGCAGCAAAGTTTCTAGGCCGTCGAAATAACTGGAGTCACTCTTTTGAGCAGACGTCCCACTGCTTCAAAATATGTCCATGGAAGTACAATAAATGTGAAATAAATTTAACGTGTTCCATGTCCGTGCACTATATTATGCAAAAAACATTAATCACCAACAAATGCACAAAGAATTTTTTTCATCAATTGTAACACACTCCTACATGTTTCGACCCTGCTGGGTCATCTTCAGGGAGAACTTTCACTGCACTGCAGTGCAGTGCAAGCCGAGACCACAGAGAGTTCGCGCCTCCAAAAGCAACGCAGTACACAGTCAACAGCTCAACTACAAAGTGCAACCTCAGTGTAACGACAACAGAAAGTTCTCCCTGAAGATGACCCAGCAGGGTCGAAACATGTAGGAGTGTGTTACAATTGAAAAAACTCTTTGTGCATTTGTTAGTGATTAATGTTTTTTGTAAATGTAAAATAATTTGCCGAAGGTACGTCAAAGCTGCACTACGTTACGCGGGAAACATTTCATATCTGATCAAATTCGACAAACACTTGCTTTGCAAAAAGCAGCATAATGACCCTTACACCTTACTCCTTCTGTTATTCAATGAGAGTACATTACTGCATATAGAGTAGGAGTTATGAAGTTCGGCGTAATGTAAGTCCCACCTCTTTCTAATCTGTTCTCTTATTTCCGGAGTACATACTTTTGAAATACACCGCATCTCTCTCCACTCTAAGTGATGGAAAGATCTTCACACGCCCAAAAGTACTGACAGGTAAAATTGTAATTTTATGCATAAGTTTCTTATGGGACACTGTCTGACTGCGTGGAAGTGAGTCCGCTTTGGAAAGGCTACTGTTCGGACAAGTGATAAGGAAACCCCCTCCCATGGCAGCCTTAGTTTCATTACCATGTTTACAAGTAACCACGAAGCCTAAGGCTTTGTATGACTTATTATTACGTGATAATTTTTGCGGGGGCGAGAGTAGGGGTTAATGCCTTCCCAGTACCCCACATAGAAATACGATTTCTTGTGGGATGTCTGCATAGATACTCTCCAGAGTTTCCGACCGCAAAGTAAAGACGTGCTGTACAGTATGACCTGAACCGCACTTAATATGGGACACTGTTAGAAAGAATCAGTAAGCAAAATATGTTCTTGGGAGATACGAAGACGGATTTTTAAGTTATTTTACAACACTGTATTAGATAAAACGTTAAACATATATAGCCTCTACTGACATGGCAGTTTTATAGACTCTGAAATGGAAAGAATGCTTTTAAGTAGCGGGCTTTCCATTTTCACGAAGTCTAGATTTTGCCTTGAATGACTGAAAAAAACGACGAAAAAAGTGAGTTAACGAGTTTACTGGCCGAGACCCAAAATGTATTTCCCCACATACAAAGGTAAATTTGTATTACTTATTCAAATTCCTAGTTAAGACATGTAGGGTCTTCTCTTTGGGTTGTAGGTTCCATGTGCCTTGATTTGTAACAGGCTAGGTTCCACAGAGCTATAGCTGAATTATATCAAACCTGTTCTGTGTCAAATAAAATACAGAAAGTGGTCTGCAGCGTAAAGACGAACAAAAGACAGAATGGATTTTCTCTTTGGCAATAAAAATTCGATGAATATCCATACGGGTCTCCTTACGCCACACACTTATAATGAATTGCAGCCATGGTCAGTTATACAATGAGAATGGCAGAGTAGAAGAAAGAGGTACGGCTCATTCTACGTTAAAGTGACAGGCCTGAATGGGCCACCGAATATTAAACATTAAGACATGTATTAGCCAATGTATCTTGTGAAGGAGCTAAACACCCGGTGTGTCTTTAATACCTAATGTTCAGCCAACTCGTAACTTATTTATGAATTGGGATGCATTCATTGACTAAGTGAAGCAATGCCTTCTTAACATTAGGATGAAACGTACGAAGTCAGGATAAGCCCCACGTAACCTATATTAAATACATGCCGATTTTATGGAATAATTGAGGATGGTCTACTGCTCAATGGGGAAGAAACTTTTAAATATCTCTAAAATGTTTCACGGTCACGAACATGTAGAAGAGAACCGTTCATATAAACGTCATTTACAGAGACATCTACAACCCAATCTTTGACGTCATTATCAAACACAGCACAGCATAGAGCAGACAGGCAGCCGGTCAGTCCTCCTGCAGCCAGCACACCGGTCAAATCGCGCACATCAAAGTAAGTTGAATTCTGTGTGGCATGTAACATACTGCGCTTGGATGGCTTCAGTTTTCACGTGCGCTTCCAGGGTTACTTAATAACAAAACAAACGAATTTATTATTATATTATTTATTTACTTATTTTTTGGTAGAGGAAACAGTATTTCGTGACCAAAGCCATCGAAAAATGTACAAGCTGAGAACTTCATGATACAAACAAAGGAAAGGGATGTATGTAGTAAGAGTTGTTACAACTAAGAATTTCATTAATTTGAAACATACAATTACGTTAAAGCATTCTTTATAACTATACACTTCAGAGATATTCCACACACGTGCCATATTTCCAGGCATATTTTATACAAAAATCCTTCAGGCAAATAGTCATGAACTGACGCACTTTAATGTACAATCTATTATTTTCCAGTAGTTTAAATTTCATAATTTGATTAAATTCGCTTAAATACGAGAAAATTACCAGGCTATTGGGCGTGATCCGTCCTAGTAATCCTTTAAATGGAAAGAACTAAATTTAAGGTAAAATATATATATATTTATAAAGGACTAAATTTAAGCTACAATATATATATATATTTATTTATAAAAGACTGCAGTTTTTACCCCACAGGGAGCACAATCTGATTCCATCAAAGGGGCAAAAATGTTAGTGCTATATAGTAAAATGTTGGCTGTTCATTTTTAGTATCGTACGGAATACATGAAAGCAGAAAGTGTGGCATTTTACCTTTGCGCTAGACTTGACCTTCGGACGAGAATTCGCCGCTGATATTTATATTTCGTAGTTGTGGGCAAAGGGTCAGTATATGACGGTAGAAAACTAATGGTGAAACATGTCAGCAGTTCACGAAAAGCACTTATACAAAAGTTGCTATTGACGGAGGGTAGCTATTGCACATTGCTATTGCTATAAAACTATTTTTCTTAAAGTTCGTATAGGATATTTTATAACAGTGACGACAGGATTAACGAGTGAAAAATCGATAATTGTGTGGAAGCTCCTCTGTCCCATTTTAAATGTAATGCCCAACCTGCCTCGAAGAATGGAGAAAAACAACACGTCAGTGAGGCAGCCTATCTTGCACCAACACTCGAAACAGAATCTTAAGATACGAACGACATTCAGTAACCCTCTCTTCAAAAATGACAACTTAACCACTATTATTTTCATCTTTTTTTTTAATTTTGTTTGTAGTCGTAGGTTATGTTTATGACCATGCTTTCTGTACCTGTCCAGACCCGCCCTGGGGCCCACCAAGCCTCCTGTACAATGGGTATGGTTCTCTTTCCCGGGTGTAAAGCCGCCGGAACGTGGCGCTGACCACCCACCACAGTCTAGCACCGAGGTTAAAAAAAGAAGAGAGGTATATCTACGCTTCCTCTGCGCCTTCACGGCCTGTCATAGGGCGAAATTACCTTTTTATTTCAAATACATTACGTGTTATTTATACTGCAGTTTTCTGTGTCGAAGGCATATCTTCACGTAACCAAACCTTCCCGTAAAATTAATTTCAGGTCCAGTGTTTCCAGTCTCAATCCTGTACCTCAGTGGACTTATGTCACCAGATCGTCGTGAAATGTAAGTAATCCATTCTGTAGATTTTCGCTGAAGTTATGAGCTAAGTAATGCCGCATATTTACGTGTTTGTTCTTCTTAACCTTTGTGTGATATTGAGAGTGTATTATGACACAGAAATTATCCGTGACTATGTCCGTGGGCCTACAGGCCAGTCCGGTGCAGGCCGCCCGGTTTCCCGCTTTATGAACACGGAATAGCCTGCAATAATAAAATTCAGATATCATGCAAAAAGAACATAATGAGAGAGGAACTTATTTTCAGCGCAGTAAAATGGATGCTTGAAGTGTAATTGACTGTAGAGACGTGCTTTTTTTCGGTTCCGTAATTCGAGTATGTGTACGTGTGTCTGTGTGAGTGTGTGCGCGCGCTCCTGTCTGTGTGAGTGTGTGCGCGCGCTCCTGTCTGTGTGAGTGTGTGCGCCTATGTGTCTGTGTGTGCGCCTATGTGTCTGTGTGTGCGCGTGTGTGTCTGTGTGTGCGCGTGTGTGTCTGTGTGCGTGCGTGTGTGTATGCGTGCGTGTGTATGTGCGCGCGCGCTTGTGTGTATGTGTGCGCGCGCGTGTGTGTGTGTCGAGACAGGTGATCTCGTGCCTTCAAGGCCAAGTCAGCCTTAAACGTTATTGTAACCGGCAGTAAATCAGAATCTCATTACTGAGATAACAATATTGAGGTCCAGATGGTGTGGAATTTTACCTTCTTTCTCTTTACCCCCTTGTGACACGTTTATGAAGCATGTAGGCAAAATTGATTTCAGTACCTTTTGGTGTGCACGAGGTGTTTCCCATAAAGCATTATTTCTTCTGTTCGATACGTATTTGGCTTTAAATAAATTGAAAGGAATTTCTTAAAGAGTTTGTGTTCGGCTTAACTCGGTATATATGCAGTATGACAATAGAGTATGTTGTTACGGATAGAGGCCTGTATTATGATTTCTTCTAAACAAAAAGCAACATGGCATTGCTTAAACACTTGAAGCCCATGAAGAGCTTTTATACGCACAGATGTCTGTTAGATAGACCTCAGTGATAGAAACTGAATTAGCAGAGCTGAGTATGGAAACACATATGAATCGCATTGCTGTCTGTGTGTTCAGATAGGTCAAGGCGAGGATATTGTTAGATCTCCGAAGAGAGAGGTCTGTAATAACTCGGAGGCTGACAGGTCCTATACTGCGCATTTCAAAGGCTACTACATGGGATAAACGGAAATAAAGGAGTGGGGACGTTTAGAATACCTTGTCTGGGTGTTTCAGGGCTGGAGTGGGTTAAGTAACAATCGCATTGTCTTAGTTTATCTCCAAAACACTGAGTCCCTTGTTGTGGTGTAATGCTTTTGCAGGAAGTTAGTTTAAACCTCGCTTTATTTACCTTAACTTGAGTGAGGTTTTGGTGAATTCCCTCGGACCATCCGGCGTATTTCAATTCCTCACCAACAGAAAAATATTGAAAACATAATACGAATGTAACCCCTTAACTTACAAAGACATTATTAAATAATTTTACGATCCAGTCATTATAATACTTTTCAAACCAGTGCCACTAAATACTGTTAATGACGTTAGATATATACCCATATTTAGACCGCGGGCTGCACGTTCATTTGGAGGCCCAGAGACCGGCTAAATCCTGGAAAAAGATTTTTGTTTACGTATTTATGTGCCTTAACAAACGCTAAGATGACGAATTAAAGCAAGCCGCGCCACTGTCTCCAGATTCATTGCTAGTGTTTCAACGTTTGTAATCGTACATGCTTTTAAAATTCTTCCCTTCCATCCCATTAATAACACCTTTAATATGTAATCACGACTAATGCGTTTACTTACATCTTTAAAACCGCGCATTAGCAACACAGCAAGTTATGTATTTCTGTTGCAATACACACCAGTGCGGCCCAGAAACACATGTTTTCCCGTTTTGTGAATCTTGCTCCTAGACATTTGATATGAATCCTTGGAAGAATATCGGTCGATCACAAGGACTATACTGTTATAAAACAACACAAACACAGATATACCGCGAGCACAAAAGCATGCCCCGGATAGCTTTCGAACCCTCGACAGCAGTATTTGAGAAACACCGAACACTACACGCTTGAGTCTATACAGCCACTTTACCGGCTACGTAGCATTACTTTCGCTAGACCCATCAATGACCTGATAAGCCACTAATATTTTATTAGCTCCATTTGTACTTCAGAGTGTTAAATGGTGGTTACATAGCTTCGTGTTTGTGCTGTTTACTGCAAGAAATGCCTTCCGGAAAGAAATTCCATTTTCGGTTTTGAAATGTGCGTGTAATCCAATGGAAGATTAGTAGAATCTTGTTTACCTTGTTCATGATGTGACAGTGAAGCTTATTTTCATTATTTTTTCTCATGATTGCTTAGTGGGACACACTGCTTTCTGTCCAGTGGGTACCGAGGACATCTTCCTGCGGCCTGAGTGGGGAAATACACCCCTACGTTCCGCCCCTTATTCTCCTCGTGGCGTAATACTTCACTAACACAGAGACAATTTTTAGCTCCTACATGACATAGGAACACTTTCTCTTTGTACCTGATCTTTGTCACCTCTCAGGCTGAAAGAAGCTGCCTTCAAGACAATGGGGACACATCTAAAGCTTTCGGAGTGAAATTAACGGCACTTGTGATGCCTGTCTGACATCTGTAATAACATTCCATCAATAGTTAAGTTACACGCATAAGAGGAGTAGTCCTTTCAGTACATTTACATACACTACAGGGGTATTAATAATTATGACAGGTTGAATTCGAGGAACAGTATTTTTTGTTACAATCAGTTAAGGAATTCTTAATTCCTCGTTTCTTGTCCAAAAATCGAAATTTGAAAGTACACAAACACATAATTTTTCTTGTTATATAAGAGTGTGAAATGATGTATCTGGCTTTAAGGAAAGAAGTTAGACTGCCAGTGTTTTAGAACACGGTGCTGAGAACCTGCGTAATAAGGAGCTCCATAATTTGTGCTCCAATTGCCTCCCTTTAATGGCGCGCTTAAGAATGAATGGAGTTAATACCGCCGCTCTCTCTTTGACTTCATGGCCCTTACAGGTATAACTGTACGCTTTTTTCCGAATTATTAAGGCAATACTATCAACCATGCTGGATGCCTTAGGCCTGGGGCAATGAAAAATTAATGCAATTTTTTTTTAAAATTCTGAAAGTAAGATTTATTTTGGGTGACGTAGGCAAAGGTGAAAATAATTAAAATGTTTGTTGAAGAAATAAGATGTATACTTGTTCTGCATTAAGACAGGTCCAGTAGCGAACTTGCAGCTTTAGTCAAGGCTAAGAATTTCTTGACTAGTTGAGTAAGTTTAATTCAAGAGGAAGGCTCTGCAACGTGACATTTATTTTTTTCTTTTATTACAGAGCAACAGATTTTAAAGCTTTGTTAACTTTCTATAGGACAGTACTAACACGCGAATCGTTCGTTCTGACATCAGAAATCTCTGCATTTTACTCACAGACATTTGTGGGTTTCATATGATTATGAGCACAAAAAGCGAATACTTTCCGGCACAGCATTAATTAGTCTCTGTTTGTAATGAAGATAAATCGTGTTTAATATGAGGCAGGATATACACTTGTATATATGATTCAGCCTAACTCGATGCTTTATTTTGCTAAGAGTCGTACTTCTTTTCTTTGAGGTTTTTTTTTCAGTAATGCTTGAATGTATTATATTGCGACATACAACAGTTTTTTCTTCGATCACTGGGTGACATATTACACTTGAGCGTCTTTTTAATCCATTTGGTATTCATTTCTTTTCATAACGTTCAAGTATGAGAACTACAGCTCTTTCACTTAACACTATCAAAAATCCTAATTTTTTAAAAAATTAATGGCCATGTCACGCTTCCCTTCTGATTTATTACCTATTTATCATTACTTTATAAGACTAGTTAAGTTTTTGGTAACTTCATATCCATGTTTTTTTTTTCCACTTTTAACTCACCGTGCATTTTATATCAGATGAAAAAAGCAACCAACAAATGCCCTGTACTTACTTATTCAACTTTTTACTCTGCTTTTCCCCGACATGTTTCGGCGTAGCAAGACGCCATCCTCAGGGGGTCGTATATAATTAAGACATTATTTTCCTCAGGCGATGTTTTCCACACATGTGAAATTGTTAAAATATAGCATTTACACACATAACACACTGTTTTCCAATATTAATTTGATGACAGTTCTTGGATTACAACACATAACTATATGGTCCGATGTGAATAGCACATTATTAACTGTGAGTGCAGTGGCACCCCATTAAATAATAAGAATGTCTACAAGATTATTAAAATGTAACACAGCACATTGTCACAAAACTATAAATGCTGTGTTACATTTTAATAATCTTGTAGACATTCTTATTATTTAATGGGGTGCCACTGCACTCACAGTTAATAATGTGCTATTCACATCGGACCATATAGTTATGTGTTGTAATCCAAGAACTGTCATCAAATTAATATTGGAAAACAGTGTGTTATGTGTGTAAATGCTATATTTTAACAATTTCACATGTGTGGAAAACATCGCCTGAGGAAAATAATGTCTTAATTATATACGACCCCCTGAGGATGGCGTCTTGCTACGCCGAAACATGTCGGGGAAAAGCAGAGTAAAAAGTTGAATAAGTAAGTACAGTGCATTTGTTGGTTGCTTTTTTCATTTCATATCCATGTATTTGTCCCACATAATAAATTTCTAAATCATGGAAAATATTTTTATGAAACCTGGCAATAATGTAATGGAAATAGGGGCAAGTAATCCGCATATTTCTGACGGTTAACAACACCAACGCAGCGGTGTGAGCAGTCGTAAGGCGTCGGAGACGCTAGTTACACTTTGTGTGGGATTCTGAAATTTTTGTGATTACACAGCTTGGCAAATTATGAACCTGTAGGCTGTAAAATAGCATGGCACCTGTGCTATAATTCTTAGAGGCAGCTGTTACTTTCATGACAGAAACTACTGAGCCGTGAAGCTAGATAGGGCCTGTGTGATATTTTATGTGGAAGTGGATCTCAAACATACCTAAAAATTCTGTATGTAGCGTGGAAAGATTTACAGGTGTCACGACAGTGGAAAAAACTGGGGTTATATGTCACAACTTGAAAGTATTTGGAGTTTTTTGGCTACAAAATAGTAAAGCATTTATTACGGAAGGGTCTTGTTATAGGTGAATATTTTAGAAATATACTCCCACATTAGCATACTCGGTTACTGGACTTAGGGTTTTCTTGTGCTCCCAATAAAATAAAGTTTTTCCTGCGTTTACTAGCAATTAGGCATCACTATGTGAAGGCATATGGCAAAGTGCAGGTATAACACCGCGTATTTTTACCTCGGCGCTAGATGGATAAGAATCGTCTACTTCACGTCTCTGTCGCTTTAACCCCGAGGAAAGAGCTTCCGAAATCAGTTGATAGGTGGCACGGTTGACCAGCTCTAAACGTTTTGGAGAAGACTGTCTCCCGGGAATCGAAGCCCAGTTGCTCT
The DNA here is from genome assembly GCA_013340265.1 of Coptotermes formosanus. NCBI lineage: Eukaryota > Metazoa > Arthropoda > Insecta > Blattodea > Rhinotermitidae > Coptotermes > Coptotermes formosanus. Next base: position 3,396,853 of record BLKM01012995.1, on the reverse strand, counting down.
GTAATATATCCCGTAGCCTAGTCATTATACAGACCGAAATATTCGAAACATCTTTAGCTTTACATTTCCTCTCCCTCTTCGTCTTTATAATTGTTTTTATTTCTCCCTTTCTTCCTGTTCATATTCCTCCTCATACCTTTCTTTCTTTCCTTCTCAATGCCCTGACCCTCACAATTACTTCTTCTGAGACTCAAAGGGATAAGGAAGATTTATATAAGATAGGAATTATTCTTTTGAGAAGCAGATCGATGCATTCAATCTCGCATTCCACAGCCCTCTCATCACACATGCGGATGTAAGGAGAGGGAGCTTGCTCATGATGTCTTCCATTCGTTCCTCCGTTTTCATGTCGAGATATCAAAGGCTGAGGGTCACGTCTGCTCCAAGACTCCTGACGACGCCATTGCTTTGCAAAAGAACAACATTTTTGTGTCCTACAATCCTGTAGCCAATAAAACCTCGCAGGAACAGAGATACTGATGTAATCTTGATCGTCGCCTGCGCCAGGTATGCACGTCAGATGGTTCTTGAATTCCACGAAAAAAAAAAAAAAAAGTAATAGCAAGACGTTAACCTAAAAGACACCATTTTGCTTGCAGCAGTCCGATTTTTGTCGATCTCATGGATGATGTGGTCCAAAAAGGCCAACGAATTTAGGTTGTCTAAAGCTGGCAACATGGCTTCGATTTCTGCTCGGGATGTTACTGCTTGTTATACATTTTTTGCCTAATACTTTGAAAGTATGTCCATAACTCATAAAACAGTCTGATATCCCCCTTACTTAAGAAAGTGTGCATCCCCTCTTAATAACTTGAAAATCACATTCCAACTTGAATTAAAATGAAACCTCTCTTTATCTGATTATTATTTTGCTGCAGTGTATAGCCTATACTTTAAGAATTGGGTAGAATTACGCATTACATAAACGTTAATAGTATAATGGGAAAACATATTACAAACTAGTAACTGAGGAAATCCTCGAATAGAGGTTATGTTTTGCTCTTGGTGTTTCATTTTTAAGTCGGCCTATATAATGATCAGCGCAGGAACACCCCTATTGCCAATAATAAGGTATTAATCCCGATCATTTACAAAATATTTGCAGACAATTTTTATATGTTGCTGTTAAAGAGAGAAAGGGACGTAACGTGAAGAATTTTGTAGACATATAGACTTGTGGGTGACTGAGAGCGCGCAAGAAAGAACGTTTCCATAAAACGATGCACGTTACAGTTCTTTGAAAGACGTTATATTTTCTGCAGACTTTTTTCAAGTGAAAATGAATAATTAGATTAATTCTGCAACCGCTTTTACTGCCTGCGGTAAGTCCTAACTTCCTCAGTACAGTTGGTCATGTTAGCCCCGTTTAGGCCTCTCCCTCTGTGTTTGGTTCTGTATAATTTTACTTCTATGTGAAGAGGATGTGCGTTAAAGCATTAAGTGCTCCGAAAATACCATCTCGGTTAAATAATTCTCTAGAAGGGCACCTTTCCAAACTTTACCTATTACTTATGTCAGCCTGTATTTATGTCGCCATAAAAAAAGCCCGCCACCATATGCAATTCTCAAGTTTACTCCACTTCACATCTGCATTTTCTGTGTATTTATTGCATTATATTTTGCATCCACTTCTGCCAAATAATTATTTACTAAGAATTTTCTCAACCATGTGTTCTTTACGCATTTCTTGTTTACTTCGTGCTTTCTACTTGACTATGTGTCTTACATTTCATTGATTCGTTTGCTTTAACAATGGGCGAATCTTGTTTTCGGAGGTCAGGTCTTTCGGAAGGGTACACAAAGCGACATGGTTCCGTTCCCCTGTACCTCATCTCTTGATCAAGGTACCGTGTCTTACGTTCAACTCTGAAACTGCTTTGTTTTGTTGTTTCCCCCCTTTGTTTGGCCCTCTCCATCGAGAGCTCCATTCTTTCCTGATGTCGGGACGTCATAACACGTTTTCATAAGCATCAAGGCCAAATATTCTCATATGTTTGACCTTTAAAATGTATCAACTTCTATACGTTTCTTTTGCAAAGAAGAACGGAGGAAAGGCATATGAAATATACCATCTCTGTCCATACGTGTAATTTCTGAAAGGAATGTAAGACTTCGATCAAATTTGACATTACAAATCTACACTGACATTTGCAGACATGAATTTAGTTTTAGCACCGAGTCTGTGTATACTTTTCTGTACATACTTTTCACATAGAACTTCATAAATGTCTTAAGAGCGGCCACATAATTTATGCATGATATAAAATGTAGCCTAAGTTGTTTCAATCTAGCTATAACATATTCGAAAACTTTTGTGGTATAATGAAAGAGAGCAGCTTGGTTCTGGTGGTGCCCGCTTTGAATTTCGGCCCGTTATACCTAATTTTCTGGCGTTTTTCTTAATCTTTTCGGACAAATTCTGGGATTATCCTGTAAATCAGGCCACACCCACTACCCTTCACCAACATTATAGTTCATTATTCACTAACATCTGGACATTCGATTACGTATAATTTGAGTTGCTCTTAGCGTTGTTCAGTGAACTACACGTAAACCCTATGCGACGTACTGGGTATATGACGAAAGAGGATGGCAAGAATTACGACTGACGGAGTGTGTTACTGCTTTTGAATATTAGATGTGCATCAAAAGTAAATTAACCTCGAGGCCAATGATGTAGACAGTATTGCAAAAACGCGTTTAGAACTGTGCCTTCTGCAAATTAATGCACACATTTCCACCCTTATAATCGCCTCGTTCTATCAATTACATATGCTAAACAGGCGAAGTCCCTCGGAGCCACGCGCGCCTTTCCACCCACATAACGAAAGCAAGTCGTGAGTGTATAACATGAATAACGTATCTCTTCCTTTTGAAACAGGTGGTACCCCCATAGGATGTCTCAGGTGCTTTTAATAGCACTTAATTCTCATTCCTGTGGCCGTACTCTTTTGGCTGTGTTTCTTCTGCTTGGATCACTAATTCGACTCCCACTCTGTTCCGGTTATACGTCTTTGTCTTTTGAAGTTGCTTACAGCTCTCTCGACTGTGATGCAGAAAAGTGCTAACCACGCAGCGACTGTGGCAGCAGAAGGGCCCTTCTCGAAAGGGTGGAAACCGTTCAGGTCCTTAATAAATTTCACGCCTCGTATGAAACGTAGAATTCCTTCCTGTGCTTAAAACAGCCAGACACTACACTGTATTCAGGCATAGACGAATCCACACCACATTCTCACAGAAGGTTTCTTTAAGACCCATTGTAGTATTCGTCTCCTACTTATTCGTAGGTCTTCCAAATAAGCTATTCCGTTAATGTCTGTGGGCAAAGATTTTGTATATGGTGGAAAGTCGGTGAACATTTACTTCTGTTTGTAAAATTAGCATAAAGTTCGCTATTTGAAGTGTAAGATTTGAATTATCATAGTTATAACCCAAAATGTATCAGCTATTACGCAAGAATGGCAAAGTGCCCCAACGTACATTCGTTTACATACTAAACTGAAATTTGTCAAATGACTGAAATGTGCAGTTTAACCACGCTACTTTTTATGTGGACCCTGAAAATACTTTGTTCTTCCTTGTCAGTGTGGCCTCTCATCCAGATTTAATTATCTGACCGGCGATAATGAAGAAGCTAGGAGATTTTGTGGTTCTTGGAGGACAAATTTTGCTGCATTTCATTGAAGAAATCTTGGATTCGGCAATTTTGAACATTGTCAGCAAACACGAAATATCGCCTCCACAGTTCAACAAACCGTCTTTCTACGCGTTAATTCAGACACAGGAAATGGAATACAAAGTTTTCAGAAAAAGTGTGGCATTGTGTATTGGAAGTATTAAGCGGATCCGCGTTAGCTGCAGGGTCTAAGTTTACCGAATATACTCTACTTTCTCATTTTTATCACGCGTGCTTATACAGGTACGTGTGCGTGCCTGTGTGTGCACATGTGTTGAAACAACATTAACTCGACTGCTACTGGATTTAAACGCAGTACCTGATGGTACAACCCGCATGAAGGAGATAAATACAAATAGACCTGACTGCCTGAATTACTTGCAGCTTGTCTTATTTTGCTGTCAAATGACCCAGCAAAGCTTTATATTTATACACAATTTATACAATACCCTATGAAGTGTTTCAGTTTGTATGGCATGCAGTCAATGTTCAAAGTGTGAAAACGCGGTTTTATATATACCTCATTGAACATAAAGTTTATGAGAATTCGTTGTCTTAGTGCTCGTAGTATGATTTTAAATGTTTGTAAACGATCACTACATAATGCACTTAGAAAGCAGTTTAAATACAAGTATAATATAATACCACACCTGCTGTATTCAGGTCTTTGCAATGACGATGCTTAACAATTCCACCCACATATCCGAGCAGACCTCCAGGTCAGTTAGCACACTGTGTCTACATTAATATACGGGAATAAAGAAAGGGAAAAGGGAAGAAATAGAGGACAGGAGAAGTAACAGCAGCAAGAGGAAACAGGTGATAGGCGATCATAATCTTGACGGTCCATCGCACGTCATTTGTCTTCCAGCATCACTCGGTGGTTCCAACAACACCTGCTCCGACGTGCTGGTTCATGACTAGGGTTGCAAGCCTTAATGAGAACTACAGGCTAGACTGAACGCTTTTTCACCCTTCCGATCTTAGGCACTCTAGTACTATGATCGGTGGTTCGTATCTCGCTTTACGCATGGATATAAGTTTAGTTGGTTTTTTATATTACCTTGAAAGTTCTGAAATGTGGTTCTGAAGAAGGATGGAGATCAGTGGGGCCGATCGTGTGAAAAATGAAGAAGTGTTACAAACAGTTAAGGAGAAAAGGAAGACTAACTGGATTGGTCACATCTTGCGTAGGAAGTGCCTTCTGAAACACTTTATTGAACGAATGATGGAAGGGTAGACAGACGAGGAAGAAGACGTAGGCAGCTACTGGATGATATTAAGGAAAGTAGAATATACTGGAATTTGAAAGAAGAAAAACTATATTGCATTCTCTGGAGAACTGGCTTTGGAAGAGTTTATGCACGTGTCGCAACGCTATGTGATGATGAAGATGTGTGCTTCATATAACGACAATCTCAGTAGCTGAGAATGTACGGCTTCCAGTGGCAGGATGATTAATGAATGCTCAGCTGGATGGAATGTGGAAGAAAAGTATCGTGGCCTTAAGCCTACACACATTCACTCTCCTTAGTGTCCCTAGATTTGCAATTAATTATGAGTTTGATATCATTATGATTTCAAGCAAAAGTAGTGAAATGCGAGTATTTTGTACGTGACGTTTCGACGATACACCCTTCAAAATTTTCGTCTTGTACTAGAAGCAGGTGCACAAGCGATCACGCTCGATACCAACACTGCTGTTACGATGGCTACAAATATTTTAACGCGTACCATAGCAGTGAATACTGATATTTTGCTACTTACACTGAAAGAATAAAACAAAATTGAACACTAAAAAGCTTTTTATTTTATTTAGTTCAAAACAAATCAAGATCTATTTTCTATTTTGCACGTGATGTGATAAGCAGTCTTTAGGTAGCCTGAGTTCTACTGAAATTCTCAGCCTTTTAGGCCGTCACTTAAAATGACCGTTACGTCTGCTCCCTTGTACTCGAAAGGAAACAAAGTAAACTTGTTTCTTCGCACAACATGAAGACGTATTAACCTTTTAAAGCCTAGCGGTAAATTTACATACCACCAGGTTTAACATTAAAAAATTCTACGTGGTGCCCACATTGCGTTTATGTGTTTTGTACGGATCTCAGAACAAACAGCAACTTTTGCCTTATAAAACATTAAGAGATTGGTTTTTATAACCGAAGTGGAGAGTGTTTACAGCGCGGTACGCACTGAGTCCTTATATAAAACAGATACGCTTCGTCTTTAAAGGGTTAAATAGCTGAAGTGTAGTGCCACTCATTTTTAATCTTGGCAATGGATGGAGGCGAGTGGTTAGCTTCATACTCTGACGGCTGAAATATTTCTCTTAAATTCCCCAGTATCAAATTTCAGCGGTTCTAGAATCGTTAATAAGCATGCAGTTGGACACAGGGGCAGAGCAATTCAAGAGACACTTGGCGGGGAACCTGACGAAACTAGGAAAGTGTAAAAGTAAAGGCATCTTATGCTTAGTTCTGTACTTACCACGCCATAGCTGAGGTATGTGGAGAGGCTGTGTAGCACCAGTGTTTTGTGACTCACGGTAGCTGCATATTCTTATTGTTGTACCTTGAAAATATAGACCCAGTTATACTGGACAGGTGTCTGAATGGTACTTGTTTTTACCACTGCGCTTTATGGGGCTAAAGGTACTCAAAATGAAGTTGCTGTTGGATGCGGTACTGAAAATAATAAAAATCGTGTCTGATTAATAAAAGGTCCAAGCAAGTGAACGGCTAAGTTCAAGAGCAGAGCCTTCCATTAAAAGTTCTCGGAACTAATTTCTCACCCAATCACAAAATATTTCCTAATGATAAAAGACGAAACTATTACTCTACCACGGAATCCTGATATTAAACCATATCTAAGCCAGTTCATTCCAATCTTTTGTATTTTATAATTAGTCTGATACTATCTAGGTCTACAAAAAATTTTTTGTGATAATTTGTAAATTTACATCACTTCCATTGATAGGTAATACAGGTTCTCAAATTGGGGAAATGTCATTTTTAAGGAGACAAATAACCTGCTTTAATTCATTTTGCGATAAACAGAGTGGGACGTTACCTGCATGTGAAGTGATTTAAATAGAGGAGTCTTCGTTTCTACTTCTAAGACCTACGTGCTACAGAACGTAAATTTCACTCACGAGAAATGGCAATAGAGAAAATTTAAACGTCATGGATCGAAAGAGGCGTGCAGATGTAGAAGCCACGAATAAATGTGCGTGGCAATGTATGATTGTGATGAATGTTCCACGACTTGTTAATTTTCGACCTTGGCTACGGTAAGGTGATGAGATGAATTAGTGCGGCTGCTTTTGACCTAGGCTGTAACACAGTCCGGACCGGGTTCCTGGAAGATTTTTCTGATTTGTTTGACAGAGTTAATGTGCGCATTCTTTCTGTTACGTATCCTAGAAACATAGATACTTCCCTGAAATCACGAAATATCTGGCTTTCGTTGCTTATTATTTCAGTACGTTTCATTCGCAAACAGTCTCCTCCCACAGAACGATTCTAGATATCTTCTGCACAAAGTGTTAAACTCCTACTACAGGGTTGTGTCCTGAGTTCTGTATTCCTCATGAGCAAAGTTACCCACCACATTTCGATAAAATTATACGTTAGTTGTCCATGCTAACAATTGTCAAAGGAACGCGTGTGCAAGTTTTAGTTATCACAACATCGTGTCCCATACGGTAGGCCTATATGGAACTGAACTTGAACTTCTTCCAGTTTGTGAAATCACTTCGTCCTGCAAAAAAAATTGAGAATTAAATAAAATATAGATCTTATTGTCGCGGTTGCGCAGTTGGTTGAGGCGCTGCGCTACAAACCGGCAGGTCGCGGGTTCGATTCCCGATGGTGTCACTGGAATTTTTCACTGGCATAATCCTGTCGGTCGCACTATGGCCCAGGGGTCGACTCAGCCTCTAACAGAAGTGAGTACCAGGAATATTTCCTGGGGGTAAAGGCGGCCGGTACCTAGGGCTGACAACCTTACAACCTTCAAGTGCCGATTGTCTAGCAATCTGGGAGCCTCAACCTCCTGGAACCCTCAGGGCCTGTCCAGGCCTGTAATGGGACTGCTTTACCTTTACCTTTATACATCTTATTGTGATCTATGACCTTCATGGAAAGTTTTTTTCATTGTGCTGAATTTTTAACAAAATACATGGAAAAATTATTTCCAACACTGTGCAGCTTGAGAAAAATGCATGCCTGTTCAGTTTGTGTTTGGTCGCCGTCAAGTATTCGGGTGAGAAAAACTGTGGCACTACTATGCCAGCTGCAATACCCCTATTGCACGTAAACACGCGGACAAGAACGAATTGACCTTAAATTAATATAAAGTGAAACTGTGCCCCGTATTTAAATGGTGCAGGAAGGGGTCCATTTGCAGGATTTTTGAAAGCCATAATGAAATTTCGGTTCCACGAAAATGTGAACTTTCTGACCAATTCCAACCGTGTTATGGCTCAGGAGTGTAGTCGCCGACCTGTCACTACGGAAGACTGATTTCAGTCCCATGTCAGTTGATATGCGGATTTTGGTAGGCAAAACGTTACTGAAAATCTTTTCTCCATGTCCTTAAGTTTTCCCCTGGCAGTATCGTTCTGTCAGTTCTTCATACTCATTCGTTTGTCACCGACAGCATGATCTTATCAACTGACAGACTCGTTAGATAACAAGCTCGTGGTCAGCTGAAAAATTATTATTAAGTTTTCCTAGAAGGCTGCGATTGTTTGCTCGTAGTCAGCGTGTTTGTCATTGACAATGTATTTAACATTTTAACAAGTCTCTTAGTAAAAGAGTTTTCGTAATTACATCATTTTAATAGAACTTTTCTGTACTTTATGGCTGTTGGTGTGTACAATTATCAAGCCATACGGAAGATGTCTTCCCGCATGTTTTCATTCCATGTATGATATTGATATAGACCTGTAGCCTGAACCGGATATGTGTGTTTTTTATTCGTTAAGGAAGAAATTAAAGGATTAGAAACTTGTTATGCTTTACTCCTATACCTACTCAGTTATATGAATCAAAATTTTGTTTGTACTGTTAAGAAAGTCTAGTCACACCTTCTTTCTCTTTTATTGATTATTTAGATTTAAGTTTACTGCCTTTACTACCTAGGTTATGCTTTATTGAAAGCAACATTATTAATTTATGGTTTAGTGGCAAAGCAGCTGCAGTCGGTAGTAGTGCACTATGCCAATTTATTTAATTTTGTGGTGGACTGCTAATTTAGAGAAGCTATTTAATTGCAGAACCGAGTGAGCTTCATAAAGAAACTGAATATTAAATTAAATTAAATTAAGTCATTTATGTTATAACACTTAGAAAGCTGCATTTGGCTCATTTTTCCGTATCCATTTCAATTCTGTACCCGCGTACTGACCCTTATGTCTGGGGTAGTTCTTGGTGTTCCTTTATTTCTACATTCGAGTTCACTGCTGGTACCGTAAAGTGCACCACGAATATTTCTTTATCCTACACAGTCCATTACAGATACAGGGCCTCACTTCAGTCAGTACTAAGTAACCTCTGGACGACAGATTACAGCGTCATTCAATAAGCTGTCTTTCAAAAACTGCGGGAATTCTACCAGTAGTGTTTTCTAAATATTGTTACATACGTGAAATGTATAAAAAATATTTTTGGTTATAGGATTTAAAGAAAAAAATTTAAAGACACTTTCAAGTTTCACCGCCTCTGTTCCTTAAACCATATTTGGAGCACTCTTGCTATAAACTACAAATTATTTTCTCAGAAAAACCAAAGAGGAACCCTTTATTCAGCACAATTCTTGTTATGCAAAATGCTGTTCTGTTTTCAGTTTCGATATTTTTCACACAATTAATACAAGTCATAGTCTAGCCCTCGTGTGAACGCCACCAGCAGCAGCAATACATTGACACTGGAACTGAGAGAACCGTCCGAGGCATTTTCTGTGTGGGTGAGGTCCCCCAAGATCGGGTCAAGTTTGGAATGCGGTGTCCTGCATTTCATCTCCCTCTATGCTTCGTCTCCCAAACACCTGTTGGCCTTCTGTATCTTCACAGTTTGTCGCACGCGTATTTCAACACTGCCTGATACCTATACTGCAAAGACAAGTAACTGTTCTAATAAACTTTAAACTGGACCTAAAGAGAAAGAATTACGTGTGTATTTTAGATCGTGTGGCTTCTGTGGGTCACGTAGTGTTAACAGGACAGTGGAATTTAGGAGGTTAGGATTGCTAAACGTAGAGCTGGGATGAGAGGAATTTTATGAGGATGGGTACCGTTAAGGTGGAGGTTAGGGAAGTGATGGGGGTTTATTGGGACCTTGATAGAGCTACCTCCTTGTGGTGTCTGATAGCCGGTGTTTTGAGACAAGGTACAACAATCGTGAGAGGTCTGCAGACTGGCAAATCGAACCACAAAACATATCCCACACTACAGGTTGGGAAACCTGGCTTATTGGTATAGTGACTTGGATACGGGTTTCACGGTAGAAGATCTGTAGTTCGTTTACGGGGGCGGGGGCCGGGGGGGTTCAAAATTTTCTGTCCTGGCCCAGCCTAGTGTTATGGGAGGCAGGATGCTTAGAATTCTGTCTGTATTGCCCATACGCCATCTCAGCGTCATGCGTGACTAAATACGGAGCAACCGATGGAATGATGTTAACACCACACTTAACATAAGGAAAACGGGCGAAACGTCGAGACCTTCAAAGAAAGCAGCGTTCCTGTACATATTCAGGAACATAAGACAGAATATTATGTAGTACTTTCACATTGTTTCTTTTTAGTCCCAGAAACTTTGAAACATTTATTATGGTCTGAATCTTATCTAAATATTAGATAGATCGCATTATAGATATCAAAACAGAGATACAGTGTTTTAACAAACTGCAATCAATGATTTTGTACTAACCCTTGGGAATAACCCAGAGAATTGGTAAATCATTTAAAACATATGTACAGCTATGGATGTTAGAACTATACTACACACTAGCATTGGGGGTTCTTTGAAAGAAGTTCGGTTCTCTTTTTTAAAAAAAGACTTCTTTTCAGAATGAAAGTATAAATATTTACCCATGTGTGGCACAAACATAGTTCTCAACTTCATTCTTTGCCGTTTTAAATACTCGTACTTCAGTGGTGTTTTTGTTATTTTATTATAACATAAATAACAATCTCACTATGCTACGGATGTCCCCCTGTCATTGCTTATTCTGTTTCGCTGAAAATAGACCATATCTTAAATTTTTAAATAATGTTTGTATATATATATATATATATATATATATATGTATATATGCATACAATCGATATTTCAGAGCTTCATGTACGTAGGTGGTACATCCAATCGCAATTAAATTCGTAGTGCAGTGTTTAGTGTAGATCGTCCAGACCAAACCTGAACATGACACACCAAGTCATTTCGGGTGTGAAGGATATGGTCTGCAAGACAAAAAGACGGATGGATGAACACAATCTTCCAATTACGCATTTTTTTTAATAAAATTCGCATGAAAATTTAAAGTATCGAGTTATCTATCCTAAGTCTGTCAAGCCTTGCTCTCTCCCGTTTAATTTCTTTCCCTCTGATCTTGTTGCCAGGATATTAGAGTCTCTTTATATAATGGATAAATAATGTGTGTAAATATTTGTGTCAAATCGTCTGATGCAAAAAGCGATTGCCATGATGTGGCAGTGCGGTAAAGAGTAGAAATATTTTTTTTACGTTCTTCTCTGAAAGAACCCACACTAATAGAAACATGCCTTGTCTTGTTTCTCCCACAGTAAGAGATAAGCATACAGATCAACGGCTGAAATTATTCTTTTTGCATATCTTTTGTTTGCTTTTTTGGCGAGAAGACATAACGTCTTTGATATATGTGGGCGGGACCAATTCTGCTATCTCTTAAATTGTGCGTGTCAAAACAGTGGATTAGGCAGTTGTACAAGACAACACTTTCGCTGAAGGAGAGGGTCTGAACACGAACAGAGACAAGAAGAGAAGGTCCCACTCCTCTTGTAGAACAGACACGGAATTTGGTGCGCTGACCCTCCCTGCAGCTTACACGTGTTGTTTTCGTTAAAAAGATATGTCAGTTAGTTAATAGGTTTAGGTTTAGTCTATCTTCCCTGGAATGTCCCATGATACCTGCGTGAACCCCACAAACTACCAACTCATCTTGCTCACCCGGTAACCGCAGATGATAAGCATTTAATGGAATTCCATTAACAAAAATTTATGCAAGAATTCTTGGCCCTCCTGCATCTATTGATTTATTAATTACTTTTATTGATGTCTCCTTTTTGATTTGGATGGCGTCATCTGGGCACGCTTTAATTTCTTCCGTTTTTCTTATTCTTCTTCTCCTCCTCCTCCTCCTCCCTCCTCCTCCTTCGTCTATTCTTTTTCTTTTTCTTCCTCTATTTATTTTTCTTCCAACAGAGACAGCCACAGTCCAATATTTAATACTTCTTCCTACTCGACCGTTCCCGATTTTGAATTTCGGCCGGGATATAGAGCAACTGGAGATTTTTGTGGTTTCAAGCATTTCCTCCAATACATGGTGGGTTTCAAATTATTTTCCATTTCTCCATTTGTATTAAGCTTGATTCCGTTCCACGCTATGTGACTTATGTACAGAAAAAGTGCAGTGAAATTAAACAACACAAAAAGTGCAAGTTAATTGAATACAAAAATAAACTTTCTCCTTTCCTCTTTATTAGACAAGCGTCAGGTCAAAAGTCCGTTGCGGACCTTCTCTATAAGGACAATTTTATCGGCATCCTACTTATTTCTTACTTTTATTTTCAGGGCTTTAAAACTAAACCCCAAACATATTCTGTAACATAGGAATCATTTGGCCAGCATGAAGCTTTTGAAAATTAAATTACCTTATGTGTTAATTATGGTAATCTTTCCTTTGCCAAATTGCTTTAAAGAAGCCGCGTTCCTTCAGAACTCTCTATTTCAGAAAGTAAATAAAATGGAGTTTAAGGTACAAGATATGCTTTCTTTAATAATTACTGTAAAATTTTATACATGTGTGTATATATACAGTAAATTCCCCCCCCCACCTCAAATTCTGTATGTAATTCTTATTAGTCTATTCGAGCTGAAAGTCCAACCCATCATAATGGTTTTTATTGTAATTGCATAATAGTTTTGATGAACTGTATTTTTTGTTGAATACTTAATGACCTTGAAGGTCGCATTTGTGACTACAAGGGTTGATACGTGAAAGGCTCTGTAAGGAATGTTTTGTAGACAGAACTACAGACATGTTGTAAAAGTCTGTATGCGATATATATACATATATATATATACGTACATATATGTACAACTAAAAACATCTCATTTGCAAGCATCTGACATCTGCCTGAATTATGTTTATAAGATTTTCATATGAACCATAACTTAGAGTAGTCAACTGGTCTTGTCTCATGATGCAGTCTTGTGGTCCGGTCTTGTGGAATGCGCTCCGTGGTTTATGTCCTACCTCCTCTAACCCATCTCCCTTCCCCCCGCGTTGCCACTATTTCTTTCATGAAGAGACTCCTTTTATTTTTACTTTATTTTGGAATGGAAATGTCTGTTTGTAGTCCTGAACGGTGCTCTGTTACGAGGACAAGCTGGAACGCTGTAAACGGTCCTTAAGCCAGAGGCGAATTCGTCTGAAGGCAAGCATGTGAACGTTTCATAATCACATCTAATGCTGTCGCAGAAATGCGAAACTTGTCCTGACTTAGTGTGTTCCATGTCCGTGCACTATATTATACAAAAAAACTTTAAACACCAACGAATGCACAAAGAGTTTTTTTTTCGTTAATTATAACACACTCTTACATGTTTCGACCCTGCTAGGTCATCTTCATGGAGAAATCTTCCGTTGTCGTTACGCTAGGTTGCACTATACAGTTAAGCGAGAATGTGCTGTTGACTGTGCACTGCGCCGTTTATGGAGGCGTTAACTGTTTGTGTACAAACAGTTAACGCTTAATTGTGTAGTGCAACCTGTATAGTGTAAACTGTATAGTGCAAACTGTTTGTGTACAAACAGTTCACGCCTCCATAAACGGCGCAGTGCACATTCAACAGCACATTCTCGCTTAACTGTATAGTGCAACGTAGTGTAACGACAACGGAAGGTTTCTCCCTGAAGATGACCCAGCAGGGTCGAAACATGTAGGAGTGTGTTATAATTGACGAAAAAAAACTCTTTGTGCATTCGTTGGTGTTTAAAGTTTTTTTGTCCTGACTCAGTACCACATTAAATGGGTCTTGTCAAATGTACTTTGTTGGTCAGACGGTGTGTCAAGGGATGAACGACCAAGATTCAGGACTTCTGGAATGTTATTCCGTGTCGACTGGTAAATAATTATAGACGTTTCGGAAGAACTTAGTGCCTTCAACTTCAAGCCTCTTCGCGGACTGTTTGACCATGAAGATGAAGGCTATACGGTCCTTGGAAAAGGCGGTTACAATTTTACGCCACGTCAACCGTTAAATTTACATGACGTAAAATCACAGAAAATTTAAATATTCCTCAACTCTGCTGTAATAACCTAAAATGTCACGTCCCAAACACCGTTTGAAGAATTGTTATTTGTGCTTAACCGGTAGGCCTACATTAATCGCTGCACCAACGTTAAAACTTGCGGAAAAATACACAAAATTATCTCAAGCAATACAACCCGTTTACTAGAGTAGCATTTACAATATGAGACTTCCGGAAACGTACAGTCCAGGCTATAAAAATGAAAATGATGTAATATGCAGTGATGAATATTTTGCTGACGGAAAATCAATACGATTTTGTCTCCTGTTCAGACTATCTTATTTACTGACAAGAGTCTTTTTCACCACCGCAAGCATATCTGAGCAATCTTGTCCGTGCCCTGATTTTGACAATTAATGAATATGAAATTTTGATTTCTAAATTGATATTTTGTATTTACATAAATATGGCACTAATATATACATATATGCGTTAAGATATTTAATTTTATGTCTTCACAAAACTATTTCAAGAAGCGGGTACCGATGTCATCAGAGATGTCAGTATGTCTGTCCTTCCGCCCGCACTCTTTAACTCTGCTTCAACTGTCGGATCTGTCGTAAAATTTTATGTCTGCGATCTCTAGAAAATTTGTTGGGACTTTCAGACTGCGGTAAAATCGGACAAAAATAGCAGACGCTTTATACGGACAAATATGGACATTTACAATATCTCGCCGGGATTTGCCTTCGTACTCATAATAAGAACAGTGGTCTCCGTAATGTGGAAAATGAGGCCAAAATAGAATTCTTTATAATTGAGAAAAACTGTACCCTGAGTGTGGTACGGGCTAAGGCTGAAGAAAGAAACGAGCATCGAGCATTAATCGTGTTCGATAATAAACCTCGAGATAATGACATTTACGAAATATCGATCGTAAATCTCCCTGCTTAGATGTCTTGATTGTCGATTTTAAATCTCTTATTCGTATACGAAAAAATCGTGTAAGGTGCGTTAAGGTACCCAGTGCTTCTTTCGAAAGTGTTTAAACTTTTAACATCCACGAGAGAGGCACCCCTAGTGCACCACTAAATAAAGTCACAAAAATTTCGATGCATCAACAGTGTTTCTTTGTATTAAAAATAAAGCTGAAATTGGAAAGACTGGCTGACAGCGGGGATGAATTATGTAATGTTTCCAGCAATGCAGCATGTGAGCAAATATATGTGGCTTATGTTTGATCTATTTCTTAAAATCTTTATCCTTTTTTATGTCTTCATTCCTTTATTAAGGCCGCGTACCAGTAAACAATGTTTGGCCTACAAGCAGTAGCTTACTGGCACGCATACCACTTCTTGAGAAACCATGATTTACGGACAACAGCAGACAGATTGTGCCACAAATGTTAAGCGCTATGGACATTTCGTTACTTGATGTTCTCAGGAATAAGTGAAGCTGCAATCTTGTGATCTGAAATTGTAACTATATTGAGTCATTATCACCTTGAACTTTGCCTGCTGACTACATAAAGTAGCCGGCTGCGTTACGTTACGGTCTGGAATGGAACCTGTCTTGTAGCTGCGGCTGCTGCCTGCAGGCCTATATCAACTTGAAGCCTAATTTACAGAAGAAATATCTGTCATTTATTTCTCCTCGGTTGAATGGCACACAGTGCGTTCACAGTAGGGTACAAGTAACGTGAAGGCAGTGTTGAAAAGGTATGGCAACGGATTAACGCTGAAAACTGTAATGCATGTCGCTTTTATACAGGAATGTAAATAATGCAGTGCTGATCCCGTGAGTCGCTTAAAACTCGACGTGTATAGCTAATTTTATGAGTCCTTTGTACGAATGAGAGTATAAAGGAAAGATAGTGTCCACGTGTTGTATCTAGGGTCTGACTTGATTACGAAACTTTACACTGTAGGTCTGCATTAAAATGCTGGGGATAGTTTACATTTGATCCAATTTTTTTTTTCGAAGTAAACCACATTTCTTATGAAGCCGAAATTGACTTCATCGAATCTGTTAGAACGGTTAATTGCGAAATGTAATAAATAGTAAGTTATTCTGTAATATAAAATAACTAACAAAGACACTATATGAAAAAGTAGCTATAATACTCATGTGCTAAACGACGTTATTTCACCAGGCGCTATAGTAACCACTGAAACGCGGATTGTGACTTCATTCGCAAACCAAGCTGTGTCGTAACCATGACAGCCGTGTGCCTGTGTAAACCCATGAATCAGGCTGCTCACTCTCTCTGACAAAATATTTTCCATACTAAAGATGGGAGCAGGCAGTTTTGAAAACTCGATAAATATGACAATCTGAGTGCGACTCAATCACGTAATGAACTAATTACTCAATCAATCAATCAATCGCATCACGGGTATTCTGTAATGATGGAAGGTCGAATTTTTTCCATCGCATATATGAAAATAATATAATAATTTTGTTGCTTTTTTTTAAATTAATGGGCAGAAACTTTATGGCAGTTTGGGCTATGCAGCTCTCGACTACACGAACTATGATCCGCTTTTTACAACAGAAGTTGTTTAGAACAAGCAGACTTTAGCGTTATTATTATATTGCTAGATTGGCACTGAACTTGACAGGCTGTCTGTTTTATAAACATAACATTTCGTCATGAAAGCGCACAACGTTGTGGATGTTTCTATCCTAATGTAGCAAACCACGTCTCTACGAATAGCCATTGACTCCATGCAACACCGTCCCTTTTGAACAGCTAACAGTTACTCAGCTAGTCAGAAATTTCCCCTCATGTCATTGAATCCTATACTTCATTAACGTTTTCACAGGAACACCTCACTGGTTTCTACCCAAAGAAAATTACCCTATGATCCTATTATATTAGGATTTATTTTAATATTATCCTGATATCTACAGTATTACACTTAGGTTTTCGAATGGTCTCTATCCATGTTGCTTTCCTGCTAACACTTCTTGTGCCTTTCCCTTATATCCCATGGATGTTTATGTCCTGTCCGGATCATATCCCTTAAAGGTATCGACTATATAATAGTATTTGGTAAGGAGTAATTAATTGTTGAAGTTATTATCCTGTAGATTCTGTATTTCTGCCAAATCTGCCGTATCAATTGCTTGTAAAAATTGCCACTGCATTTATTTCATTCATGCATGATGCAGTAATATTGAAGTTATAAAACATTCCTTCGCTTCAACTTGGGGATCCTTTTGCAGTTCAAAGTAGGAACAGATTCTCTCAGTTGGTTGGCGAAGCAACTGTTTATTCAGCTGTTTTTTAACACAACATCAGATGCAAAAATAATGTCGAGCCTAACGTGACGTGGGAATATTATTGTTTTATAAACTGGAGTAAATGTACGAGGAAATATATTATGATACTCCCAGTATATTGTCATTTATCTGGTGTCAGTTACTGTTACGATGCTGAATGACGTTCTTCAGTTTGCAGATGTTACAAATTTTTCCCAAAATTTTGTCTGATATTGGAATAACTTTATAAATATTTATGCGGTTAAGATTACATGGAATATTTAAATTCATTCTGCCGGTATTCGCCTGGTGACACCTCCAAAGAAGCAACGAAAATAAAAATGTTCGGTCAGGTAGGTGACTCTTCTTTCGCTGGGATTCAAACGCGGTACCTTCAGCCTATTGAGCTAACTCTCGGTTCATTTCAGTACCATTGTCCTAGTCCGAGGATATGGCAACATATCCGTGTCATTCATGTGAATAAAAAGGCAACATAAATTGCGCCTCTTTATTTAATGATAAAACACAAGCAGACTTCAAATTGTTAACATTCTTTATATTTTGTAATCGTCAAAAGAATGAAATATCGCAATAAAAAAGTTGAACAGCGACTGGCTTGAGAGAAAGAGCAGCATTCCATTGGTTCATTTTTCACAGACAGGAACACATGAATTTCGTTGTTATTTATGGTGGCTTTCGCGTTTCAATTTATCTATCTTTTGAGCGAGCCAACACAGAAACAAGAATAATAATAAGAAACAAAAAATTTTCTGAAGTCCACACGGTGAGAATGTTCGGCTGCAAGTCATGATGGACACTGCAGCACTACCCGACCTGAAAACATTAGCATGGCCATTCTTTGAAAGATCTTGTGCACTGCTTTCGTTGTAGAAGGAACGACACTGATAAACATGAGCTGTAGTCATTCGACAAGAAAAAGATAGAGAAGGAAAGAAAACGATTTTAAAAATAAATTGCAAGCTGCACCTTAATATTGCCGGTATTAATAATATGAAATTTAATTAAATGCGAAGAATTTAAGAAGAGAAAATATTTACTCTTACTTTAATTTAAAATATTTTTTCACATGCTATCAACTTTTCTTACTTCCATTTCTTTTGGAAATAAATTTGATACTGCGTGCTGTTATAGCTCGCCAATAAAAAGGGCTTTTCACGAAAACTCGATGTGGTTTTCTGAACAGGAAGTGAAGGGATGCAAAGTTTCTGCTGTCCTCCAACTTCTACGTTTGACATCTTCTGGCCTGTTCCAAATCAAAATTAGTTCTTAAACTATGTGTGCGTTCTTGAATCACTGTAGAAGTCCATTGACATGGGTCAGGCAATGAGACGTTATATGCACACACCCTACAAAATAAATATCCTTTACATGCGTTTGTGAACTAGTTGTGTATTTGAAGTGATTTATGTTGTGATATTTTTGGTTATACTGCTGTGCAGTTTGGCAGGTGGCGACCTATTTTTCCCAGAAACATACACTTTTCTCTGAAACGATGGTGTCTAATTGCCATACTACGCGATATCTTAACTTGGACGACCTCGGTATGAAATGTCATACCTGTAAAAACCTCAAATCTCGTGCATTTGTGGGCATTTAATTGCATAAAGGTAGTTCTCCTACATGGTTCAACGGCAAGTTCTAACCCTCAGTTTATCTTCTCGGTCAAAATGCAAGTGTTTAAGCCTTGTATGAGATTCATGTCATCTTTGAACGAATAGTATTTTTAAGCTGTACTAGGGATTGGGGAACTGAAATTGATAAATTGTGTGATGTAAGAGAGAGACCACAGTATGTCTGCTACGGGAGGATAGAAAGAGATGGAGTGTGGGGAAGGTCAGGAACTCGTGAACGTGCAATGACTATTAATGGGGCCTGAAATCTGCCACAGGATGAGAATAATCATCATCAAAATGTTTTGCTCGCTTTAGTGAAACCATCTGCTACGTCTTTACAGCAACTGTGATGTTAACGTGAGTGACGCGGTGGCGACGTTGGATGAGGTACTACGTCACAAGCCGGAAGGTTGCGGTTTTGATTAATTGGCATTTGTCATTGACTTAATCCTTCCCGCCTCACTATGGCAGTAGGGTCGACTCAGCCTCTAACAGGAATGAGTAACAAGAATATCTCCTGGGCGGTAAAGGTGGCCAGAGCGTAGAGCTGACAACCTTACCACTTTCCTGTACTGATTGTTTAGAAATTCTGGGAGCCTCAACCTCCTGGAGCCCTAAGGGCCTGTCCAGCCATTTACAGGGATAGCTTTACCTTTTTTATGACATTAGGGTGAAGCTGTCTACAGAGACAAATTCACTTCAATGCGGGGCAGTGGAGGAATGGCTCCAGTCATTCCTAACTTTAACACTTGTCGGGGTGAGTGGTCAGTTTTACGCTGCGGCCATTTTACACTTGGTATCCAATTGAATGCGAGGCTGCGTGTGTCCCAGGCAGGCCTTGGACGGTTTGAGGTAGTGCAAAATCTCTTTCCTCAACCGAGAATCTACCCACAATTCATCGGTTGTCCGGGCCGTAGCCTGGTCACTACACCGTTGGCGTCATCCCGCCTCCGTGATTATGACAGTCTCACACAGTTGCTGGCGGTGCGACGTGGCGGCACTGCTTGATGAAGTCACTTTAGTTTAGTTTAGCTTAGTTTAGTTTAGTTTAGTTTAGTTTAGTTTAGTTTAGTTTAGTTTAGTTTAGTTTAGTTTAGTTCAGTTCAGTTCAGTTCAGTTCAGTTCAGTTCAGTTCAGTTTAGTTTAGTTTAGTTCAGTTCAGTTCAGTTCAGTTTAGTTTAGTTCAGTTCAGTTCAGTTCAGTTCAGTTCAGTTCAGTTTAGTTTAGTTCAGTTCAGTTCAGTTCAGTTTAGTTTAGTTTAGTTTAGTTTAGTTCAGTTCAGTTCAGTTCAGTTCAGTTCAGTTCAGTTCAGTTCAGTTCAGTTCAGTTTAGTTTAGTTTAGTTTAGTTTAGTTTAGTTTAGTTTAGTTTAGTTTAGTTTAGTTTAGTTTAGTTTAGTTTAGCTTAGTTTGGTTGGTTGGTTGGTTGGTTGGTTGGTTGATCCATTAACTTAAAGAAATTGGCGCAAGTGTGTGGACTGCATTGCTTTGTTTCATGACACAAGCAAGGCGATTTCTTTTGGAAATTGTTTTTAAACTTGTGGTTCCATAAGGGCTGTTAATTATTGACTAGTACAGTGTCTATAAGCTTCTAAAAGAGGACCAACTCCATAATAGTACAGTTCTGCTTCAGGAGCTAATAATTGCTTAGCTAGTGCAGAAATTCGCCATTTTCTTGACATCCCGAATTTTCGTCGCTGTGTTAATAATTTGCCACTGACCCCTACTCTGATGCAGATCCATACAGACCGCATTATTACGATCCGAGTCATTTTATTGATGGTTTCCATCCGTGTCTGTCTGTCCGAAGTGTTTTTGTAGGTTTTTTACGGTTTGCTCATTTCATCAACCTTAATTTGATTATTGATATTTATTTAAAAGAACTTTTATTAGTTTTATCGTTATGCAATATTCTATTTCCGTCTTAGTAGTGACTGTTACGAAAAGCTATTCTTTTGAGCTAGGAGTATGTAAGTTGTGCAAAACAGAGACAAAAGTAAGCTTCAGTTAGATAACCCATTAGCGTAAACACACCGTTTTACTGTTGTGCAGAGGCTGCATTCATAAAATTTTTCTTATTTACTTGCTTCTTCCGACCACATGGATGCCTATTCCCTTTAGAGAATTTGGAATTCCTCCAAGTCTAGTGGGAAATTTTAACTGTCACTGGCTTTTTCGGGTCAGATGACAGTCAAACCTGCTCACTGTTTTATGGTGTCATTGTACCAACAGTGTGAGTATAATATAGTCAACTGATACTGTGTGTGGACGCGTGTGTATCTGTCTAAATGTCGGGTCTTGTGGCAGTCGGAATGTGTGGCACGCAGACCCCCTGGGGCTGGCGTCGGGACCATCAGCGGGCGGTGTTGTCACATCGTTGTACTGATGTGAATCAGAATCTTGGATATGCTGTTTGAAATGGCCCCTACCTCCCGCCCCCGCCCCCTTAGTCTCCTTTCGCTACTCAAAATCTTGTAATAGTGTAAGAGATGTGTTGAAATATAGCCGTTGTTCGGGCTGCTGGTTTGAAAAGTGGATTAAGTGCTTACAATTGGCCAATAGCCCTCTTCTGTTTTGTTCAGCAGTGGTCCTTAAATATTTTCTTTTCGTCACCTTCCTGATGCTCTGAACCCCTCCGCCCCATCCCAGGCCGTACTCCAATGTTTTAGGGGTTGTTGAAAGCAGCACGATAAGAAAAATGAGAAAAGGCAAAAGTAAATGTGAAGTTGTCCTGATGCAAAACACAAAATCATTCTGGGAGTAACGGTAAGGTTTTACTCATTTAAAAGAGGGAAGGTATTGTACTATTTAAAATTTCTAGATATTGAAAAGAGATTTGCTTTTTTGAAGTTTCCCAGGCTTCGCCCTTTTGCCCTTCTGGCAGGAGAAACATGTAGATAAAGATTAGTACTGAGCGTTGGTAGGATGATACTGGCAGAGAAAAACCGATGGGTTTTCCCGTCTTAACCTGCTGACTAAATGGAGGTATTTGGCTTAGTATTCGCCCCGGGCGTTTCATACCCAAAGAAGAAGCTTCCACTGCCCTTTCAGTATAAGGATAAATTGGCCCCAGAGTCTTCTGAACCCACTGGAAAAGACAAAAGTCTCTTGAATTTGTAGGGACCACTATTGCGCTTTCTCTACTGCACAGACCTTAGCGTAGTCACAATATCGAATAAGCTATCCCTTTTCGAGGGAGGTAAGAGTGGGTATAAAATTATGGTTAGAAAACATGATGCAACGAAATCACTGGAAAGGTTTAAATGCTGACGCAATATAATTTTCGTTTAGATCTACTGTAAGATGAGTGTGAGGACTGAATTTGTTTGGCTAAAAGTAGTATCAGATGCCAATTTCTTTTAAACATAATAACAAATTTTCTGGTTTCCTAAAATTCTGGTATTTTTTGGCTTTTTGCTCCACAACACAACAAATTTATCTTTTCCGATAACCTGTTAGGGACAGGCCGTTATTATCTCCTTTAAAGTTTAATGGTTATGCCATCTACGAGTAGAGCTAAAATTAGAACTTCTGCGTTCTGCCGACACAACATTTACATGTTCCATGTGATTTCTACAATGAATAGCAATTATTTACCCATAAAAAATTTAGTGCTTAGTGTTCTAATTGAATCACACTCTTTTCTCTGTAAGGTAGGAACCGAAATATTGTGTATAATGCAGAATAATTTTAACCTGCAAAGACTCTTTTACGTATTGCAGGTACGCACCTATTAAATACTAATAGATTTGTTTAGTTCTCTAAAAGTGTGCATATTTAATAAACATACTTGAAAAGACCGAAACGCTGGACGTTAATGTAGAGCAGTCCTTCGGTGACAGAAGCCACAAAGCCATGGGAGTGCTACAATCAGACACGAGCCACTGAGTGATCTCCACGCCAAGACGGACAGACTGAGTGCCCCGCAGTTGTTAAGTATCTTGTGTTTAGTGTTCAAACAGTTATCTCAGTCAGGTGCCGTGTTGATTGGCATCCAAAGAGCTGTAACACGCACAGTTTTTGTAGTTTTTCCTGTTTTATTTTGTACAAGACTTATTAACATACATGCCGCCTATTTCACCGCTTTAAATAATTGCTGTATTTAAGTAAGAACAAATGATTAGTCGGCAACGAATTATATTCGACTAAAATTACAAAGACGCGAAGAAAAAGTACAAAAGTGAAAAACACACCCTATTTTGATTCAGACAACCCAAGATTATATTGCCTTAACAGGAAGAGAGACAACTCTTAAATTATTCAGTGTAGATTCTTTTGAAAGCTTGAGGTATTAGAATTTTCGTTATGTTTTACTTAACTATGCTTTTAGTACCTTAGAATACATAGAGTCAAACTGATGGTCCCTACATTGTTTCCGTTAATTATGTATATTCCTCTATAAGTTTGACTGAGCATAGAGGCAGAGTAGGCTAGTGTGTTCCGTACAATCCAGGTTTACATTCAGACAGTTTCATTGTGTCGTCAAAATAAGCAAAAAATCTCCGTAACAAGTGCAAATATGAAGTCGTCTTTCAGCTGGACATTATCACTTCACACATCGGACAATTGTATGGTAATTTCCCATGGGAGGACAGTGGCCCGCTTCGTGCATGCAGTACAGCATTTGCGCGGTCCAGGCTAGAAAAATGTCTTATTGTCCGACTGGTGTTACGTACAAGTGGAAGGGTTCATAACTTTGTCTGAGACTGCAAAAAAAAAAAAAGTACATTTCATTTCCAACTCTAAAATCGTGATCTGTGTCCTACTGGTTTTGTGAACACAAAACAGGAATGCCTTCTTCATCAGTCGGCCTCTTGTTAGATCTCAAACATATGTGAACTTTGGTAGTCTATGCCAAACCTCTCAACGTTCAGCCTGTTTCGTTTCGGTAAAGAGTGGTTACCTGTCTGCGCCAAAGAAAAAGAAATATAGGTCTATGGCATCTAATACAAAACGAAAAATATATTTTTTATTCAATTCCCCAAAGTTTATTCCAGATATTTTTCGATATTTTAAGGGAAGCTAATAACCACTCAGCTAATACGTAAATTGCTCTCTTATGTGGAAACTCAAAAGTTCTTTACCGTCCTTGGTAGATGTGGGCAATGGAGCTTCTTCTGAGCCAGCTGAATCCACAAACACCTCCATCATTTTTCTTCAAGACCAGATTTAATATAATCTTTCCGCTTACGGCAAGTTTCCCCATCTTTCGGAGGACACTATTGCCTCCATCTTCGGTGTACAAGAGTTAAGAACATTTGCCTTCTGCCAATGCTTATTTTTCGCTTCAATATCCACAGCGATTCGAACTTTCTGATGAATGGAGTTATAATTAAATACCAATATCGCGAGGACCTCGTGAGTGACAGGGAGAACCGCCTTGTCCTACAAGGATTACAAGGATCCTGCGGTTCTGCGGACACTGTTCCTCTTATCTTGAATCCTATTTTTGCACGAGTCGCTCGCCGTGTCTCCCACTGCACGATTTATCTGCCTATTGTTCTCGTGCTGGCTGTCGGGTCCCATCCGTCGCAACTGTCGCACCGCTTCAAGCCTGGACCACCCGAGCGGTCGGCGCTGCGGACACAAACCAGTGACACAAATTATACAGCAGCAGGCAGACTTGGTACCTGTAAACACGAGCAACCCTTGTTTCCTATCTCTGGTTGCCGGAATTCGTTCTTTCTCCTTCGCTGTATGTGAGAAGAATTCTGTGGAAATATAAATTCCAGTGGTCAGCGCAACAGACATTTCTTCTCAGGGAATTTTGAAAAATCAATTAAGCAAAGGTGATAAAAAATACAAACTGTATTACGCGATAATACGGAAGCTTTTTGAGAAATGGCAACACAGAAAACGGAGTGGGCTGTGAGAATACCATATTCATTTCTGTTCATGAGAAGGAAGAAGAAAAACCCCTTTTGAAAATACGGCATCACTATGTCCTAAGAAAACGTAGCAAATTTCAAGTAATTATACAGTTCAAATAACTCTACAATGAAAACAAAATTATGTTAATAAGAGACTACGTGCAAGTTACCTGGACGGAGTATTTGATACTTTTGAAACTGATCTTAAAGAGGTAACCTATAACGTGAAAAGCGGGGTGGAGTTTCTTGAGATGGATTCGTCTGCTTTGGGATAAAGATGATTGGCGAGCTCTTAGCTGAGGAAATGTTAGTTTCCGAAGATCGACTCTGTTGCATAGAATTAGTTCTATATTCGTCGTTCCAGATTCTTTCATCTTTCTCTCTCGTATCTAAAACCTCACATTTTAAATATACCTCATAATTGTAACTGAGTAGGATATCACGTGTTTGAACAGTGTCTTGGAAAGTATTTAAACGTACGAGAGCTAGTCGGTTAGTGTTAGATGAGGAGAACTACGCCACTGTTGACTGATTCCTGAATAACTAAATTTCAAAATATTCCAAGCTAAAAGATTCGCTCCAAATTTCACTGACTTTTTTCATATATCGAGTCACTGAAAGTCTTACCCTTCAAGTTCTTACCTGTTTACAATTCTAGTTATGCATAAGGATTGGCATATTTTATCTACATGGATACCTGAACACCACCCGACGTGACTCGGCCCAACAAAAGCTGATTTGCATATTTAAAAATGTAATATACTCCCATTATTATAGAGGCAGTTAATGTAAGGATGGTATGTGATTGTTCAGCAATATTTAGAATGACATTCAAGTTTACACGGAGAGCGAGCGTGTGTTCTTTACTTATCGTCAAAGTCCTGTCTAAATTTCTAGTCTGATTTCCTTATTTTATATAGCAACATACGTCTTGTATTAAAGTCTGTCCATGTGTTTGTGTTCCTTGATAAGTTTAGAAACAATTGCTAGACGCGTATGAAAATTTATATGACTGTTATGCCTTCACAGACCACCACAACTTTGTAGTTTTAATCGATATTAGCCATGTCAGTCGCGCCGATTTGCAGTGTGGAAGTGACGTGAACGACACTGCATATGAACTTGAACATTTTTGTGGTAATTAAGTTCCGAAAAATGCGTGCCTTTGTTGTGGTTCTTTCTGTACAGGGACAAGGCTTCCGCTCGTGATCCATATTTAACTTTCGGTTTGATGGCGTTAACAATAACCTGGAAGATAAATTGGGGGGGATTTGGCATGAATTTCTGTAGAAGGTACTCTTTTATACGTTAGCTCGAAGACAGTGTGAAACATTTCAGATTATTCCTACAAATTTAACGTAATTGAGATTAGTGATAGGGGAATATATTCACAGAAATGGATCACTAAATTGGCTAGCTCTTATAAAAGGTGTCATCTACTAGAGGCCTATCCCATTAGGTATTTCAACATTAGTTTGGTGGATTTTGTGATGAGACAGCTTTGATTCAGCAGGATATTTTGTCAAGAACCGATTAGCCTTACATAATGTTACAGATGGCCATGAAAAGTGTTGTTTAATTTTGCATCCGTTAATCGATCAGACCGTGCAGGTTTCGATCTGAATACATTATCTTGCTGCTGCAGACGATGGCGCATTGTTATGCAGGAGTCACGTTGCTGGTGGATTACAAACACGCGAATTTTTATTCCATGCAACAGTGGCGTACATGACAGCTATAATTTTGTAATATTGCAAATAAATTCACAGTGCTTGACTTTCAACTATGTGCAGCTTAACATGCACGCTATTCACATCTGTACGGCCCAGTGCAGAACACATGAAAGTAAACAGGGAAGCTACGTACAATCAGTTGTATCAAAACTGATAACAGATTGAGCCAATCTATAATTTTGCATCTGAGAAAATTATGACTTACAAAAATATTTGATTTAGAGGACAGTGTGAGCGCGGTAGACACCATATATTAGAAATGTCTAACAGGCGTGCAAAATCTGTGGAAAAACCTGAAAGGACAATAATGTTGAAATCTGACTTAAAAGATAAGGAATTATTGGCCCGTATTTGGAAAACTGTAATGAATGGAGGGGTCCTAGGATCGGAGAAGTTACTGACTAGTAAAGCGACTGTCCGCTTTGCAAAAGAAGACACTACGAACACCCTAGATTTAGTAATTTTATCTCACTCATGTTGGTGCCTTCGGCGGTGACAGTGATATTAGACGAAACCTATTACGGCGCACAGTGTTCGCAGAAAATAAGTTAGGTACTGTTGCGCCTCTTTCCTTTTAGATCGGATTTGTTTAATAACTTTTATGGTGATGAAATCAGGAAGAATCAGACGGACCATGATACGGAGTACGTACATATTTCTGTAAACTGGGGATGAATACTGTGTATTTATTAAGATTCCATTCTATCAAAAGAGGAGAAGGGCGCACATTCTGAAGGTATTAATACGGTAATTTGTTTATTTATAGTCGACAAATGAAATCTAGATTTAATACTAATACCTTTCTATTATTATTATGCCAGTACACTTAAGTTCTTGATGCTGCATGCTTTTCAGGAGAAGAGGCAGCATTAAATTCACTTCTTTCAGTTTCACGTTAAATTTGATTTAAAATTTTGTCGAAACATTGTGGGCACCAATAGTTTCCGATTTTCTACAAGGTGTGTTAGAAATTTCATTATCTTTTTTGTTGACTTCTCATGCATAAGCTGTCCTTCTGACCGATACTGCAGAATTCGTGTGCACAAATATTGTACTTAGGACTCAAATCGCTGTGCGTGTTTAGATCAGAATTTAGATTAGCTACTTATGTGTTTACTGAAGCTTGCATAATAATGCTCAACATGCAGCTTTCGACTCACATCACTAGCCATTTCTTGTTTTCTTTTTTAATACTTTTTTGTGTATAAGTGACGGTTTCGTAATTGACCTTCTGGCTGTTGAATCAGCACGTTAATATAAACAACTTAATAACTGTAATAACAATGATAATAATAACTTGCAGCCACAACGCAACTGTCACACACTCATACCTTAATGATGATGCCTGTATCTCAGAGTATAGGCTAGGAGAATATTTTCCAACATTGCTTCTAGGGAGGAAACTTTAAAACATTTTTTTTTATATTCCCAGGACCTCCCGGCTCTGAACATATTTACAGACCAGAGAAAGAAGGGGCATTTGGTTGCGCACGGAGATTACACCAGGGCTGCCAACCCCTGCAAATATCCCGTAATATTTTGAGGTATATTTGGAAGTTTTACACGGCATTTAAAAATATTTACGCATTTTTTCCATGCCTTTTCGCGAAATTCCTAAACCTAGTTGGGAAACTCTGGGTTATATCATCGAATAATGGTAAATGGTAATTATAGTGAATATAGAAGGAAGCAGTCCATGCCTAATTTGAGGTAATATCCCAACGTTTGATGGAGGAGTTGAGGAAAACCACGAAGAACCTCAGTGCAACCGGTCGCCAAGTCCATGCAATGTAACCGGCAGCAACATTCGCAGTTGCACTAGTGTGTTGGGGGCTTATCGACGAAGTGCGTGTGGTAGGTCGCTCATGTTCTGAGGCACCGGTCCCTCCGGCTTACATTTCTCGTACTTGTGATACATACCTGGTGCAGCCAGCATACAAAATCAGGTCGGCATAACTCATGAGTGACAAATGACATTCCTGTACTGTGCGGGTTATGTCACTCACTTGCCTGCAGTCAGCTGTTTGCCCACCCAATTTTATACACTCTACACACAATCCATCAGGGAATCCTAAATAAGTAGCGATTTGTTTTTGAAGGTTTGTGTCAAACTCCCTTACTTTGCAATTAGCCCATTAATGCTCCGTATGAAAGTACTGTGAAGTACTAGACACGCACTGCCGATCACGCATAGCCGCTAGTATGCTATTTGTCAGTTTCTTTTGTGATACTATCGAGACTGGATGTAGGTATTCATGTGGAGTAGCATATTGTACGGATGTGATTTTGTCGCTTTTTCTCCATAATTGACCTCGATCTTGACCTAATGTAAATAGAGTACACATGCATGTATACAAAGAATCAGATATTATTATATTGCGTTGTATTCCGTTAAATATCCGTTCCATCGAAATCTAATAAAAAAAATACCGTCGATGCTAAAATATCTGTATTTTTGTCATGCAATTGAAATACTGTTTACAACCCATTTAAATTTAAATTCTCACTTTATATAACATAGGGATTAAGGCGCCTCTGAAACACTAGCAAAAATTAAAGCAACCCAAACAATTTTAGTTTAATGAATTGTCCAAATATCAAACGTAACTGAATTCCATTCGATATTTTCGGAGGGGGGGGGGGGGGGGAATGGGGAGGGCGGGGGGCTGGAAGCAAGAATACTGTCAGAGGCCGTAGCTATTATGTACTTCATCTTTCTCCAAAGCACTTCGGAATGTATGTCTATCTAAATTGCTTTTTAATTTTGCCAAGTATAACTGACAATAAACCATGAATTAATTTAGTCAAGCAAATTATCGCTTTGCCTTGGCTCCTCGATGTGCCAAAACACAGACAGGACTCTACAGGACATGCAAGAACTTTCTTGTGGAACGTTATACGACCATTTGTTGTACTCTATTCCAATCAAGATGCTAAAAAATGCAGAAAAACCAATTTAGAGTACTTTGTGTGAAAACAATTTGACTGGTCTTGTAGGCCTGCATTCGGTATCTTATGTAGGATGAAAAACGGAGATTTCAGTCCCAGAAGGGAAGCATTCTTCCTCCACCATGGGATCAAAATCTTCTCTTGTAAATAAATATGGATGGTTTTTCTTCCGTAATGAATCTCATACAGAAAAAAGTAACAAGCGGCCTTCATAAAAACTAGGATATCTTACCTGCAGATTGTTAATTGAAAGTTTCTGAATCATTTATTCTACAGGGCGGATACATTTTGGTAGGAACAATACATTTGTTTGATTACTAGTGTTGGACATCATGTAAGATGAAAATAAATCTCAGAAGTAATATGATTTATTTTATTTATTTGATTTTAATGTTTACATACATTACGAAATTTGGCAATAATTTTTTATTTACCTTCTTTGATTCCAGCTTGAAAGGATTCCGAATCAGCAACTTTTCAGGAATTTATTTCTGGGGTTAGCGGTTCCAAAATTTTGATCTGTAAATTCGTTTTGTCTTTTAACCTCCTTCCAACTTAGCCATTACTTCTGTTTGTAAGTCATGTTTGGTTTATTTGAGGCCTCGTCCTCTGGACACGTTATGTATGAGCTGCCAAGTTGCATTACCACAGATCAATGATCTGTACAAATTCTGTCATCAGAAATTGACAAGGCAGTTTTTTTTAATATCAGACAATTAATCTCAGTGTAACCAAGATGAGTGCTATGGAAGGAGTGAAATCACAGCAACAAAGGAAATCAATCACATTGGGAAAATATGTTTTATGACAGGGACAACCCTCGACAAACTTGGCATTAAAAGTATAAGGGTGGTAGCTGTATTGTTAGAGGCTTCGTGCATGACGAGTGTACCATATAGGAAGAGGAGAGTAATTCAGGCGGTGCAATGGTCCGTGCGTAATGGCAATTATAACGCTGTGTGGGCACCACAAACCGGGCTGCTCCATGAATAAATGCTGAAATGAGTGGGGCGTACCGTACTAGAACTGAAAGACATTTGTATAGACAAAGCAGTCTTACGACTCTTTACGAGAAATTAATATTCCTTGAATGTTTGATTTCAGTTATTTTTACTTGACGCTGTAATCCTTACTGTTTTAAAAACAAAAGCGCCATCTTTAATTCATATAACGTTAAATTAATATTTAATTTGCCAACGCTGACACTTAAAAAAAGGACATTTCAGTTTCTGACAGCGGTGATGCTTAAGAGTCAAGCCTTCTGGATTTGTACGTCGTGTCGTCTTGTAAATATGTATCCACCAGACAACATCGCCCAACAACTCAGAAATCTTGAATGTTGACACCTGCATAATTTTCGTTTTCAAAGACTTATTGCATATAAATAGTACACAACTATAACACATTAAATATTCGAGTCTTCTGGGATATTAAATCATGCCGGCTGGTAATTGGAAGGTAGTGCCTTCGAAACGTCCGTATATATTTACCAGTCTACGCGGCTGAACATCCCAGTCGACTTAAATTTTCAGCAACATGGCTGTGAGGCCCTAGTGTCGTCCATAGTGTAAGCACAGTAATATTTAAAAATGACAAAATTTACTGCCCGGACGCTGAAGACGCCTTTAGTAAGTCTGAAAATTTTACAGCCTACTGGGTGCTTAATAGTGTTGATGTAGACATCTCAAAGTGAAATTCTGTAGGCGTGTAGCTAAAAGATAAAGTGAACGGTCCAAAGTTAAGACTTGCCTAGGCCTCTGAGACATACAGCGTTGTTATGTGAGTTGTTAAATGCATATAATCTGAGCGGCATATTTGCACTGTAGATGAGTAAGGTGTGTCAGAGGGCGGCAGTTCCAGTCATTTCCAGAGGTGCACAGTGCTGTAGATCAATCGTGCCAGTACCATCAGCAGGCCCGCCCAGATAATTACAGGGCTCAAGCGTCTCTAGCTTCTGCTACTGACACGCTCGTTCATCCCCCTCCATTGGGATCCCGTTTGATACAGGAAATATAATTGGAAGCGTTTTTTTCCTTCTAAGCCTATATTCTCTCAACCAGTTTCCAGTGCTGTCACAACTTAAGGCCTACGTGTATTAGACGTAAACACGAAACTTCTCTGTTTGTAATCACTAAGTCGCAAGTAAGTTTGCAGACGTGGATGCAAAGTTCCCACTTTTTCTGTTTTCGTAATTAAATTCTGGTAAATGAGCACCTTCATATTTTGATCGTCTGCCAATAAGAATACAGGCTGGGTGGACCCCACAGGAGGTTCGCAGAGAATGGTGGCGACAAAATGCATCCTTTCCGGGAATTAAACGCCCGTCGTCTTGTGAGCTATCTCGAAAATCTTTATCATGTGCGGTGCGGAACGTGGCAGTTGTATGGGTAGGACTCTGCTAGTGTGGAGTTACTGTCTTCAGCTATTTGCTCGGAGGTCGCTATCTTGTGATACTTCTCAGATTATGTAGATCAGGGTTGTCCAAACAGCGGCCCGCCACATTGTTTAAGGGGGCCTGCGGCCACATTTGTAAATTATATACGTACTACAAAAGATACACAACAATGTAGGAACCTATGTGTAACACTTGTCATGACATTGACACTAGTGGCACGCGAGCCACACCACAATAGCTATTGTGAACGTGTGCCAAAATGGTTTTACGCCACTATCTAGGCCTATCTAGGCAAATGTCGGGGTAGCATGTCAAATTAAACCACGACTGTCTTATTCCAAACTATTTCCAATCATTTGCCCAAAAATCAGTCCACCATGGCCTCGGCTGCTGACACAGTAGTTAAATAAAGAGCACCTAAATAAATAAATAAATAAATAAGTATAGGTAAGCTTATGTGCTACGAACTATTTCGTGCTGGCTTGTAGTGAGATTAGAATTAAAAACATAAGTAAAAATTTAATCTAGTAACTGTGCATGGTAAACTTGAACATTCGGTTCCTTTACTCCATGGCAAAGATTGCCAGGACGTCCATTGCGTCGGAGGTTGTGTAAGTCCCACAGACGGTCTGAGTGAGCTAAGTAGTAGTAAAGGGAGAAAGGTTTCCCATTTCGAGAATCAAACCCCGATAATCCAGTACATAGCCGAGTACTTCACCATCTCAATCGAAATTACCGAACCTCTGCAGCTGAAAATTTGTATTTAAATAACACAATAATCTTCCAGGTGGGCAAAAATTTGTATTTAAATAACACAATAATCTTCCAGGTGGGCAAAAATTTGTATTTAAATAACACAATAATCTTCCAGGTGGGCAAAAGGGATTACTATAAACTGACGCATCCACTTACACACCATTGACTTTCTTATCCATAATGAGTGGAGATTTGAAGCCACGGTTTATACTGGATTAGTGCTTATACTGACAGAGTAAAAAATAATTTGTGTGTATGTTATTTCATTACTAAATCCCTTGACGAATTTTGTAATGAATTAAAGTATATTAAAAGTTCATGAATGGACTAAGCCGAGAAGGCTGAAAGTTAGGTATATTAAGAGCATTGGAGAACGTCTCAAAAACTTCAGCTAGGTATCAGTTCTGCTTATTTCTGGGTCAGATAATGCTCTGCACCTGCTACATTCGAATTGATCCAGTCTGTTACCCCATTCCGATCTCGGAGATTGGGAAATCCCTAACTAGTACGAATAATGCTCTGGAAAGCTTTTAAGTTATATCCAAAATTTAAAAAATGAATTCTAAATCTGCTGGTCTTGTACTGAATCTACACCAGTAATTTCTTTACATGCCTTCTGTTCTGCGCACATACAAATCCTCAGCTCATTATTAGGTCAGTAGTTAACGTCAGTGATTACTCCCGCATGTGTCACTATCAGCAACACATCACGTGATTTTACAAATTGTGCGTTTAGAGACTTACCTGTGTTTGAGCACCCTGTCTTAAGCTTTATCCACACACATATTGATCAGTCAAATTTGCTGGGGGGCATTCGGATTGCATGACTGTCTTATTCGATGAATCTCTGCTAGAAATGAACAAGAAGCTGAGAACATAATGCATTGTTTAAATTATGTTGTGGTATAATTAGCATTTAGTTCAAAACTGACAGTTCCTCTGAACACGTGCCGAGATAGTTTCTCTAACTAGCCCACGACCGTTTGCTACCAAATATGTTACAGTTTATTGTAATCGAAACATTCGCCGCTGCATATTCTAGGGTTACCAACAGAGTCTTAAAATAAACAGTGACTACAAGAGAGTAACGAATCCTCAGCCTCTATCCTGACTTCCACCGCTGACTTAACCACTGCGGCAATTTGGATCAGATTTATTTTCCCTTTCTTCCTCTTCTCCCTCTGTCTGAATCTGTATAAAATCTATTAAACGGCGCGAATGGAAACGACTTGACTTCCCCGCCCTTACTAAGCTTCACCCCCTCAGTGTCATTCGTGTGTTTGTCACTCTCGCGCGTGCCTCAGTAAATGTTTGTGTGTTACCAGGGGTGAGTTCCTGCATATTGTCACTCACCCCATTCTTCTAAACCGCTACTGATTCATAGGGTGATCAGAAAAGTATGGTCGTTTTTCAAACACAAGTGTTTTGAGTAATTAAAACTATTTTAGGTAAGACATTAAGTGTAGGTCTTAAGGATTCAAATATGACATGAAGATGATCAACAGTGGGGAGTATGTAAAAACATAGGAGCAGGCGGTCATCGTGTATGTTAGCTTCCTATCTAAGAAATCCAGTACATTAGTGAAGACAGAAAAGAAAATCCAGTACATAAGTGAAGACAGAAAAGAAAATCCAGTACGTAAGTGAAGACAGAAAAGAAAATCCAGTACGTAAGTGAAGACAGAAAAGAAAATCCAGTACATAAGTGAAGACAGAAAAGTAAGCATTCCGAATAAAGACTAAAGCAGTAGGCTGCACTGACTTATCTTCTGAAAGAGAAGTGCCCCTAGGGTTGTCGTGTCCTCTCATAGTGGGGGTAAATTTTTGGTTTTAACACAACCTTTGATGCTCCAGACACACTAAAATTAAAATACAACTAAAATTTTAATGCGAACCCATGTTTTTAACTATTGTGTTTTATTGTAGAGATATAAATTTATGGTAAAGAAAAATAATAAAACGTTGATGAATTTTCTTGTAAAAAATAAGTGAATTTTTAGGACCGCTAATTGTAATAATTCTTTCTACCAATGGAAATGGTTTCCAACGGAGGGCACTGCACTCTACACCAAGTACTAAAAGACACAGAATCTTGCCTTCACAAAAATACGTACTATTTGCTGTTAGTGACAAACTCAGTAAACGGGAGTCCGACAGAAAGTGGGGTAACAGTCGAATATTGTGACAACAGAACCGTCAGTAACTGCTAATAAAACTCTTACTAATTCAGAGTTTAAATTTTCGAATATAAGTGTATTTTATGCTTTAAATAACTGCTAAATTGTACTCAGTTACGGTTGGTAATATTGTGGCAACTTTATCTCAGTCTTTAATTTGCTACTCCATTTCATTTAATTACTTACGCATTCGAAACCTCGCAGCACACGGATTGAAAACCACTGCTTGTAAAGCAGTTGAAAACCACTGCAACCGCTGTGCTGCGAGGTTTCGAATGCGTAAGTAATTACATGGAATGGAGTAGCAATTTAAAGACTGAGATAAAGGTACCGTAATATTACTAACTGTTTAATATTTTGAATTTTGGCATCAGAAACAGTCAAATTGTTTACATCTTTTTAAATATTTTGGGAACTGTCTATTCATAAGAATTATTTATATATCTTCCGCACTTACATGCACACACACACACACATTCACACGCACAGTAATTTGGACATAACAGAACATCACTATTTTGCAAATTATCTGTAAGGGTTGTGGAGGTGTACCTTTAAGTTAAAAGGATGTTACACTATTTAGCTCATGGCCGATTCACATTTCACATATTTTCGTGTAGCTGTGAGCAAAATGGAACAATGTTCTTAATGTTAATTCAGCCGAAGTTATAAAATGTCATTAAACTAAGAAAACTGAAGTAAAGTTGTAATGGAATATCAAAAATTTTGTTGTAATAATAAGGACCATTCTTTATTTACTTTTTCAGCATTTTCACACCGGTACAGAGTTTTATAAATCTTATTACGTTATTTACACTATATACACAAAAAGAACCCATAATGACGTCGCGCCTGCACGTCGACATGCTTTACCTCCAAAACTAAGCATAAAAGAATTTCGATAAAATAAGAGGTCTGCGTTAAAATTTGTAAAGCATATTACATGTAGACCCTTAAGAGTAAAACAGAACTGAGAGTTTAATATTTTGCACGAAATTCAAAATGTACTATCACTTTACACTCGTCCGCATAGTCGCAAAAATCTCCTTTTACCTCCGTCGTATCAAATTTCCTTCTATCCCTCTGCTGCACGTACCAGCGTGGCTCCTATTCGACAGATTTCTGTGAAATTTTGTATTGGGGACTTCCATCTTCAAGGCCTAGAATTAGCATAGGATTGGTGGACCGGGAAGCCAGAGACAGTAATGTGGCCATTTCCTTACACTGACGACCCTGAAGATGGAAGCAGTATACTCCTCCGAACGTCGGGTACTATTTACCATTTGAAACAATGTAACACTAAGTTTCTTCAGCGCCATTGCGAGAATACCAAATCTCAATTAGAAATATTTTCAAATTTTCTGTTAATAAAATGACTATGATCTAATTTCTTAAGTAGAACGGAATCCTTCCTTTAAAACCTATTACGTATATTGCAATATAGATAAAGCAACCATATCTCGCGCGATTACCGGTGTTTCTGATTGTCTGCAGTAAATTTCAAACAAGAATACCTTAAGCTACAAAGTCGTATGATGTATAAATCCCTTTGGACAATACGTGTACACTTTCTCAGTGGAATGTATTTTTCCGATCTTTAATCTTTCGGGAGGCTGAAAGCCCTGACGTGGTGATCAGCACATCACAGTGCTTCTACCGTACACAAGACACCAAGGAAATTGGCGGTGTATTCGTGTCCAAATTTTAACTCAAAGCCTTTTGAAATTATTGTCAATTACCGTCTGCGTTAAAGATTGATCTATCAACGGTTCTGGCAAAGTGTTTGTGTTTGTTAGGGCGTCCGTCGTGTCTGTCGTGTGATAACGCTGAGAGCGTAACACTTTTATGACAACATATCAGGTGTAATTTATTTATATCATTGCCCCGCTGGCTGGCTGCAAACTTCAGCTGAGGCTAAGAAGCGATATTATGCTCCTAGGCGGTAGAACGACAAGTTAAATTTTGACACAAGGGTTCATTTCGAAGTGACAGTAGGTTAATGGGACTCACGAGAAAAAAGCAAATTGTTAAAGTGTAATCAGTAATTTGCAATAATTTAAAGTAAATTATAAACATTTCTATTTAGCAAAATTCTTCTTCAGAAATTGACAATTGCTCCGCTGTACAATAATTTAAGGTGTTTTATGGAATACTGC
Organism: Coptotermes formosanus; assembly: GCA_013340265.1. NCBI lineage: Eukaryota > Metazoa > Arthropoda > Insecta > Blattodea > Rhinotermitidae > Coptotermes > Coptotermes formosanus. The sequence goes on along the minus strand of BLKM01012995.1, from coordinate 3,359,734 downwards.
ATTGAATCCGCGGTGGTGGAGAGAAATGTAGCCAAATTTGAATTAGCACAAGAACAAATTACGCAAAATGCGTTCCTTTATTGAAGTCGACAATCGTCAGTTATGCCATACCGTTTACTTTCAGAAATAATTAAGTAATTATAGAATAGGCAAAAATGAATCTCATATTACGCACGACATGAATGCGTATATGTAATGGAATTGCGGCTCCACTCATTCTTAACTTCGGCACTAGATGCAGATGAATGCAGAGCTTCATGCATCGGTCGCTGTATGCCGGTGAGGAAATCCCCGCTATCCACTGGATAGGGTACTTGTTCGGCCCCAGACCCGGTCTGAAATCTTCGAAGTGAAAAATCTCTTGCGCCTGTCAGGAATCGAACCACAGTTGTCCTGTAATAAAGCACGGTCTAGTCCAGTGAATAGGTAACAATATTTTCGAGCAACCTGCTGCCACGTGCTTAGGGTACAATAATGTGCTCCCTGAAGGTGATGGCATGAATTTTGTCTGAAAGCTTTGCACCAGTGTACCAAATTGCCTTGCGTCAAATCCCACAATGCCGTAGTTTTCGTACTCATCGCTGTGAACACCTCAGATAGCATTTTAATGAAGTTTACTTCAAATATCTTTAGATAGGCGCATATTTTAAGAAATTCAGGAAAAACTGGTTTCTGGTCCTGTGCAGGGTGGTGTTCGTAGTAAGATTGTGCTTACGACATATTTGTGTTTGCACTAGGTGAATATCAAGGTTCACGTTTTAGGCACAGTTGTTATGTACAAATTAGAAAAACACGCATGTGTCTCCTGCCGACTGTCCAGTTGTGTTCAAGTTCCGCTGGGCCAGCTCGGCTGAACCCGTAGCTCGCAGGCAACATTTTGCTCAGTTCAAAGTGGGAAACGTTTTTTAATCCTTTCCTTGGGGAAGCCGACATAGAACGCTGAAGCAGTTTTGAAAACTTAATGAGATATTTATTTATGGGTATTACATTACGTTACTAACTTGTTTTTAAGAATATACTAAAAATAGTGACACCCTAGCCTAGGTCGTGAATTACACTTTTAAACAAAATTTTCCCATTGTTATCAGTATAATTTTATTGCACATAACGTATAGGAAAATATACAGGTAAAATTATAATATAATGTTATGTATACATATTCGTTGTTTAATCTGTGTATTGAATTTTATGTTGCCCGCATGCAGGCCAAATTATACTGAAGTTGCCCGCACAACTTGGAATTTTAGCAGACTTGTCCTGGGCTGTACTTGCTGCGTGTCGGTGTCTGTGTCTAAACACGTGTTGTGTCTCGTGACTCAACAGTCCATCACGAAGTTAAAGTATTAGCTACTTTCATGTATCAAGTCCGCACCTGTTTGCACAGTTAGGTTAATTGCTTTAGTGATGTGAAACCTGACAAAATTTTCCTCGTTTCTGTAAAAAAAAATGGAAAGGAAGTAAAAGCGTTAATATTTCTTTAAGCTGTTAGACCGTATTCTAAAAGCCATTAAGTTTATGTGATTTTCCTTTTGCTATTAACCAGCAAAAAGCAAGACGCTTTGTCTTATCCATTTCAAATATCGAACCGGACACAGGAACTTCTGCCTTTAATATTCCGTAGTTTTACTTTGTAACTCGACATGAGCCGAGACGTTGTATTCTGTATGGTAATTAGGTTACGGGCTGGAAGATCCGGGGTTCGAATCACAGTAGAAGCAAGAGATTTTCCTATTCTTTGAAACGTCCACACCGGCTCTAGGACCGACCGATCCTTCTACGTGTACTGGAAGCTGTTCCTGGGGGTAAAGCGGCCGGGTTCTGAATTTGACCACTGACGTCCATCTAGCGCCGAGGTTTTAAATGAGTGGATCCATACCTCTAATCCCCCTGTATGTCTTCGCGATGTGGACAGGGATAGATGTACCTTTACATTTTGTCTTTGTAATTCGAGGTGGATGAAGAAGCGGCAGGTTTCACTACGACTTGTTCTGCTAAACCATTTCCTACACATCTGAAGGGACTGAGTGAAACATGGAAGTATTTACCCTGGTATGTCTTCAGACTTTCGCAGCGACATAATTCAACAGAATCTTCAAGGGCTGACAGTCGCGTCAGGTGTTAAAAAAATCGTTTCAGAGACCGAGTCCGTCTGCATCGCCAGGAGCCACATGTGACCATATTTCTGAAAAGTTTGTTCACATGAATCATCTGACGCGTCTATTAGCCCGAGGGAATTATACTGAATAAGAACATTCAGTCCAGAAATCTGGAGTGGAACTCGGTCAACATTCGAAATGTGTGTCTCTTGAATACAGGTCTAGATTCTTGTCGCCTCACCAGCTTTCAGGGTTTCATTGTCACTTTTTATGGGCAGTTTATATTAAGAGTTTTGAAGGTACTTCTACTTATGTTCGTGACGCTAAACTGAAAAACAGCTTGTTATGAAACAGAAATAAATATTTCGTGTCAGTCTAAACCATTTAATCTTCCAAAAATTTGGTTCTCGTAAATATAAATAGCACTCTTAAATTATTTAACGCCAATAACAGAGACTTTTCGATAAACCAAATGCAAAGAAATGTTATTTGTCTCTTCATAATATAATTTTCTTAAGAATTATTAGCTCTTTTAGCCATACATATGTTTGGATATGTAAGGAGAAGTAAAGGATGATAAATTATACAATTCAATGGGACTGATAAATGTCCTAGTAGCTTATGAACTGTAGGCGACACTGGCGCATGTCCATTTAGTGTCCTAGGGCGATAAGACCTTAAGCATTTTTGTCTTTTTATGGAAAGTAAGCTAAGAACATGGTGATCCGCGCGAGTTCTGAAGTTCATTTATGTTTCGTATTATGAATGTAAGTATTTAATAAAATTTCTTGGAAGTAAATTCAATCTCCACAGTTTTTATTTCATATGAAAAAAAGATTTTAACCAAAACGTAGGGCGAAATAAACGAAGTTTTTCGTAACGTGTTTAATCCACCTTACAAGTCTTTTATCTTCATCGAAAACTTCTGTGTTAAAAAAATGTATTCTTTGTTATTTTTCAGAAGTAACTGTCTTTCCTGTGCCTCTCTGTGGCAGTGACGTCTGCGTACGGAATGTGTACTGCGAGAATAAAGAGATGTGTTAAGGCGCGAATTAGGTCTGTACCTATGATCGCAAGTGGAAACAAAGGTCATTGCATTTGTTGCTTATTTTTTTATTTTTCTGTGAATTACATCAGCGTAGGAGTATAAATGTGTGTATGGAGTGCGTAAAATGTGAGTGTGCAGTTAGTCGAAGAGAACGATATAGTTCTTAGTTGTAGGTCGACATCAGTTCTGACAGTTTCAAACAACTGCGCGGCGTGGAAATTTCGGTTTTACAGAAATTACAGTACACGTAAATCTGAGTAAGAAAATATTTATGGCAGTAAATGCGATTGTTTTCATGGCGAACTGAAGTGTCGTGTCTGACGGAATTATCACGAATACGTGAAATTGCAAAAATGTGTTTTTAGTGGAGTAGATATCAGTGTCGAACGAAATGAGTGCCTCGAGCAGCTTTGATAAGGAAGAAAGCAGCGGACATTTTCCTAGAGTGCCTGAAGTGATTGTACGTGGAGAGGAAGCTGGTGAGGCGAAGAGGACAAAACGTACACTAAAGGTTCAGGAGATTTATACAGGGTAAGTCACAATATTCTGATAACAATTTGTGTGTATTTGAACTTATATCGGTGTGCCATAAACTACGCCTACATAATGTGCTATTTACAGTAAACACTAACCTGTCTGAATGATGCTTTAACTGACCTTAGGGTAACACATAGTTTAAATCACTTTGCATATTTTTACAGTGTCACAATTTCAATTGCCTTGTGTGGTGTCTGTACCTTTCTTATAACATTTCTTTGCAAAATGCCAGTAGGGTCTTTTGAATATATTTTATATAAAACAGAATATTTTGTTAAATTAATTCACAGGTTTGTACATCTGGCCCTATTTTTTTAAACGAAAGAAAATGCTTATCATGTAGTGAAGCCTCAGCAGGAACAGGACTATAGAAAATGCGTTTTGGTTATTCGAGTGTAACATTCCGCCTTTATGAACACCAGATCGTACTAATAATGTTGATATTAGCTCCTTGCGCAAATAAGTCTTTAAGCAAGTAAAGATACATGGCATAGATAAACGCCTTCTTTATCTGAAGTGTAGGTTTGAATATTTTATCCGGATAAAAAAAATAAAAGGCCTTGTGATTACGTTTTTTAAAATGATATGTTTTTGTAAATTACGAATGTTGCTACTCATTTCTGCTAAAAGATTTCAGCACAATATGGATTTTACTAGAAGAGATATGTGTTACGTTTACAATAAATGCATATTAAGGCCATAGAGGAATCTACCCGGACAAAGAACACGTTTTGGGAAATATGCTCAGTATAATTTTCCGCGCTGCTAATTTCATGACACAATATATAAATATGTCCTGGCTGGTACGTCATACGGAAACGCGACGAGACAGAAAAGATAAGGACGGTATTTTTGTCGCTTTCCTGTAACAAGTTAGTACCCAGTTCGCATACATATATTAGCAAAAGCGTCATAAATATTCTATAATTAACATCGTAATACGTCATCACCACCACCCATGAACTCTGTGACAGTAATGACATAAAAAGTGCATTACACAGGCTGTCCTTTAGCAAGCACTTTTTTCCACTATTAGCTGAACGACCTTGTATTTTTTCTTTCTTAATAAACAGGAAAGAAATGTGGCAGTCATTCACAGGTCTGTCAGTCCTCCTTCCACCCCCTTCCCCCGGGTCTGCAGCACTAGGGAATAAGACAAAGCCATATGGGAGTGATAACCGGGAAATTATTTTTGTATTTCTAAGACCCAAATTTAAAAACTGTGAATTTTTATTAGGGTAGTTTTATGATTTTTATCATGTACAATCTCTAAAAAGAGAATCTTTTATGGAATGTGACATATTGGACATATTTTTAGGGGAAGAGATGAAAGGAAACTGGTAGTAAGAATTTGATAAACAAATAAATTAACGTGTCCGCACGCGAACTCGCCAAATGCACGTGGTTCCTTGTTGTACAAGGTGACTGTTAATTGTACCGCGGTATCCTCTAAACGAAAATAAGATCTTGTTTCAGTAGTATGATTTTATCACCTGAGTATCATTATTAGTTCGCTCAAAGCTGAATATTTCAAACCAATCTCACGCGATGCCTGAAGTGACCAGGCGGAACCCTGGAATATGACGTCATTAGACTGTAAACATAAAAATGCTTATGTGATACATATGACAATTGGGAGCGCTGTTTCGCTTGCGTTGCAACATAAACCTGGCACAGAACTACCGATGCTGCGCCCTTTCTTTATGTTATAAACTTCGCGTCTTGTGTGGAAATTCACTGCAGGACAATATGCGGAAATGTTTCCTTGTATCATATGACAGTTTACTTAGAATGCTGCTTTAACTTGTCGGAAATCAACCAGGAAGCCATAAATACGGAGTGCATCTACTAAAACCACTAGCGAGTTGGTGGATGTATGACTTCATAAATAATTTGAGACATTTTCAGCATGCGAACATAATTATAAACTGCAGACTTACATGAATACATCGCAGTTTGCAGCCTAATACATTACCTTTAGACAATTCCGAACTGTTTTAAGAAAAGAAGGTACTCTTAGTGTTACATTTTCAAAGCAACCTGGAATTTTTTTAGCCTATTTCCCGTTAAGAGAAGGGGTTTCTTTCTTTTTTCTTCCTTTCTCTGTGTCTGTAATCATACGCACGCAGACTAAGTGCTAACATTGTCGTCGCATTTGTATAACGAGTAAAGCAACCGGAGCTGCAGTCTATGAACACTCACGTCCCTCCAGTGCTGGGGTTAAAAATGCGTAGAATTTAACCTGCATATTCTGTTGTGTGCCTCCATGGCGGAATACTGGTATTCACTGAGACGAGTTTATCTTTCCCCTTTATCTCGTTGGAGGCCTGTCTGCATGTTCGGTAGGAAAAGTGAGTAAGGTGTAGAGAAATATTTGAAAACGTGGACAAAGCGCACGTAGCCTGCAGCTGTCCGCTCCGTTAGCCTGCATGTAGCGTCACTGCCATTGAATTACGGCCCTCATGGTAGTTTCCGAAACCTGCCTGCGGACACCGCGCAAGACAGGTGCACACTCGGCATGTAAAGTTCGCAGATCATACCCAGCTGCGGTATCCTTTACCTTTGCCACATACAATGCAGCTAAAATTGCTTTTGTGCTAGACAGTCACGCCATTAGACTACACAGAAGAGTGAAGGTAAATCTCAATATTTCCGATACCTTGTCCTTAAATTCCAGTAAGTGATCGTGTCGCACTTTGTCCACTTTGCCCTCGAGAAAGTACTGTTACTGGCCTTTTAGATTAGAGGGTGAATAAGCCTTAAAGTTGCTGTGAAGAAGACACAGTCCTAGACTCAAATATTTTCTGCTTATTTTAGTAATGTACAAATACATAATCAGTACCTAAATCTGACGGGAAGCCCTGTTTAAACTGAATAGGTTTAGGTGCCTAAAATGAAGTAAGATTAGCACATTATTACTGACAGGGAACAAATTGTGGCTACTGCAGCTTTACATTCTTGAGGTTTCCACGATTAAATGGTTGCGACTCACGTTTCTAGGATATGACCGCTTCATTGGGTAAGTTACCATCCCAACATTGACCTCAAGAGACTGAGGAAAACCACAAAACCGCAGTCCTTATAGGCTGTAGTCCGGCAGAGTTGCCTACCCATGTGTTCCCAAGCAGGAATTGAGGGCCTTGCCGTTTCAGTAGTACTCAAGGCTCTCTAATCTAACTTGGAGGGTTCTGTTAGAGCTAAGAGTGGTGTAGCCCCTTCACTTAACAAAGTGAACTGCCATCTACCTTTAAAATCCCATCGCAGATAAACTACTTTATTCATTTTAAACACCAATGACATTCTTTCAACAGTTGTTCAAAACTCGTGTGGGCTGCAGGTATGGCTTCCATAGTTTCGGATTCTTAATTTATTTTATTTTGTCCTGCAAACTGGGTACATAAACAATTCTTTATGTAGTACGGATTTAGAGCAACGTGAGTAGAAATTTGGAAGAAATCCTCATTATTTTCTGAGGAATATTTTTTAAGGAGTATACTTAAATTGCTTCATACGAGTAATTTGCACCCTCTACAGTATTATTAGGGTAATCAAATAAAAGCCGAGAAGAAGAGAGACTGTAGTGCACATGGACGTGAGAAATGCCTACAAGACAGTGTGATAGAGGAGTATAATGATAGGCACCGTTTGAGAGACCTAGGCGTAAATTTTATCTTAACGCAAAAATAGGTCTTGATACATCGTTTATTTGGACTGGATTCAAGTGTGTGAGCGTGGAGGGTCTCGCCGATGCGTGTATGAAGTTTAGGCCTACTGTTTTCTGATATGTGATTATAGTTCAGGTGGTTTGCTGCATCCATGTATTTGGCGCTCTGAACTTATTGCAGCAAGTTCTTCCCAGGCGTTGCCGAATATCAAACAGGCCTCTAGCTTGCGTCATAACCCAGACGGTAGTCAGTTTGAGCGAGCTCAGTGAAAAGGACCAGTGTCAGGGCTGTTCTGAATAGGGTCTTGATTTTCGATTTCCTTAAAAATCAGAAAATATCTTGATCATCTGGGTGACAACTGCCTTTCAAAAATTATTCTGTTACAAGGAATTAATTAAATAGTTGAGTTGATTCTTAATTGCAAACTTTCGAATTATTTTCCAAACTTCGCGTGCGGATTGTGGGACCTGAAAGTGTAACTTCAGGAGAGAATAACAAACATGTTGGAAGAAGGTTGCATCAGTGGAAGGGGGGGGGGGCGGTGGATGAACAGGGGAAAGAACGCCGCAATTAGCGTATCATAAAGACTACGTGCTTCGACTCCGTCAGCAAAAGGAAGTTCTAATGCAGGTGGTGAAACAGTTCCGGGAACTGGGAGCTAATGTCCCTCAACGTGGATGACTGTAGAGGTAGAATTATCATGTACACTTAGCACAGGTCAACAGGTCAGCAACGTCTGACCCGCAGGCCAGCCGCGCAGCTGCTCCGTAATTCGATTTAGGCTGCGCAGATGACAACCGGAAAACAAATCCAGTCATAAACTCTTTACTTCTTTCGCTGCGACGAAGGAGATGCAATGTAAAACTCCGCCACTTCCGCTCACACTGACTTTTCTATTTGATGATATTAATGGAAATAGCCTTATCTATCCTCTCTCTATTTGAAGCACACTATCCATAGGCTGTCAATAGAAAAACAACGAAATGAATTGTACAAAGATAACTGAATAGACAACAGGTCAAAAGAAAATATTTTGCAGAAGGGCACCATACAGGCTAGAATATCTGCTTATTCGGGAGGTTTCCGTGTTCGAGTCTTGGTCCTGAGATTGGTCCATACCGTCGAGGCCCGTGGATCATGTGTGCCAGTCTACTGCTTGTAGCTTAATCGTGATTTCACTTCAGCGGGACAGATACTGGTGGTCAACAGAACAGCTTTCCTGCTTCTTATTCGGAAGGTCTCAGGTTCATATCGTGGCCTGCATACCGGCTGAACTGCAGGAAGGTTTTCGTGGTTTTGTCAGGTTCTCCACAACAAAAGCAGTGACAGTACCTCAAACGAGGCCAGGATCACTTCTTTCTTCAGTCTTTCCAATTCCTCATTTACTAATCATCCGAGCTGCTTTGTAATCGGGGATACTGGCAGAGGCGTTAACCCTTTAAGGTCCAGTGGTTATTTCATATACCACCAGGCTTGGCAACAAGAAATTCTATATATATTCTGCATATAGACTGCGCTTCTGTGATTCTTATGGATCTTAGAATATACAGCAATTAGTTCCTTATACGGGATTAACTGACTGGTCCTTACAACGAAGTCGGAGCATGTTTACTGCTCAGTACGAAATTAATCTTTAATTAGGCTTAATTCACGTTAATTTTCTTTTTTAAAGGGTTAAATAAATAAATAAACACGTCAGGTAGTGTCTGCATCCTGTCCAACAAGTGTCGTGTTTTAGAGAAAGAACTGTTTGCACAGTCCCGTGTCCTGTTAAGGTACGTTGTTCTATAATTACGTAAGCTTTCAAAATAAAATAAAACGTTAAGTGCAGGTGTTATTCGCAGGATGTGGGGCTGCCATAATTACTACACAACCAACAAACAACTTAAACCGCTAATAAGTTACTAGCATTTTCTGTGACCTAGCCTGTGGACCTCTACCAAATCTATACATTCCATGAAATAGCCTGTAGTGCATTGTGAACTGGTAGTTTTGTTAGCGTGAATAACAGTCTTATAAGCGTAAAATCAATCTAAATTTTGAGTAATTATTACAAAAACCACCACCGCTCTGCCAAAACATTATTTCATAAATAATGAATCAATATGTTATTTCTTATTATGAATCCATTGGGAATCGAATCCGCAACCTTCCGGGTCGTAGCTCAATGAGTCTTAGGAATACAGATTCTAAAATATTTAGATAAGAACAGGTAGTATAATGTAACATGGAAGGTGATCCGGCGATTTTCCAGTTTTCTTTCCAGTCGGATCCAGAGAATCACTTTCTGAAGACTGCAGTTCAAAAACGGAAAGATGATGCATCTAGTCACTCAGTCATTCAGATAGTCAATCAGTCAATCATTAATATTCACAAAGCGTCTGAAGACAGAATTATTTGAAACTATTCTTTAGGCTACGTCTTTGAATTTAAATCTTACATTATATTATTTAATATAATGCTATTCTCTTGCTTATTTTTTAAGTCAAGTTATTTATGCGGCTTTATAGAGCGCAACTAGCCTGTCCATAAGCCGATTTGCTGTTTGGTAACCGCTAAATCCATACAGTTGAACTTAACCAGTTTCTGGAGTCACAGTCGTAAATAATGTAAAACTTGTCGAATGGTGCGTGTATCCATATACCTGTATATGTTCACACAGGTATACTATTTACTTGGCCAATATAGTTTATCGCTTCCTGTTGACTCCTTTATCTTATACGACTCAGGCTGCTGATTAGGCCTGCAAGTTGATCGTTATGATGGCGGTGATAAGTGACAAAGATACTGGTCAGAAAAATAACGACTGCATTTATTTATTTATTTATTTATATGACTTTAATAAATAAGAAACTAATTTTTAAATAAAAGTTGCTTAAAACCAAAGCGAAGAAGAGGAGCGTTTAATAGTCTATATAGGTGAGGTTAAAAATAAGTAAATTTATTACAGTGCCATCAATTAAAGCGTATGGAAACATTGCTAGTAACTCCCCATTTCCTTTCTCATGACACTGACTGGAGCTGAGTGCTTAGCTTCAAACTCTGGCCCCATTTTCCCTGTGCAAAGAGCCCCCCTTATCTACTGAATAAGTACGCCCTCTTCATATCCATATTCAGGTATACCCCCCTGGTACAGTCATCCTTGACACATAAAATTTTTTCAGCTGGCGAAAAATTTCTCTGCTTAGGGCACAGGAAAATGCATTACCGTGTCGTAAATCAAGGCAATGAATATGTTCCCCGAATAAGGGAAATAAATTTCACACCTTCACACCCACATGGTTAGTCCTTCGAAGTTTTAATGTGCGATGTACTTAATGCTAACAATTATATCATTAATCATTTATAAGATATTTACAAAATGCTAAGTCAAATAGACCACATTCAAAACATTTTACAAACGCAGTAAGAGCCACAATGCTTCTGCCTAATTTATTTACATAGAAGTTTTGTTCTCTTCGGCGTTGCTCAGAAGGGAGACTAAATGTGTTAGTATGGACAGAGATAGAGGGTTGTAGCTCTGATAGGGTGGGTGTAGGGTACACACACGTCAGCAACGCTGCAGGCTGTCTTTGGAGCAGTGGCGTTGTAGTCCACAATGTAGAACTAAGACCAGTATTTTTCACAATACAGTGTAATGTGGTGCTCTTCAATTACCCCAATTGGCGGCAAGTGGCAACAGAAGTAAGCAGTCCTCCTTGCAACAAATCGTGTTTGGTTGCTCCGAAGTTGTGAGTGCGAATATTTTTGTTACATTCATAAATTCCAAAATTTTTAACTCTCGTCATTTAGGCCTTGTTATTTTAGTACAGTACGCATTAGAACTTACACAAGGATTTTGTTTGTACCAACATTTTATTAACGAGTAATAAAAGACGAGCGTGGAGAATAACATATAAATATTGGTAACTTAAAGCAATTTGGTATTTTAAAAAATAATACAGGAGAGAGTAAAATTATCAGCATAACGGTATTAAAACAGACGAAAAGTCGACGGGGCAACAAAACAACATTTAGGAGGCTGTTCTCAGTTGTGCATAAAATAACGCAACATGCCGCTACATTCATTTTCGAACATTTTCAGATATACAGGTATAAGGTAACAAACGTGCTTTAATATATTTTATAATATTGTCAATAAAGGCGTTGATGTAAGACATTACGCTCAAAAAAGTCAGAAAATGTTTACAGGTGGCCCATTCACTGTTTTATTTTCAACCTGTTTTAAATTCGTGATTGTTTTCGAGAAAAACACTGACGTTGGGAATACGTGAACTGAATATACAGTTTTTCACTTTGTTCCGACACATACTGTAAGTTTTTTTCCCGTATTTTAGCAACAGATTAGAATCGATTATGGATATCTCGAACACCGCGAGGTACTACTCATGTTGCATGACTTTTGTGTTTAGATGGCGAATTTGTTTTCGTCCGCAGGTATACACTGACAAAGAATATAATCGGGCTCAGTCACGAAGTCTCATTACCTAAGATATAATCAATTTACGCAGGTTTTCATGTAAAGTGTCTTACTTTTGTGTGATTTATCCAAAATTGTAATATATCCACAAAACTTAGCGGTAATCTCGAAAAAAGAAATTTTATGAAAACGCTTCCCCCGGCAGTCCACCTGTTCCATGCGGAGAGACAGACAGACAGGCAGACGGACATAACGAAATAGTAGTCGCGTTTTGCAACGGCTTCCTGAAGGCTGCCAGAAGGATTGGTAACATTCAGTTTGTCAGACTTATTTGGGAGGCACATTTCTGGAATCTCGACTGTGTTACCTTATATCCCATTTCCTTTCAATTGATTGGTTGATTAAATAACTGCATACCTGACTGGCTAACTATTTAACTAACTGAACAGCGAAGTAGCAGGTGAACTGGATACGTGATACAATTCCCGAGTGTTTCAGTCCACTGCCTTCTTCCAACGGTTGATAATTTTAAGCCTATAAAATTTCGTGAAGTCGCTTTCATTAAAAAGCCCACTATTAAACTCCTTATTAAGCTGTTTTAATCTATTGCTTTCGCGCTACTTTTTAATGTTATGTTCCCACGTCCCAAATACCCCGTAATGCAAGTGCGGAACTGCAATTCATATATCATGGAGTTTCAGTGTATCCGACACTCCATTTCATTCCATTGTCAATACATCCCTCGCCATGAATACAATGGAACTGCTGTGCAAATTCTGCGGAAGGCGGGCCAAATCTCATCTCCCCTTCACATGCAGTAACATTTTTTAACGTATTTACAACCAATCCTTCTCAGGCCCGAGCCCATCGATGTCGGCTTGATATTTGTTTAATAATTCTATAACCAACTGTAGATCATGTTTAATGGTTTATGACGTAGGTTCTAAGGGCGACCATGTGCGTTTCTTTAACTCTTCCATCTCACCTGCATAGTTTGTATAACATCGAAGAGGAGGAAGGCATTTTAGTAACAAAGTGAAAGGAAAATCGCGGCTGGGTTGGAAGTCACTTCATGTCTCTTAACGACCGAACACGCAGCGTCCCAAAAAAAGAATTAAGAATCATAAATGCTGTGGCACATTTTTGAAATTCTGACAGTTATGATACTCAAGATTCAAGTCTTTTTTGGCTGTGATGTTTCTTTGGGCGAGTAGTTCCCGACGTTTCGAAGAAACCTAGTGTCTTCCACTTTCGAGCCAAGAGGAAGGCACTGTGGTCACTCCAGTCTCCGGGAACTGCTTGCCCAGCGAAACAGCGTCAAAATCAAAAAGATTTCAATTATCAACGGCAGGCTACTGTAATGTGCTAATAGAACGACGACTTTAAATAGTGAATTGAAGGTATTTTGGCGAAAGGATCGTGACCTGTTTCACGGCGATCTTTATGGCACTAGCCTCTTAAAGCCTGGAGGTTACTTTACGTACCACCAACTTTTTCATTCAAAAATCTAATTCTGCCCTCACAGTCTATAGATATGTTATGTATAGATCTGAAGACAAGCAGCGACTTTGCCATACACAGCATTTTTACTGGCGCTCTTTTGTCACAGAGACTGAGCTGCTTTTTGCGCGGTAGGACTTGGGTCTTTAAATAAAACAGACGACGTTTCGTCCGTAAAGGGTTAACTTGGAAAAATAAAATATCTACGCGGAGTCCACTATCAGTATAGCCTGCCCCAGTCTGTAAGTCAGGTTAACCCCTGAGGGAGCTTACTCAATTTCATCCATAGGTCTGGGGTTGAAATCCAACCCGCTTGCCGCTTTATCTAAGTAGGCGCCTATGTTATGTATGACTACTGACCTCATATTCTTAATAGGATCGTATCAAGAAGGGCCTGAGTTTCGTACTTGTGTGGCTAGCGCTCTTTCTGTTTCTTTGGAAATGATTCCAGTTCCTTTATGAGTACGCTTGTTGACCATTCTGACCCAGGAGATTCGCGGTTTATCCAAAGTCCTTACCCCAGATTCTATAATAATATCTTAAACATGCCACGATTAATTCCCCTTCGGCCCCCCCCCCCCCCCAATTCGTATTCCTCTTCGTCTTCATGTTGGATGATGTAAGTTAACAACTTCGATAGGGGATAAATCATAATTAATTAAGTGGGCTATAAGACAAGCAACCGTACTGCTAACCCTTTAAAACTGTATGGTTTGCGTATGTACCGTCTGGTTTAATATAAGGGAACACTGCATTTTGCCCACATTGTATAGACCTATTTAGGCCTATATATTTCATATGCTTCTGAAAACAAACAGCCAATATTTCCTAAACGACATAAACCAATTTGTTTTTCTAATGGAAGATTATTGTGTCCTCTGTCAGCTATGAATTGAATCTTTTAGTGTAAATAATACACACTAACTTAAGTCTTAAAAGCTTTAAATTGTCGGAGTTCAGTTTACAGATGTTTTAGTGTAAATCGTGGTGCCGTGTCACCGCTCCTCAGCTCCTTGCTAGTTAGATGTCACCTGCTTTATTCAACACAGTTCATGTCGCCGAGGCATAAACGCACTGATGTGAGAGAAGGGCAGAAGTGTTCTATTCAACGACGTTGTCAGTTGCAAAGATTGTGTAGACCCGTTCACGGATGAAGGAAATATGTGTGTGGAGAATTGGTGGTATAATAATGTCAGGGGAGAAGAGAAAATATGTTAAAATAAATGTCGCTAAACTTTAAGGGAAAATAATAAGAGGGATCTTACAAGAAGAAAGCAGTGTGAGAATGTGTGCTAGACTGATGCTTGGTTAACCTTGGGCTTCATGAATGATGAGGAGTTTATTGACAAGCCAAATTACTGCCAGGTTTCCATGGAAGATTTTTCGCGTGGAGTATTTAGTTGTCCCGTGTTGTTGTTGTTGTTGTTGTTGTTGTTGTTGTTGTTGTTGTTGTTGTTGTTGTTGTTGTTGTTGTTGTTGTTGTTGTTGTTGTTGCTGCTGCTGCTGCTGCTGCTGCTGCTGCTGCTGCTGCTGCTGCTATGTGTATGTGTATGTGTGTGTGAATAGGTCTACTTTTTCTTTTCTTGTATAGGCGTGAATTAAAGGCGTTACTGCGGGGCATACAATTTACTTTCGTTTTACATGGTGCAACAGCCCCTAGTGGGCCAGGGCGTGCTCAGTATCAAGGCTTCACCACCACATTCAGACACACCACACTCGGTAGGACTCCTCTGGACGAGTGATCAGCCCGACGCAGAGACCTCTACTTGACAACACAAAATACTTACAACAGACAAACATACATGCCCCCGGTGGGATTCGAACCCACAATCCCAGCAAGCAAGCGGCCTCAGAACCAGGCCTTAGACCGCGCGGCCACTGGGATCGGCACTTAATTTACATGCCTATATAAATTAAATTGTGACTCGGAACTTGAAAAAATTATAATTACATCAAACATAATTCTAAAATTGGGTAATGTTATATAATGAAAGTAACAACAAATGTTGATCGAATCTAGTTCAAGCTGTACACACTTAAAATGTTACTAATTTTTTCAGACTTTAATTATCGTCAGCAGGTTCGCCACTTACAAAATCCCATCGGGATACAAATATTGCTCGGACTACTGACTGATTTTTTCTTAGATGAAATGTCTCATAACGCGACAGTGACAAGTTGTTTTCGAAATGCAACATCATTTCCTGCTGAAACCTCTTTCGACAAAGGTTCGTCTGGATACTGAGGAAGCTGTGCTGTGCGAAGGGAATTAGGTACGGTACAGAAGAAGCGTGGCTTAGCACCCCAGAGCGGAAACTGACTCACACGCGGACCCACCGCAAGGGTTCATCTCGTAATGCCGTATAACCCAATGCTCTTCCGAGGCGTTGGGAGAAAACGCACCAGCCCAGTATTTACATTAATAACAGCACAATGGAATCCCAGTGCCAGTGATATGTGTCAGAAAAATCGTGCCCCTTGGATCAATGAGCCCAGGAATCGTAAATCGTTGGCATTTATTTACATTTATAGCAGTAAGCATAAAATTTTCTTAGGAAATTAATCCAGAAAAGTTCTTTAATATTAATCATGAGTAAATATCTCCCTGTATTTAGCTAAGTACTATGTCATAAATACGTATCGAGAAATGACACTAAAATTAGGCTTCTTACCCCCGACAGAAAACCAATCACAGACAGGATAAGCAGCTGTTTGGGCCTCAGATTTCCTCTGGACCCTGTGGAAAGACCTTTTTCCATTTCCGGGAATGGACCCCGAATCCTCAGTCGTCTAGTCAGCAGACTAGTCCCTGCTCTGGCTAGCCTAACGTGACTGCCAATTTAAGAAATTTTAAATTTATAATTTACATAAAGTAGGCTCTCTAACTTTCAAGCAAGCACTTGCATTTGCAAAATAATCATGTATGAAATTTATTGCAATTTGACGTGAGTTCATGCTCGTGTACATGAATTTCTTTGTCACAGTATCCATAAAATTATATTACCATACGCCATTATACAAGGAAATACCGTGAGGAATGCTTGAACTTACTTTTAATATTTTCAATTTCCTTCTCCTCCGAACGTCGAATGGCAAATAAAATAAACTAATCGCCACTGTTACAGTTACCTAGTACGGATTCCGGAAAGTGCATTTAGGAAACCATGCGTCTTGGAATTCGTAATTCTGCTCTCCATTGGTATTAAATGCCACATGTGAAGCACGTGTATCCTAAATGACTGGTACCTCTCTTGTGAAATGTGGACCCCCGGCAGTCGCACGGTTATTCAAAAGGGGCCGCAAAGTTATTTCAAAGGCCTGGCGAATTTACATCACTTCGCTCTCCAACCAGCGTATTCGTTTTTCTGTTTTATTCCGTTGTTGTTCTTACGATGAATAGAAGTGAATTCATTTTAAAAGTTTGTTATATAGCCTAATAATCAGTGACAGGTAAAATAATACCAAACCAGGTTTTGATTCTATAAACTTAAACTTTTTTGTTTTGAGTAAACCCTGGTGGTGTCATTCAGTTCTCAACAGATTTCTGTATTTTCTGGAGAAGGATAGGCACAATAAGAACTAAGGTAGTAGGAATGTGAGATGTGTTTACTCATAGCAATATCGATGACATTCAAGTGTTTTGGAATAAGGCGTCGCGTCGATTGTCAAAGACTTTTACCTGAAGATGGGGCAGCAAGTCCCTCCGAAGAGTCAGTAACTATACCCCAATCGACAAAAACTCCGTACTCCACACGACTCCATGATTGTATTTGATAGCTCTTTTATAACATCGCAAGTGCCTTAGTATGCTGCTGTAGCAGCTGAATAACAGCGATGGCATAGAGCAAAATTTATCAACAAACATTCCAAGGATCGTGATCGTCTGACAACAGAAGAAACTGAAAAAGCCCCAAGAATGTGTTTGAAACATGCCACTGGCGTTTGGCCCCAACCGAAACAGCGTGATGTCACATTAATGAACTCTTTAAGATGCTTGGTTAACCAAGCTTGGCTTGGTAATGGAGTGGTAATTGATGTGAAGTTAGTGGCTAAAATTACGTAGCAACCATGGCTGCTTCCTCAATAGACAAAGTGATTTGGGAGAACTGCATCCTACTGGATTGGCTTCCTGATAAAACGTAGTTCATTGGTACGTCTTATTTGGAGGCAGCAACCAGAAAATATGAACAGGCCTACGTCTGTGAAAAAGACATCTGTTACATTGTAATGTTTAGACGTGCTAGCAAAAAAGAGACCTCTAAGATATGATTAGTATTGTATTAACGTGGGACAGGGTGTTTGACCTCTGAAACGGCCGATGTTGTTTTACCGATCCGTGAGTTAGAAGCTTATGCGAAGTACTGGATTGTACGAACTGACTGTATTTATAATACAAAATAAAGTTTAGACTGAAGGTCCGCTACACGTTAGAATAGTTATTTCAAATATTTTTATTATTTACCGCTTACTAACAAGTTAAATTCAGTAAAGACCAGACTACCTAATATTATCTTACACATATCCTTTATTACGTATTAAATTCCTACAGTCGGTTCTTGGGCCATGGACAGGAAAATCATATTAAAGTAAAATACTGGAAAGGGTCGACTGTTTTTACGTTGACTGATGTGCTACAATAATATCTAAATCAAATAGATTAGATATACCTAAATTGTGGTTCTATGACAAAAATATGTCTCGAAGGATAAGGCAGGCAACTTCCTCTGTATGAGGGTTTAATAAACATAAAATTACCAAACGTCGTTAAGAATGGTAGAGATGTTTTGATTTAATCTATTATTTCATAATAGAGTACATATTTATTACTTTTTCTGTTATTGAATATTGTTTCGTTAATGATTCTGTTGGTTCTACATTGTCAACTTCTTAATTAGAATAATATTTTTGTAGTAACCAAATCCCTCCCTGTTACGAAAATATATTCAACTCTATTGCAACTCAGTTATTTTTAATATTTTTATACATCCAAATTGCACTGGACTTCAAGCAGTAGGCTAATTTTAGAAACCTGGTCTTAAAAGTGTTTCATTTATAGTGGGTAAAACTAAAGAAGTTTCACTAAACGCTTTCTTTAGGTTGTAATGTTTGTAGTAAAAGCCGTGTTCATTAGAGAACAGATTTACAGAGAATCGTGTGGTACGTTCTTCTGTGTGGTTCAGCGAGGCTTTGTGACACGAAACCAAGTCCCTGGATCGACTTTTACGACAGGAGCTTAAATATTTATCTCCTCCTGTGGGTACAGGCACTACATCGCTTTATTTTTTGGAGAGTGTTTGGTAATAGTGAAAGACCCGAAGTCATGTGGTAGTAGGTGCGTAATATGCAGGAATATGACATTCCATAGTGCTATTAACCGGGGTAGTATGCAGTAACTTGGAGTCACGTGGTAGTGCTGTTAACAGGGGTCACAATGCAATTACTTTAATTGGTGTAATGTGCAAGAATTTGGCAACAAGCTGTAGTGTTCCTAAGTGGGGTGATACGCAAGAAGTGGGAGTCATATGGTAGTGCTCTTAACGCGTATATGTAAGACCCTGGACCCACGTATTAGTGGTAGCAGCCGGTGGTGATAATGACAGCTCAAGTATGATACTATAGGCCTAGAATAATGAGAGTGACATTAAAATGACAGACTTGCAAATGTCCTAAGTCATGATTCTCTATATTTTTACGCAATCAACACAGGCCAGGAAACCTAATGTATGGGAGCGGAAGAAAGTTCTTTAACCTTTTAAAGCCTAGCGGTAACTTTACATACCACCAGGTTTAACATTAAAAAATTCTACGTGGTGCCCACATTGCGTTTATGTGTTTTGTGTGGATCTCAGAAGAAACAGCAACTTTTGCCTTATACAGCATTAAGAGACTGGTTTTTATAAGCGAAGTGGAAAGTGTTTAAAGCGCGGTACGCACTGAGTCCTTGTATAAAACAGATACCCTTCCTCTTTAAAGGGTTAAAGGGACAACCCACTCCGCGAGAATCGACCCCGGTTTGACGTGATTCCGTTAAAGTACAGAGTGTTCCTTTAGGCTTAGAGGCATGTGGAAGCCCATCTTAGCCCCTCAACTGAAGGAAATAACATGTTTTTGAGAAGAAAGCGCTGAGGAAAATATTTGGGCCTATAAGTGAGCAGTAATAGTAGAGTAGACGGTGGAGAAAATTATGAAATGGGGCGCAATATGATTTGTACTATGGTGATTAACCATGGAAGATTTAACCCTGTGGAGCAGGAAAGAGAAACATCGCAGAAACAGAGAAAGCGACGATGAATTAATATATCAGTTTTAGGCACATATGTTGTACGTGGCGTGAGAACTACTCACTGGGCTACTTGATTCAGGAAGAAGTCATTCCGTAACGTTTCGTACATTTTGTAAAAAAGCCGAAACAGACGAACCCCCTATAATATAAGCAGCCACTTGACGTAAGGACGGGGGAATTTTGATGTGTGAGTGAAAGAACTCTAGAAAGAAGGTACGGCCAACCTCACAGCTAGAGTTTAATTTCAATGAATTTAAATCGGTAAGACTGTACGAAAAGTAAGCAGCAGCTGCTTGGGAATTGTGATCTATATCAGAATTTGAGGGAAGGTTGAGGAAAACCAAGAGAATTCAGTCTAGATGGGAGGTCGCGAGAATTGCCAGATTCGTAATTACTTCTATTCAGCAGCGCGGTAAACACGAGGGAATAAAATTTCCCTAAGGCCTCCCTAGCAGGTAGGCTACTTGCTCTGTCAACCGCGAAGTACACAACATCGATCTTAAAATGCAATTTTCCGAAAATGGGCAAGCAGAGAGTAGTTGTCACAAAAGAGTTCCAGAATCATCCATAAATATCAACGTGGACTGCCAAACGTAAATGAAATTTTTTTAATTAAATGAGACGTGTGGAAGGACAGATACGAAATGTTAATTTTGCCGGTGTTTTCAGTTTATTAATTTTCTGCAAAGAAATGATAAACGTTAATAAAGTAAACAATACAGACGAACAGAAAAATCAGCGTAGGTCTATGTCTAATTGTAGATACGTATTTATAAAAAAAGAGTGGAATTTGCGTCTAATTTAGAGCACGTCGTCCGGTAAGTTTTCCAAATGCTTTATTAACGGTTTGAATACCACACTAATCTTGATGACCCTGTGTTGCAGGTAATAGCTTATTAATGTAGATCAAATTCTTGCTGAAAATCTAACTACACTGCAAATTGAATACAATCAGAAATTATTTTTTCTTTTGTTTTTTTAAATACTTCGCAAGGACAGTGTAGGAAACCGGAATACGGAAATTCCACAGAAGTTTCACCAATCCAGAATATGAAAGGAAAGAGTGAGAATCCTTGTAGTGATACTTTAAACAGTAAGAATACCCCGAATTTAATATAGGCCTAAAGTTTCAGTTCGTACCACACAATAAGCACTCTGCATCACGGTTATAAAAATCAAACAGTTAATGCGTAATTGGAAAATAATCGCTGTTTATGCTGAGATCCATATAAAGCACATAAACCCACTGAGTGGGCTGAACATATAAATTTGGGGTGTTAAACTGATGGTACGTAAGCAACCATCGGGACTTTAAAAGCTTAGTTTAACTGTCTTGCCCACACAAACGCAGGCTATACCTGAGAACAGTATTTTGAAAATATTTAGACTTAAAAAATAGGGAGTGAAAAGACGAATATGGAAAATGAGGTTGTCAGAGACTTCGTAACTTGTACTGCTCAACTATTATTGTTGGGGTGATCACACTGAATGAGATGATTTGGCGCCAGTGGGAAGCATGAGGGAGACACTAAATGATTAAAATGTGCCCGTCGGAAAATTTCCAAGGACAAGATATCGATATAGATGAGACTATACTATTGAAATATACACCATAATTTAGAGAACTACTTTAAAAGAGTGTTGCAGTCAACTATCTTAGGATACGGCCCAATTGTCGGCTTAAGTGAACACTGCAATAAACATTCGATTTCTGTAAGAGGCAGAAATATTTCTTGGGCACTGCACTTAACTGTGAACTGATGTAGCAAACTCTTAAATCATAAAGTTATTTGGCCCTACACAGGTGTTGTAATTTAACGTCAAATTCCTGAAATCCACGTCACTGAAGTAATGTTACCGCCGCTGCTGCCGCCATGCTGATGGATATAGTGCAGGCCTGCCCTCTCCTGAGTGAAAGAGAAACTGATGCTGCTCCTCGTCTCCTGCTTTGTAACTGTCATGGACCAGTAATGGCTGCCAGCGGGGAGTCGTTCAGTTGGCCGGTCGGGCGCTCATTGGAGGACAAAATTATCTCCAGCAGTAGTGAGATGTGGTGTCTGGGCTGAGCTTTCGTTCGAAATTAAATTTGTGGAAAATGATGTTGATGATAAGAGTAGAAGGTAACACTTCTGACCTGTACGAGTACTGCGAAAGTGCCCTGTTCAGACCTTGATGGGGGTACCAGCCGCCCTGACTGAGGGTTTCCATTGTTTTCCTCAGTCAATCTGAGCAAATGCCGGTATAGTAACTTCAGCTAGGCCATGGCCACTTCATTCCACACTCTTAAAATTTTATAATTTGCTCTCATCCAAAAACTGATTACTAGATACCCTGAGTTGCTGAGTGCGTCGTCAGACTAAAACAATAAATAACAAATTAAGGCTAAATATAAAGTGAAAATTGTTACATCTAACAGCCCTGCCAAAGTTTTTTCATATTGTCAGTGGCAAATGAATGAAACACTGAAGAAATTACGTATATTGACAGGTAAAACCTAATTACTAGGAGATAAATGTGTCTCAGTGCCACTTTTTTCGCCAAAAACTTCACATGAAGTGGCCTTGGATCGAACGCGGGCCTACTTAATTTTAAATCTTTCTTCTTGTCTTTAGCTTGCTGAAGCGGTGATTGCCTGCTACGAGAGACTGACCCGAAGGGAAACAATATGTTAAAATAATATTTGTTGAGCAGTTGCCCACAAAGGCTTCTGATCCACATTTTTATTTATGCATGTCCCGAAATTTAATTTATTGTGTATTTTTACAAGTGTTTAATGTTTTCTTTTTGATTCCTCTTTAAATGCTTGTGTAACTTACTACTGAACCTTGGGCCACAGCTTCCTTTACACAGATATTTTCCCGCGTAAGGCAGTTCATCCAAACGTTACTTCATTTTCGCTGTATGCCATATATATCCAATGGAATAAACGAAAATAATCATTTTGCTTCCCTAAATTTGAAACCACGCATAAGCCTTTAATTGTTATTTTTAAATGAGTACAATTATATGTAGACTATTAGAAATATTAGTACCGTACAGTGTGGGACAGACAGACACGCTACATTTCCTAGGAAAACCCCCTCTGGTTTACACGTCCGTAAATAAATTGTAGTTTGGGAAGGTTAGTATTTTATTCCCTTGAACTAGAAAGGCCCTCTGACTTAAAACTTCAGATCCGAATTGCGCGACAGAGGTTCTTTCCAAAATGTATTTTCCTATGCGCCGCCCCTTTGGCCATCGTCCCCATTTCATTTCGTCGTCGTCTGCACCTCCTCCAATCTGCCCAGTGATCAATCACATTCTTAAATTCTCACAGGATGACTTCTATTCTTTTAAGTAGCCAATCCAGACAGGTATTTCATTATCAGATACAAGCAACAGAGTTGCACACCTGTTGGAGAAGGCGTGGAGGGCACTCAGGCTTCATGGGTGACTGCTGCCTCCTGGGAAATTGCGGCTGTCTTCTTGCTTATCATCCTTCACACCTTCATAATGTTATAAATGGTGAAACAGGAGTGAGGGGAAGTGTCTGGCCGTGTTTGGTGCTCTGCACGGACCTGTTTACCTTCTCTCTTTTAATATTAACTACAGCCGAGCTCATAACTGCCTTTATTATAATTACAATTATAATTATATTATATATAATATATAATTACAATTATAATTATATTATATATAATATATAATTATAATTATAATCGAGCCTTTATTATAATTATACAGGTCTATTTCTAATTCTCTGGATTGTGGGAAAAGAGAGGCTATCAGGGGTTGAATGCCAGATGGTAACAACATTCGTATTTATTTAGGTAATTATTTGTATTTCTTCTCTTCTTTGCCTCTTCTTACCTTTCCTTGAAAATCTCTTTAATATTTTCCATTCAAGGCGTAAAATAAATTTCTTGGTGGGATTTAGTGAAATTGATTAATCATCGAACACATCATTAAATTATGCGTCTATTAAATAGAACAGTTAACACATCTTGGAGATGTCCCAGCCGCCATCTAGTCATTATCGGGGGAGGGGGGGGGGGAGACAGGCTGGTGTTTGAAATATTTCCTTTTTATTCCAGCCTCTTCTACGTGTCCATTGTAAGTGTAGAATGTAATCGTTGCACTTGATCACACTGAATGACATACACAAACACACACACACACACACTCGGTAGGAATCTCCTGGTCGAGGTATCGGCTTGTCGCAGAGGCGTCTGCCTGAACACTACAAAACATTCACAATAGACAAATATCCATGCCCCCGGCAGGATTCGAATCCGCAATCCCAGCAAGCGAATGGCCGCACACCTACGTCTTAGACCGCCCCGCGACCGGGATCGGATGTTTGAAACATGTGAAATATATTCAAGGTTCAAACCGACAACTTTCCCTGAACGAGAGCAACTATTTTACTCTGTGCTCGATACAACGAGAGCACGTCTTCAGTGCTGTATGTGAGAAATAATTAATTGAAAGCCACATTGGTAAGGTGTAATTAACACCATTTGAAGTTACTTCCTACAGAATACAATTTTTTTCCATAGAAAGAAATCGGCCTTTTATATGCAAGTAAAATTTAAGGCTCAGAATGCATAATAAAAACTTTCTTTTTCTCAATTCCAAAGTTGTGTGCATGTGGTAATCCCCGATAAAACAAATGACTGTCTACCGAGGCATAGCATTATAGCCATAAGAAATAGGCCTACAGAAAGGATATACCACCGTCAAATATGTCACCCTGTATTTCAGTTTCATATTTGCTGTTTTATTTACTGCTGTACATTTTTATTTTTGATGTGCTGCACCTCTCCATGTTAAGTGGGTCCCTGTCACCACGGCATGGCGCGTCCTCGGGTTGCGGATGGAGGAACGGCCTCCAGGTATGGAGGGTAGCTGCGAATACATTGAATAAGCAGTCGCGGACAGCCGACAAGGGGTGGTCCTCCAGCTTGGGGGTTGGGCGAGGTGCTAACAACTCCTCACCGTAAAAAATTATGATGTTACGAAACAGCCTACAAAGCCTCGGACCTGGACCGATTCTTTGGTACGACCCCAGCTACGGAAAAAGGATATGAGTTTTGGAACATGGAATGTGAGGAGCATGTATAGGCCAGGGTCACTTACGACAGTGGCCAGGGAATTAGCTAAGTACAAGTTAGATTTAGTGGGTGTACAGGAGGTTAGGTGGGACAAAGAAGGGACTGTAAGAGCCGGGGAGTATACTTTTTTCTATGGCAAAGGGCAGGAAAATCATCAATTGGGAACAGGTTTTTTTGTGCACCAGAGAATGGTATCAGCAATCAAGAGAGTGGAGTTTGTTAGTGCTAGGATGTCATACATAGTGCTGAGAGGCCGCTGGTGTAATATCATTGTTCTGAATGCGCATGCACCAACGGAAGAGAAGGGTGATGATTCAAAGGACAGCTTCTATGAGGAATTAGAAGGGGTTTTTGATCATTTTCCTAAATACCATATGAAAATTCTGTTAGGAGATTTTAATGCAAAAGTGGGGAGAGAGGATATTTTCAAACCGACTATTGGGAATGAGAGTTTACATCAGGATAGCAACGATAATGGTGTTAGAGTAGTAAACTTTGCCACATCAAAGAATCTAGTTGTTAAGAGCACTATGTTTCCGCACCGAAATATTCATAAATACACCTGGACCTCTCCTGATGGGAAGACTCACAATCAAATCGATCACATATTGATAGATAGGAGACGGCATTCCAGTATACTCGATGTGCGATCTTTCAGGGGAGCTGACTGTGATACTGATCACTATCTGGTGGTTGCGAAAGTTAGGGAAAGACTGGCAGTAAGTAAACAAGCAGCACAGAAGTTTGATGTAGAGAGATTTAATCTCAAGAAGCTAAGTGAACTAGAGGCTAGGAAACAGTATCAGCTTAAGATCTCAAACAGGTTTGCAGCTCTGGAAAACTTAAATGTTAGTGAGGACATGAATAGGGCTTGGGAAATCATTAAAGAGAATATCAAAATCTCGGCTCAAGAGAGTCTAGGTCTACACGAACGGAAGCAGCATAAACCATGGTTTGATGCAGAATGTGCAGAATTTTTAGATAAAAGGAAGCAGGCTAAAATTCAGTGGTTACAGAATCCAAACCAAAATAATGGAGATAATCTGCACAACGTAAGACGTGAAGCTAGTAGACATTTCAGGCACAAAAAGAAGGAATATCTGAAAGCTAAAATTAATGAAATTGAAACAAACAGTAAGAAGAAGAATATAAGAGACTTGTATAGGGGTATCAATGAGTTTAAGAGGGGGTACCAGCCTAGAAGTAATGTAGTAAAGGATGAGAAGGGTGACCTGGTTGCAGACTCCCACAGTATTTTGGCTAGGTGGAGGAATCATTTCTCCCAGCTGTTGAATATACACGGGGTTAATGATGTTAGGCAGATTGAAGTACACACAGCAGAGCCACTAGTGCCTGAGCCCAGTGCCTTTGAGGTTGAGATGGCTATTGGAAAACTAAAAAGCCACAAATCACCAGGTATTGATCAGATTCCAGCAGAATTGATTAAAGCAGGGGGTAGGATTATTCGGTCTGAAATCCATAAACTTATTATTTCTATTTGGAATAAGGAGGAATTGCCTGAGGAATGGAAGGAGTCGGTCATTGTGCCTATTTATAAGAAGGGTGATAAGACAGATTGCAATAACTATCGAGGCATATCACTTTTGCCGACTACGTACAAAATTCTATCCAACATCCTTTTGTCAAGGTTAACTCCATATGCAGAGGAAATTATTGGGGATCATCAGTGTGGATTTCGACGTAACAGGTCAACCACTGATCATATATTCAGCATTCGTCAAATACTTGAGAAAAAATGGGAATACAATGAGGCAGTTCATCAGCTATTTATAGACTTCAAGAAAGCCTATGATTCAGTTAGGAGGGAGGTCTTGTATAATATTCTCATTGAGTTCGGTATCCCCATTAAACTAGTAAGGTTAATAAAAATGTGCCTAAGTGAAACATATAGCAGAGTTCGGGTAGGCAAACATCTGTCTGACACGTTCCCTATTAAGAATGGCTTGAAACAAGGGGATGCTCTGTCGCCATTGCTTTTCAACTTTGCTTTAGAATATGCCATTAGGAGGGTTCAGGCAAACCAGGAGGGCTTGAAATTGAATGGTACACATCAGCTTCTGGTTTATGCTGATGATGTTAATATATTGGGCGGAAGCGTACATAGCATAAAGAAAAATGCAGGAGATTTAATTATTGCTAGTAAGGAGATTGGTCTAGAAGTAAATGCTGAGAAAACTAAGTACATGGTCATGTCTCGAAATCAGAATGCAGGACACAATCACAACATAAATATAGATAATAAATCCTTTGAAAGGGTGGAAGAATTCAAATATTTGGGAGCAACCCTAACGAATCGAAACTCCATTCATGAAGAAATTAAGAGCAGATTGAAGTCGGGGAATGCTTGCTATCATTCGGTGCAGAATCTTTTGTCCTCCAGGTTGCTATCCAAAAACACAAAGATTAGGGTATACAGAACTATAATTTTACCTGTTGTTCTGTATGGATGCGAAACTTGGTCTCTCACACTGAGGGAGGAACAAAGACTGAGGGTGTTCGAGAATAGGGTGCTGAGGAGGATATTTGGGCCTAAGAGGGACGAGGCGACAGGGGAGTGGAGAAGACTACATAACGAGGAACTTAATGACCTGTACTCATCACCAAATATTATTCGGGTAATCAAATCGAGAAGACTGAGATGGGCGGGGCATGTGGCACGTATGGGGGAGGAGAGAGGTGCATACCGGATTTTGGTGGGGAGACCCGAGGGAAGGCGACCACTTGGGAGACCCAGGCGTAGATGGGAGGATAATATTAAGATGGACATTCGGGAAGTGGGATGGGAGGACATGAACTGGATTGATCTGGCTCAGGATAGGGACAGGTGGCGGGCTCTTGTGAATGCGGTAATGAACCTTCGGGTTCCATAAAATGCGGGGAATTTCTTGACTAGCTGATAAACTGTTAGCTTCTCAAGAAGGCCTCTGCTCCATGGAGTTAGTTAGTTAGTGCTGCACCTCTAAACGAAAATAACAGATTAAGATGACAAACCTATTAACGATATAAGTGAGAGCAGATTATATGTGAGAAATGCTCGTTACAGTGCACCTGCGGTGTTGCTTTTCCGCCTTATATCTGCAAATCTAAAAACAGAATATGACCTAAACCTAGAGAAGTGGCTTTTTCTTTTGCTTTAAGTATGTATTAAACTAGGGCTTTTATCCTGAGGGAAGAATATAGATGAAGAAATTTTGAAAATAAGACGCAGAAGACAGTATTTTGGCTCAAGGAGAGAAATTTACCCGTCGTGAAGAAAGTTAGATCGACCTTTCCTTTACACGCTCTATCTAAGATTGCTATTAGTAATCCTGTAAAGATTATAAAAGCGAAAGCATTTTTCTCTTTCATGCTAACGAGTTTCGAAAGAGAACTATTTTTAAAGGTTCCCCAAGGTTTGCAAGTTTTTCCTTCTGGTTAGGATATCATGCAGATAAATGTGGACTATGAAACATTGTTGGAGTGATATTGACAAGGAAAACCCGAGGTTCTTAGAGGAAAAAAGATCCCAGTGCCACTTCGTCGACCAAAAACCTCACACGCACTCGCCCGAAATTGAACTCGGTCCTTCGCGGTAATAGCCAGACGACTAACGGCTTGAAATAGGGCACGACCTTGAAAACTAAGATTAACCTCATTTATATTTGAAGATTTAATTCTCACTGCACAGTAAACACTCTGTTTCCATTACCACACCAACATGTTAATAATAGATGGGTTACTGTATACAAAAATAATCCCTGTTTGTTCTGAGGTACATACAAAGCACACATGTATTCTGTGGCAGTCTGTATGACTTTTTTGTGTTAAACGGGGCGGTACGTATAGCAACATCTTGGTTTCAACAATAGAGGATGAGTTGAGGAACCATGTACCAGACGACTCGATGAATAAATGTCTTATAAGGCAGAAGTTCCAGAGAATTTCTTGAGCGATATTTTATTATCCAACAGATTGTTGGATAATAATAATAATAATAATAATAATAATAATAATAGTCGAATTATAATGCACGATATTGAAAAGATAAAAAATTTTATGAGCATCTTCGACTAGGCTACGCCTTGGAAGTTCCGGGGTTCGAATCGCGGCAGGGATAAGATATTTTTCTCCTCTTCAAAGTGTCTAGACGAGCCCTGGGGCCCACACAGCCTCTGTTTGGTGGGTATCGGGGTTCTTTCCTGTGGGATAAAGCGGCCGGAGCCTGAAGTTAAACACTCATCTCCATCTAGCGCCGAGAGTAAGAGTGAGTGGAGCTGTGACGCTACTCCCTCTGTATGCCTTCATGGCGTGGGCGGGACAACTTTTATTTTTTACCTTTTTTACGTCAATTTAAAATGAGGCCATCTGCCATAAAGTTACTTATTTAGACGGGTGGTTCTCGTTTTATTTCTGTCAGTTATGTAAAGGCGTATTTTCTTTGGCGAGACTGAAGAAAGCTATGGAAACCTTTGGTAGGATAATGGGTCTAATCCCCGGGGTTGGAACTGGGCATCTTCAGAATACAAGCCAGAAACGATTTTGTTTGCACAAACCGGCCGTGTTGGAAGGGATTCAGTGGGTTTCAGGTCGAGCGATTTTTAGAATCAAGTACAACACCTGCAGCTGGTGAAGGCTCTAAGATTAAATCAATTGACGGTAAGATTATATTTACTAAAATTATATTTTGAGGATAATTAGTAACCTAACGTTTGCATGATGACTGATAAACAAATCTTTCGATGTTCGCACTCCGCTCAGGAAGACTTTGTGCGATAATTTCTGTCACGTCAAAGTTTGAAGAGAACAGAACAACTTTGGGCTTACTGCTGCAATAATTTATGGGTGCAGTGATGTCATGTGTCAATTAGGAACTTTAATGAGATTTGTTTTACACAAGGCTTAGGTATGACGGTGTGTTAGTAGCCAATGAATAGGGACCATCGGAGCTTGTCATTATTTTTCATTACGTAGCGGAATTTAGCTACAATAACGGCAAACAACTACACCGCGAAACACGGGTCATGTTTTGTGTTACATTGCAACAAGCTCAGCACTGTGTTTTTAATTATTAACGAAAACAAAACACTCTTATATTGCAGTTGACATAACATGAGGGCACAACATACCGTACTAAATAGGTTAACGAACTCCATGTCAAAGAATTTTCCGTGACCAATTGATGATTAGGGTAATTTCATAATATTAATCTGTTCCGTATTTATTTATAGAACCTTAAATTTTTTCATTATGTTTAAAAAACTCGTTGTTTGAACATAATCTGGACAACATGCATGAAGGTCACAAACACCGACCCTATATTGTTATAATCCACACTAACATGTCTTGCCATCTACTTTTAAGTCACTTAAATAGTTCTTTTCTGTCACGATTTTCAACTACATTTTTTTGGCTTATTTTCATGCGAAATTCGTGTCCGGTCTCCTGTATTCGGTGCTGAAGCACCTGGTTCTAGACCATAAAAAACATTTTATTTTCTTAAGGTCTACTTTAATATTATCCTCCCCGTACGCCTAAACCACTTAACTCTTTCATTCAGGGTTTCCAACAAATACGGTTTGCTCTTCTTCTCTTTCTCATGCCCTACTTCGTGCACCTTATAAATGCTAGGGTAAAGAGTCTATACGCGTAGTTTTCTAGCCTGAAAAACTCGAAGAAAAAAACAACTCCGGAAAACTCACGAAAGTCTGATCATAGATTTAATGATAAAATGAAAACTTTGGCGAGGATGGCATAAGGTTGCGGACGCAGGATAAGGACATATTAAGAAACTTTCGGCTTCCATAAATTACAAGGAATTTATTCACCAGCTCTGTGAATATTATTATTTCAATAACATTTCAACAATATGGAGTTCTCTTTCATGTAAGTCAATACATAGACTTCTGAGATACAAGGTGGATAAGAGATAGTTAAATAAAATTTAATTGAATTCGTGCTGTATTTTGTTTTACCTATGCAGATTGATGCCTTTGATAGGGACATTATAAGCCTACTTGTAATTCATATAGGCGTAAAATCACCCGTGGCATTTACGTTAATCACATGCGTTTACTTATGGTAGCTATTTTTATTAACGTGGTTAGTGTGGCCGGTTTAATATTGTCTACTTGGTAATTGAATCCATAGAAGATGTTTCCACTTGAACATAGCACTGACTGTACGTGGCGAGATTTGTTAATTAAAGTTTATAGACGAATATCCATGGTGATCTTTTAATATCAAAAAATGAACCCCAAGTGTAATTAGTTGTTTCATAATGCCTTGTATACCTACATGACTTTTTCTTTCTTTACTCTCTATACAAGTTTTTAAAAATCCCTTTGTGGAAATTAACCGTTGATGAAGGTTTTTATAGGCTGTTTGATAGTTATGTGACATAACAATATTCCGTTGGCCGCAACATTTTCATTACGTATTAATTAAGGAACCCATAAGAGAAATGATTAGTTCCATTATTCATGTACGATGTTTTCAGACGCGTGCATTTCTTCATAGCTGCAGGTATGTATGTCGCTGTTTGCACACAGTGCATAAGGTCGTGTTCGTGTGTCTAGCCTTCTGCATATTTCATCTTCAAAGCTACCTAACGGATTCCTATTACGTTTAATTTCTATCTTCTAAAATGAAACTTACTACACGAATTTAATTTTTGTACAGAACGAGAGTAGCCCTTGCGTAGTCTATTCGCATTATTTTCTGTTCAATGAAGAAAGCAAAAATTTATGACCTGGATGATGAGCAGCACGTACTCAACGTAAAATACCCGTAATTTATTCATGAATATCGGCTAATTTAGCGCAATACTGTAAATAAGCCACCTGGTTACTGATATAAACCTTCTTAAATACTAGACGTAACTTATATTATCCTTTCACTTACACACAGATCTCTACAGGGACATGTTCCCTTGAGGTATTAAGGTCGAAAGTTCTAGATGCTCTTCTCATTAATCGTACGTGTCTTACGTCCATTAATTCGGAGAAGAATGTGCAAGTTAGCAGAGCTTCACCTCGTTCCGGAAGATAGTAAATTTTACGCAAAGGGCTGTTATTCCGATATCCTGCTTCCAGCCTGGAAGACATCCTCATGTCACATGTCCTCGAGTCCCCATCCTAAATATTCGCAGACATCTTCATATCTGGAATCTGTTGTCACCATCTGCCGTCTGACGTGCCGTAACTTCTAAGAGAGAATATGTTAAACTTGCCATCATTTAATAGAAATGGGGTTGAGCCTGTATTTATTAAAAGTAGAATTATTTAATAAATATCGATTAAAATGCTCAGATATAAACCGTAGCTTAATTAGAAATTAGTACCCGCAAAATTAAATTTTAAGCTTGAATATCTTATGGCAAAATGTAATGTACCTCGTAATAAAACAAAGCCACTTTCAAGTCTAACCAATTCAATTACAATAGTTTATTGTCCAAATCATCGGCGATGTTTCGTGCAAAATGAACTCTTTTTGTTTCAACCCTCCTCGGGGCCAAAATCAGCGGTATCGGAAAAGGGTATTTTCCATTAGTTTTGTATTCGATTATTATCGATCACTTGTGGCGCTAGTGTTCAAATCGCGCTTAGGCCGCCTCGTTTTTCGAGGGTTCTGGATCACACACACACACACACACACACACACACACACACACGCACACACACACGCGCGCGCACACACACACACGCGCGCGCGCACACACGCATACGCACACGCACACGCACACACGCACACGCACACACACACACGCACATGCGCACACGCACGCGCGCACACACGCACACGCACAAAACACACACACGCAACGCACAAACACACACACGCACACGCACGCACACACACAGACGCGCGCGCACACACGCACGCACACGCACACGCACAAACACACGCACACGCGCGCACTCGCACACGCACACACACGCACACACACACAAACACGCAAACACACACAGGCACACGCACGCGCACACACACACACACACAGACACGCACGTGCCGGTAGGTCTTCTCTGAACGAGTGCCCAGGCCGTCGCACAGCACGCTAACTACACAACACACAACAAAGGCAAGAGACGAAATTCCACGCCCTCAGCGGGGTTCAAACCGGCGTTTCCAGCAATCAAGCGGCCGCAGACCTACTCCTTAGACCGCACGGCTACCGGTATCTGCCACTCTAATTTCGTCTCACGTTAATGCTTTTTAACGTTATTACGTGTACTTAACGACAAATAGAGAAGGCAATCACAGAACAGGAAGTGTAGAAATTGATTTTTTAAAACTGGGGGTTGTCTGCGACGCAGTCTCAATTACACACACCTGCAAAACTCCTCGGTTTTACGAAGATGAACTCCATCACAGAAATCGACCATAGCTACTTGCAGTAAAACATGAAAAATAACCCACGTGTAATATAATTTATCATAATTTACATGAGGGGAAGCCACAGTAACTTGAAATAAATCCATTTGAGAGACCAACACAAGAGGGCCATATCACAATAACCTCAATTTTCGCAAAACACAAAAACATCCTGCGGAAAAATAGCGAAGGCTGATTCCAGTAGGTAGGAAGTATTAGTGCGCAGTAGCATGTAGAATAATAAGCATGCTTCAATTTCAGCGACAATAAATGACTACAGTGTCTTAAAAATAGACAGAAAGGAACGCACTTCATGATCTGAGAATCGAATTTTAAATATATTTCAATGCTAGGACAATTGTAACGTGGGTCTAGGCTAGCTTGCGAATAGTGTGATACCCGTAAACTCTATATCAGCAAATTTCTTTAGAACATCCTTGTTAATTACTGCGGCAAGGGTGAAAGTACGTTTATTTTACATGAAGTGTTGTAAATAAGTTGGAAAATGTGTTTTATATTTCATTAGACTGAACTGAAAACAGTTCCGTTGACATGGAAACAAAGAAGGAAACATGAATTATAAGAATATAATAAAAAATTATATAATTCGTTTAGTTAGTAGATTTAACAATAGTTTAAAAGTGTATAGACACAAAAGTATCTTTAAAATCCTCATTTTGACGGCTGAGTGTGTTTATAAACCAATGACAAGTTTCATGCTTGTGACGTGTAAGTATTTACTACTGACATTTCCTTTATTTAACATTGCTTATGCACGACACATTTGTTGGGTTACATCTGCTGGACCAAAAGAAAACCTAGGCTGTTAGCTATTCTGTAAAATTATATTTTTTTTGTCTCTTTTTGTTCTATTTCTATTCGTTCCTTTTACATTTATTTTTATGATGCTTTCTAGGAGAAGTTATGATGTATAACGCTCTGTTTTAATGGGCCCACGCGTTTTGATTCTTTTTATTTTTCTCCTACCTCAGCTTCTCTGACCTGCTCTGAGAGAGGGGCAGAGAGACAAGATCGCTCCTTAGAGTGTCCCTGTCACTGTCCTGACTTCCTCTTCTCGTTCGCGACTTATTTTATTTAATCTTGAATAAAACAACTGAACGAATCAGAATCCTGCACGCTTAGCTAAAAAGAAGCAAGCGAACGTACAAAGAATGGGAATTCTTTTTTAACACTGTTAAAATAATGTGATATAATTGAACAAATGAGATGAATAATAGCTGAAATCCCAAACATCGCTTCTTGCCACTCCTCCTACCATTAAACTTCGAAGTAAATTCCTGAATTTTAAACGCTGTTGATTTATTTGTCCGTAGAAATGATTGTGTTACAAAAAAATAAAGAAAGGATCCTATATATTTTACCAGAACGCGACTTCACGCTGAGTTCTTCAGGTAGCGTCTGGAGGGAATGACCACCTCTCTCTCCTACTTTATTTCTCTTGGGGGAGAGGGGGCTTTTGATTCATCTGGCATAGGTACTGCACTGCCAGTCAGTGAGCACAAGTGATGTCGTTATGAAACAAGTGTCAGTCACGTGCGTGGGTCTATGGGTATTTAATAATCAGGTCTTCCGTGTATGTAGGGAAGACCTGCTCATAGCGAAATTTCAAGAGAGTTAAAATTCTTTTCCATTTCAGAAACCTTTACCTTTAAAACCTTTGACTTTAGATAATTTTTTTTATTGCAATGGGGCTACATGATTCTTACATTTATGACCCAAATCAGATTAAACGATTTAATTTAGGCAACATACCTGCACGGTCAGTGAACAGTCCGCATTGTCAGGTTCTTCCTTTCCTCTTTTCTTGTCATTTCACTATTTTCCAGCGATCCAGCAGCATTTTTAAAAAAAGAGATAAATGCACATACAACGAACTTTGAACATTATGTCGTTCTTCATTTGGCTGTTTGTACACTCATCTTGATTTTCGTAAATTATGAGATGGTACTTCCCCACACTGCTTTGTCCACTTGAACTGTTTAAGAGACACACATTATATTCTCTCTGAGGTCGTAAATTACATATTAAATATAATTTAGACGCAACTCCTGCTTCAAAGTGTTCAAGAGTTCTGCAGGTATTTTGTCACGGTTGGGCTGAATCCATTCATGTATATGGTCGGATCTTTTTCCTTTCGGCAATCTCCAACACAGAATAACACTTAGAACAGGAAGCATAAATATTTAGGCAAAGATCGTTTTGTTAAATTCTGGCTTTTGGTTACCTTTTCACTTGACATACTTTCCGTACAGTAACGGCAATTTTACACAGTGTTTCAGTCCATAATAAGAGAATGGCTGGCATATAAATACAAGATTTTCTTTCGTTATAAATATATTTTACTGTATTTCTGTATGAACGCGTATATATTTCAAGCACAAATGTAAGTCCATGTTCATAATTTAGCTTTTATGCAGGCTAGGTACCTCAATTCATCCTTTCTAATAACATTTCTGGTGGATATTATCGGTTTATATTGCTCCTCTTGCCTTTACCTTGTATCATCTTGGTTCGAGACGTCGCTTACATAAATGATGTACCAATGCAGCTGGTCTCGGCTCTGATAATTCGTAGGGATAGCTCTCAGCTTCTAACAGAACAGGTCTTATTAAACTTGTTCGGTTAACTGCAGCCATCGATAAATTCATTAAGCCAGTCTGTAAGAACCCATTTGACATTGGATTAGTGTTTCTGTTTCTTATTTCAGGGCACAATACAATACGAAAGTCGGAGAGGAAGTAAATCTACAGTGCATATAATGTCGTATCCAAGGAACCTACACTGATTGTAGTTGTAGGCCATGAGGAAGTTCATCTATATACAGCGCTGGAACAAGATCTTTTTGGCCAAAATTTAAGGACGATTGCGATGTGCTAATTCTTGTGCCACGATGGCTGATAACATAGGACGTGGAACTGTATCAACAGGGAATAGAAAATCTTATCCCGTGGCAAGACAAATGCTGAAATGCGGCCTGGACTCTATGGAAAAGTAGCGGGATAGCTGGACTCTGGACTTTTCTTGTTAGATATGAATATGAAAAATCTTATAAACTTGTTTGCTGTTGCTGACTGTTCCTCTCAAGTTTCAGTAACTAAAGGCGCACACAAGTGTCCTCCATTGAATTCTCTCCTACATCAGTGCAAATTCATTTGATTTCTCAGTTTACTTCTTTAGCGTCCGTCGTGTTCCTCTCATTAATGTACCTTCCAATTTCACAAACAACATGCCCCCCTTTGCTTAGCATAAGCAACAACATTTGTACGTTATTGGCCGTCTTGATTTCTGCTAGTACTTTAACGCCTATCTTTACTTCGTTACTTACATCGACACTCCTCTTCATGATTCATACTATGACTGGTTATATATTTGCTTGTACTTATTCCATTATGCGCACCTACATCTCTTCCCTTCCAATTCTTTTTACATTCTCTTATGATACATTGCCATCATCTATTTTTTATCACACAAGCGGCATCCCCCCCCCCACCCCAGTCTATCAAGCCCCCTGCCCCTTCCGTTGTTTCAATGTCAGGCTCCCCTTCATATCTCCATAACCTCCCTAATAAATAGCATCAGCAGCAGCTTTGGGTTCAGGAGCCCCCTACTGTTGGACAACTTATAACCCGGTTCAGTCCAATCCGGTCCACTCTCATATACTGGAGAGCGCTTTCCCCTCCATCTGCCGGCTACTTTCCACAACTACCAACACCCATACGTGATACAGGGGCAACAGGACATTCGTCAGACTGTATTGGCACAAACGGCCCAGCCAGAGTTCCTCACGTGTTCCTAGTGGCCTACACTAAGGAGTAGACAAAATCATGTAACAGGAGCACGTTTAATCTCCCTGCTTTCACGTGAATGACCACACGATAAGAAGATTGCAGCATTTGAGTAAACAAATATTCCATGAATATTACTTTAATATCTGGTAAAGTCTAGAAATTATAAGACAAAACCTACTAACATTTCAATGTGTTGTGTAGGCTGTGCAAGGCGTGTAAATACTATTCCTGTAATATTTGGTTGCTTCCATTCGTGCTTACATTAAATATACACCATGACGTTGATATTTTGAGACCGAAATGTGTGGGAGAAAAGTATAATGGGAATAAGTACTGCATATTAATTTTATGTGTACGTGATGGTACAGAACGTTTTCAACTGAGTAAATGGAACGTAGGAACTAAAACAGACGCAAAGAAAATAGCGAGGTTTTAGAATAATCGCAATTTTTATGACGCGATATGCTACTGAATTTTGAGAAACCGTGTAAGTCCTGCTAACTTAAACTTTTTTCCGGTCGTTGAGAAAAATGTGGGAAGTCAAAATGGAAGAAGTGTTTTTGTGACAGAATTTGGTACAACCATAGAATATAAGGACATTTTCTCGAGTAACGCGTAAAAATCGTCACCTGTAAGCGATACAAATTGTTGTCAGTAACTTAGACAGACTGTCATCAAATTATACATATTGTTGCCAATAACACATAAAAATCCTTCTTGAAACAGAAAGAGAGACTGGAGAAGGTAAGAAGGAAAGAAAGAGAAGAAGAAAAATGGTTAGGCATGTTTACTAGAATTTTGGTAATTTTTATGTGAAAAGCAAAATAAAACAGCTTTACACTGCTCACTTGAACTGTTGTTTTATGCTTATCTGGGAGATTAGATAGCTCAGTCAGTATAGTGACTATACTACAGGCTGAACGAGAGGACTCTTCTCCAAAGCATCCAGCTAGGCTGTGGGCCTATATCAGCCTCCTATTCAGCAGATGCCTGGGGCTTTCCCTTACGGAGTATTGGGCGGTGGTAAGTCTGACCACTCACCCCATTTAATGCCGCTTTAATAATGTGTGGAACCACACCTTCAATGCCCCATATAGCTACATAGTGTGAGAAGGAGTGTTTTACATTTACCTAAATTTGATTTATTTAACGTATTAAGTTGTTATAAAATCAGACTGTACACAGGTTGTCATAATAAGGGTTGGGAACATCTCCCACTCCTCTGGCAGGAAGAGCGATATGACAACACCGCTATTCATCCCTGTTCCACCCACCCTCTTCCCCGGTCGTCTCTCCCTACCCCTGGCAATGCGACTTCCCGCGGTGTACGGGATTGGATCGGATCATCTGATGTAGCAACAGCATCCCTTGCTGGCTGGGAGACTGGGGCTGGAGCCGCTTCGATCTATCTGCCTGCCCACTTCAAAACATAGTGTGATAAACACGCACGTCACTTGCCAGTAATTGCTCGGTCATCACAGGACGGGGCTGCGTTAGCAAACAGTAGAGGAAATAGTTTAAAAATAGATGGAAGTTACACTTAACCATTGCCATGATAGGAAAGAGGTTATGTTGCTTGAAAATGGATGCTTCTCATTGCAGTATGTGGTATTATCAGTGGAAAGAAACTGTCTTGCAAGCTACTGGCCCTTTAAGTTAGTAATTTTACATTCCTATGAGCTTAACAGGCCTAAAAATAAGGCTTAAAAATGTAACTCAAAATATCTTTTACTTTTAAATGGAGAAAGTTGATACTGAAACTTTTCCTCTGTTTTGCTTTACACCTACGTACAGCTCAACGGTATCTCTCCCCACGTACAGCGCAAATTTTTTTTCTTCCAGATATAGTTAAACCTGTCTTAAATGGAGTGTGGACACCACAGAAACCTCTTTTTAGAGGGAAACGTTTACAGTTCAGAGGATCTGGAGAATCGAGGAGGCAAATTGTAGCGTAATGCTTAATTTTAGCCCGGTTACTAGGATATTGTGAAAACATAAACTTCTGATATTTTTCTGCATTGAGACTCCGCCTGAAATCGAGAATGAGATAGGCGGGGCATGTAGCACGTGTGGAGGAAAAGAGGGGTGCATACAGGATTTTGGTGGGGAGACCTGAGAGGAGGCGACCACTTGGGAGACCCAGGCGTAGATGAGAGGATAATATTAAAAT
The DNA here is from genome assembly GCA_013340265.1 of Coptotermes formosanus. Classification (NCBI taxonomy): domain Eukaryota; kingdom Metazoa; phylum Arthropoda; class Insecta; order Blattodea; family Rhinotermitidae; genus Coptotermes; species Coptotermes formosanus. The sequence goes on along the minus strand of BLKM01012995.1, from coordinate 3,320,740 downwards.
GGATCAGGTGGCAGGCTCTTGTGAATGTGGTAATGAACCTCCGGGTTCCATAAAATGCAGGGAATTTCTTGACTAGCTGAGAAACTGTTAGCTTAGCAAGAAGGCCTCTGCTCCATAGAGTTAGTTAGTTAGTTAGTTAGTTAGTTAGTTAGTTAGTTAGTTAGTTAGTTAGTTATTGGCACTCCGCAACAGGGTAGGCTTTGCATTAGTAATTTGTACTTCAGGCACTAGTCTCGGCGAAAATTTTACACTAATAACGACAATTTATCCGGATTGCTTTTCTAACGTATAATATTTCATCAGATTTTACCTTTATGATTTGGGGTTTGCATTATTCGAATCTGTGTCACATTTGGGAAAAGAAATTATGTTAATTAATCATCTTCATGTAATATGGTAGTTTTCAGTAACTAGCTCCACGAGACAAAGTCCTTTTCAGAAGGTAATATTTTCTCAGCTAGTAAAGGCATTCCCTACTTTTTATGGAGCAAGAAGTTTCGTTATTGCATACAAAAGAACCCGTCACTTTTACCCATCCTTATCCTGATCAATCAAATCTATGCTTTCCAGTCTTATTCCTTTAAAATCTGTTTTCATATTATCCTTTCTTCTGCACCTAGGTCTCTCAAGTGGCTCCTTCCATCTCTTCCAAAAAAATCCCTCTATGCATTTCTTGTCCCTCTTGCGTATGCCACACACCAAGCCAATGCCATTTTCCATGATTTTTCTTCAACCCATTGCCATTTGGCTGCTCGATTTATATCAAATAATAATTACTGAACTTACAATTGATGGGCTTAACGTGAAGTTATGGCTGGAGATTCAAGAGAGCTTCCGAATATTCAGTTTCCTCGCCGATCAATTACACTTTGTCCGACTTTAGCCTAGTAACATCTGAGGTCTGACAGATACTTCCAGACTGATGGCTGGAAAAAGTAGGCAGCAGGAAGGTCCTGTGACCGGCCAAATCGATGGTTCTTTTATTCGTGGTTTTTCTGACTTCTAAAGCAAATGCTGACTTTTGGATTAGAGAAAGGTTTAAGCCTTTTTCACGACAGAAAGTTCTGCAATAGAGATGCAATTATTATAATACAAATCTCATAAACTCTATTTATATGAAATTTCATAGCAACATATTTCGGGATATGACATTCATTTGATATAAAAAACTGCATATTTTACATTGAAGTAGTAACATATTGACCATTATATATTAAACGTTGAGTTGTTACATACAGACTCTCCTTAGCATAGTTGCTTCTCATGCAGACTTCTCAGAACTTAAATCAAAAGTCCTGCCCCAATCCTGCCCAGCCAATGTTAATATCAAAATTCTTACAAAATGTACTAAATGACCAAATTATTTCTGTTGCTGCGCAATCAAAATAAGAGTCCGCATCCCATCATTTTTCCTGTACTTTTCTGCAGTCTACATTTATCATACGGACGAGTGAGCACAGCATAAATATTTCACAGCTCCAAAAGTTTTTCTATCCTTGTCCTTCTAACAAATGTGGTCTCACCCGATATTCCTCTCCCACTTTTCCTCGTTTTCAGATTCGGCGTGCTGTCGGAGTTTATCAGTTTGTTTTAACCTACAGACTACCAACAGCCACTATTCCCTCTCACAGGCTACCAGTCCAAGTATTGTGCCGTTAAAATGCGTATAAGCCACTAAGTTAATAATAATGATAATAATAATAATCCAAAAGCCAAATTAAAATTAGTTTATAACTTGGCCTACCTGGGTCGTGCTTAGAACGCACCCCGCTTCAGTTAGAAATTAAGTATGTCTGGTAATTCTAAGTTATTATTATTATTATTATTATTTGGAAGCCTTTTATTGTTACTATTATGAATTTCGCCTATATTAAATGCGCCATGTAACATAAAAATGTCACATTTTCAACGTATTTGAAGTTGTTCACTTGGAAACGACGTTTTTAAGAATGCATATAACTTTTGACAGGACTGCTTACTTGTAGCTGCAATGGTCCATTAGCTGTCGCTGTCAAACTGAAAGCTGAAGAAAATTATTGCACTGCGGCTATGTTTTTATTTTATTTACATTATGAAATGCAACTGTCAGGGTTCGCCTCTAAGGCTGACCATTAGCCATGGGGCCTGATCATAAGAATTAGTTTTTCGCTTGCTAAACATGTTTAGAGAATTCTTTGCTTTCACATGCATGGTCTAGATAAAGGTAGCGGTAGTCTATAAAAAGTTTCCTATTCCTTCCAGCCTCTGCATTTTGTTAAACAAAGTATTTACTAATTTAAAATTTTCCATACTGTGTGCGTACGTTTCCTGATGCTATATGTGAAAGTATTTTCTAGTCTCATTTAGTTATCACAGTAAATATCGTTTATTTCTTTAAACATTCCTCATAATGGCCTCGAAGTGTTTTCTAAGTTAGGAACTTAATTTATCTACTGTACAAAATGCCCTTGTTGTGACTTGGTGAGTTTCCATGGTTACGGTAGCGCTTGTTTTGTGAGTGGCATCATATCGCGATTTATATTACTGCCATGTTGCATGGTCACCATAGAATTCTACTTAGAATAGTACTGCCATGTATCAGAGGTTCGGTAGATAGACCTAACGCTGAAGGCATCCTGGTTTTCTTAGCCAGATAAAGAGAAAGCAAATAAAATATTGGAAATATTTTTTTCCGTTTGCAACTGATTTACCGTCGGTCACAAATTTCTTCAATTTCATGTGTTTCAATATTCTATCTTTAAAACCATGACATTTGAAATATGTTTACATTAAAATAATGGTTTATTAATCCTTATTTTATTGAACTCACCACTCGTGATTTATCAAGGAACGTCTGATGAACTGGTGCCTGAATAGGGCTTTAGGCCTATCATAGGACTGGCTTGTTCCTAGCAGGCCTGTAAGAATGTATAATTTAGATAATCTGTAGTCTTCACAGAGATGACAATGTTATGAAGTCTATGAGGACGCCATGAATGGGAAGTTTAGCTCGAAAAGGGAGATGAGAGTGTAGCTTATATTAGACTGTACTTAGGAAACTTAATTTCAAAGACTACATACAAACATATTCGTAGATTGAAGGATATTATTGAAATGGATCTTAAAGGAATATAATGGGATTTTTTTTTTACTATTTCACTGCCTAAAAAGGAAGGTTAATTTGGGTCTCTTGTGAAATTTCGTGTCTCATAAAATATTGTGGATTTAGTGACTCGATGCGCGACTGTCAGTTTCTTAAAACGGACTGTGTTCCTTGGAATTAAATAACAAATTTAATCAGGTCGTTTACACTAACGAGTATTAAAGAAATAGTTATAGACAATTTCCTGACGTTAACAGTTGTCAGTAAGAAAACTGAACTCAAAGCGTTTTGCTTCCGAAGACTCCAGGATCGCAGGAACACACCGGCCGTATCCAGTCACCGTCACCTCAATACCACGCACAGACCAACCACTGTGCTCCCAGTCGCGGCGTACCGCAAGCCGACAACAGATGGCGCGCCGCAAATATTAGGAATTGCTACCTTTAAATAAAAATCAACACACTATTATTATGCATAAAAACATTACCCTCAATTTAAAAAACACGGTGGTATGTAAAAGAACTAATATTAATAGAGTAGTATTTTAATAAGAATTGGAAACGAACGTGCTAGATCCTAGTGTAGTCCGTATTGGGTTTATGCTGGAAAAAACTACACTCGAATAGTTTCTAATCTGAGAAGCTTCCTTCGGTTCTCCTAACAATTATTCAACCATTGCTGCATATTTATTGATTTATCACCCGGGGAATGGACAATGGGTCTGTTAGGGGAATATTTCCGTAAAAAGTGTCACAATAGACCCTAAGAATTCAACATAAATAGGGCATGTGTGGATAACATTGACTAGTGGGATGAAAGTGAAAAAATAAGTGGAAAACGAACGTGGAAGAAGATGATTGTAGTCTGATTTAAGATATTATAATGTGGCTGGAAGGACAGAAGAAAAATATTCTATCAGGATAATCAGCCTTCTGAGCAATACTCGAAATGGACACCTCCCAGAAGAGTTAGAAATCAGAACCATTCGTGCCTAAACCAACTTAATCGGTGACTAATATCAAGTAGTAAAATTCCATTCAGAGTTTGAACTGCTTTGGCTACGTCTGGTGTTCGTATTTCGTACATATCTAGCCTCTGTTACTGCCAGCATCATTAAATGAACTGGAAATACGATAGACTAAATACACTTAGGACTTACTTAAGCCTATTTCTTTCGCTTTCCGAAATCTACTCCTAACAGATATGCTTGATTCCAGGTTTCAAGTGCATTTGCCGTAAAAATCAAGCTCCACAGCATTTTTATTTTAAGTTTTTCACCTCCTTCATCTGCCACGAATCAGGTCCTGTGGCTGATTTGGGGCTCAGAATCATTCATCAGTCTAGGAGGTCCGTACAAACCCGGATAATGTCGGTAAAGTGAATTTGCCCCGGAAACTTGAACTTAAAGACTGTGGTTATATCTCTGGCATGGCCAAAAGTTCTTTCTGTGTTACAGTTCTCCAGATCACCCCAAGGCCACATCCAGCCTCGTATTCTATGGGAAACTAAGGTTTTACCCTGAAGTGATATGGCCAGAGCGTGAATATAGAGTCGGACTCGGTTATAACGTCGTGAAAGGGACTGAATATATTGTGTCGTTATAAACGAGTGTCGTTGTAACGGACGAGTGTAAAGTTATGTTTAACAGTGACGAATGAATTGGTACCACAGGACATTTGACTGTGTAGAGGGGGTGTCGTATAAACCGGGTTCTACTCTATTTTTAATCTAGTGCCTAGATGAAAAATAAATTGCGCTGTTACTCGAATCCCCATTTACCTTCCCGCATGCATGGGAACTACGTAAGTTTACTTACTTGAAGTCCAGTAACTAAAGGTAAATGTAAAGGTAAAGGTAAAGGTAAAACAGGCCCTGAGGCCTCTAGGGGGTTGAGGCTCCCAGAGTTTGTCAGTCGACACACGAAGGTGGCAAGGTTGTAAGCCCTAAGCACCTGCTCCCTTTACGTCAGCAGATACTGCTGTTACACGCTTCTGTTAGAGGCTGAGTTGACCTCAGATCCACAGTGAGGGCGAAAGGATTAAGTCAATGAAAAATCTTAATGACCTCATCGGGAATCGAACCCGCGACCTTCCGTCTTGTAGCGTAGTGTCGCGACCAACTGCGCCACCGCGTAATCCACTTTAAATCGTACAGACCTTTAGTAAACATCCTTGACTGTGAGATCAGCCCATCCTAAGGCAAATCCTGTAGCAGAACATCACAACACAGTAACATATTTATAGCTTCCAAGAGCCTGGTTCGTGTATGCCTCGACAAGGATTCGAACCTTGGAATGCGCGGCCAATGTGATTGACTTTTTCATGTGTTTTTTTCTATAATACCTTCGAGGTGTTTGGGTTAACAACAGATTATTTTTAGTACGTTGGAGGGGCGCACAGGAAAGGAAGTCCAGTAAATTTCTGCCTTCGCCCTGGGAGGTAAAAGTTAAAAACTACTGATTTGCATGGAAAGGAGTTTTATGTATAGATGCCCGAGTCAGTTTTACCAGTCTGAGGTACTGGCATTCAATTGACCCTGATTATCGCGTCTCCCGTCCGTTAACAGCAGTAATCGCCTAAGACGGAGACGAAATTCAGTTGTGGAATAGTGATGATCAGGCAGTCAGTCCGTCGGGTGGAGCAACAGGATCGCTAATGGTGATAGACAAGCTCTGTCTATATGTATCACATGGCTTGTTATCGGTTCTGGATGTCTGTAGCGAACAAGCTATTATAAATATCAGACCGCCAGATGTGCGTCCTAAAATCTACCAGCCATTTAATAAAACTGCACCTTCCCATAGGCTTGCGTTGTTCTTTTAATTGTGTAATTAGATACGCACAGCCAAATGAAGATTAGAACAAATTCTAATCAATAATAAAATAATTCATTACTTGAAGTTTGGATATTTATTACCATTATGAAGGGGAAAACGAATTGGAAAATGCGAGTAGCAGCTATCTCATAACAGATAACAAAACTTGACAAAAAGCAAACAGCTGCTGACATCAAACTAATGTGATGCTTGTCAAAATAGTTTATCTTAAAGGGACGACTACGGTAGAAACATATACTTTTGGATAAAAGGCACGACAAATGTCTGCTTATATTAACAAAAGTTTTGGAGTTAAACAACAAAGGGTTTTGTCATATTAACAGAAATCAGACATTTAGCCGATTAAAATCAGTGGTACAACACACATGAAACGGATCAATAAACCTGGGGCGCGTGTTTAGGCAACTGAGACGGGAACAAGTCAAAATGTGAACAGTGTCCTTTACAGTTCCCTGATGACTCTGATGCCGGTGTTGACAAAATATGTGGCAGGGTATACCTGTCGAAATTTATCACTGTCTACAGACTAATATGAAAAACCATTTCGACCGCAGTGGTTTGTTATTAATTTTAATCCAAAACTCGATGTGGCAGGGCGTTATAAAGGTGTGACAAATAATTTTGGGTGAGAAATTATCAAATTTTCGAGGGCCCGAATCTTTGAAGTAGTGTATTCCTACAAGAAGTAAACTCGACTCAGCAGTCGAGATATGGAAGGGGATCTACCGAAGTTATTCCCTGCTTTTTATGAAATCCGAAGTCTCACTACTGCCTACCAACAATTCCCCCACTGAATCTTACCGCAAGCCAGATGAATACACTCCACATCCCCACATACTGATATTTAAGATCCGCTTTAATATTATCTTCCCATATAAGGCTGTTCATCAAGACTCCTGCTAAAATTCTCTCCCTAACTTCGAAACCACAAGACAGTGACCTGTATTACTTAGGTTGAGAGAGAGGGACCAGCAATTACTGACGCCCACCCCCCTCCCCTTCTTTTGTATTTAAGTACAGTATTTCATTTTCCATTCTTTCGAAACATGAAGTAGACACTAAAGTTTTTGCTTACCTTCCTCATGTTCTTATCAGTTATCTTTTGTGTAGCGCTGTCCCACCTTTTTAACCCTCTAAATTCCCGTAGTTACTTTACTTATGAACAGGTTTAATACTCAAATATTGCATTTATGTGTCTTGTATGGATTTCGAGAACGAACAGCCAATCACTGCCTTTACATCATTAACAGATTGGAATTTATAACGGAGATAGGATGGGTTTACTGCTAGGTACGGACTGAATCTTAATGTCATTCAAGTAGATTTTCGTCTTTGAAAGTTTACTGCACCTCCGTGCCCCTTCTGTAAAATTAGTACACCTACACAAACTTTTCTTAAAATCTCACAGTACTCGCGTAATGCTTTGTATTCGAAAGGTAAGGACGGTTAACCTAAGACAGCTTCCATCAACCCTTTGCGAATATCTACAACTATTTATTCATGATATTCTTAGGTACACCCCGTACCGTGTCCTCCATGCGTAACATGAGAACTCGCCATGCAATGGTGGCATGGGAGCATTTTGATATAGTACGGCACAAACCTAACAGTAAATATTTTCTATCAGTGGGCACGCGAACGCATGGAATATAACAGTGGATGCCCTACCGTGACCTTTTCATTCAAGTTGGGTCCTTTTGTTATTATAAGAGTCTGTGTATCAAGTTTCTGTTCGACGTAATTTAACCTTTTTATTTATACAATTTCTGCATATGCACTGGACACAGTTACCCTTCTTGTATGCACCAAACAACAGTTGAATCTGTCCATTAGTAAAGAATAAAGAATTAAATTTATAACTCCCTTAATTATGCTGAAATATACAGAGTTGTCGTACAGACTCTAGCACAGTGAATTAGGAGTCTGCTTTTAAAATACTGGCGGCTGATTTAAAAAGGAAATTCTGAAAAAAAATGATCAAGCCTTTTCTAAGAGAATACAAATGATCATGCATACATTGGGGTTTATTCATACAAGAAAAAATATATTTTTTAGCATATTCTACCGCGTGTTGTAATATATTTATGAAGTTTTTGTGCCAGACGCACAAAACAGTCGCATAATGTAGAGGTCATACGCATCTATCTGTTTCATCTACGACATTTCTGAGCTGATTTAAATTGAATCTGGTATTGGAGGACCTCACTTGAAATTTTCATGTTGAATTTAATTTTGATTCATATTGGATTATTTTATAGAATATAAGTTAATACGTGTATACTTTGCAGGAGTTCCCATTAAATTTGTTAATATTCCCAATGTAAGAAAGGGTGTCAAGGGTCTATATCACACACTGGCACGCGATGCAAACTACGCAGTATGCAGCATGTTTATTAATATCTATATACAAAAATCACTGTCGTATTTTTATATATAGATATTAATAAGCACTAACTACAGTATGCTGCTTTGTTAAATAAAAACTTTCTCCCCCAAGATGGCCCAATAATTACGGTCGAAACATGTCGGAAATTATACAAATAAAGTTGTGCGGTAGTTGGTTTCATTAACAAATTTGTACACATAGAAATATTTGCTTATATGGCTGTTATGCTTTTTAATACCTAATACCAGCACGCAATTTGTGAAATAAAACTAAATTAATGAGTAAATAAATAATGAATAAATATAAAAGAGTTGTTCTAGAGAAGTCTTCCGCTGCTCTAGAAATTCCCCGCACTTCATGTAATTCGAAAATTCATTACCTACTGTGTTAACAGAAGGAGGCCATTTTCCTTATTTCGAGCCAGATCAATAAGTTTCTCACCCTCCAGTCCTCTTTCTTCAGATCTTTTTCAACATATCCTCCCTTCTATACCTAGATGTTGCAGGCACTTTTTTTACTGCAGCTTTTTTTAAACAAAACCATTTATACATTACTTTGTCCCCAATATTTGCCACATTTGTACAATAGGGTAACTATAAATTATGTTCAGAGTTTCTTTTCGTAGTGCGTTTAAGTATCAGGCAATTTGATACCAATACAGGACCCAAATAGGGTCCCGCATCTCCTTAATATTTCTGGTAATGGCCTGATTTCCTGCTATCTCACACATCACAGGGGATAGGAGACCTGAAGACTGTTTTTCTTAATAATGCAGCATACATTCCAACAATTTAAGCTATGTAAAAGAAAGCAAGCACGGAAGGAGCAGAGGGAGGATTCTAACAGTATATTATGCCACACGGCGCCGAAGGGTTGAATTACTCATCTTTTATACTTTACATTTTATTGAGAGTTACCATACATATTCTGTCTAGTGACTAAGATTGCGGCTCAGAAGATCCGGGGTCCGAATCCCTAAGGGGGGAAAATTATTCTCTTCACCGTAATGTCCAGTCTGTTTGGGGGTCCACCCAACTTCCTACTGAATGAAGTCTTTCCCAGGGGTGAAGCGGCCGTTGCGTGAAGCTCACCACTCACCTCCATCTAGTGCAGAATTTAAAAATGTTTGGAGCTATACCGTTACGCCCGCTGGTGTGCATTCATTGCGTACACAGCTACACCTATACCTTTTACCTTTTTAAGAGTTGAATTATTAAGAAAATACGTGTGGATATTTGATTGAAATATTTGAATGCACATGATAATGGAAGTCTCTGCTATCCTACACGTGTGCCTGTGTAGGAGTTAGGCTATTGTAGCTGGCGCAGTGACTCTGTTACAGGTGAATGATCGGGGTTTCTTTGCCCGGTAGAGAAAAGGTTTTTCGTTCTCTACAAAACGTCCAGACAGCCTCTGAAGTTCATACAGATACTATTAAATAGGTAAAAGGAGTTCTTTTCCTGGAGAGTAAAGCAGCCGGAAGGTGGAACTGACTACTCACCTCCACCTGGTGCTGAAATTGAGCATGAATGGAGCTATAACTCTACCCTCCACAAGCCTTCATATCGTGCCCAGAGGCAACTCACAGTTTTTACTTATAAGCATATGTATGTGTAGCAACATTAGGGGAGAAGCTCTGTATATGTGCGAGAACGTTAAACCACGTCAATTCTAAAGGCCAACTAATTTTAATATTGTAGGAAATTTTACTGTCGAATTATAAATTAAACTTTCTTCCACGTATTTTCTATTCTTGAAAATTCTTGAACAGGAATTTTAAGCTTATATACTGTATAGGTGTCAATACGTTTTTATCTTTCTTCTGCTTTTACACTTCACGACATACACAGGCAATACCTACTGCCGGTTTCGGCTTCAAAATTCTTTCCTCATTTCCTGGGTCGTCCCTTGTGTTGTTTCAGTACTACAAGAATAAAGCTAACTATTCAGTCTAGACATGGATAATCAAATTTAACTATACGTATTTTATAATATTAACCCTACTGCATATATCAATAACATCACCCCTTCCAGCTAGCTTTTGTGTGTATTATAATGGTAGTTGGTCCGCCCCTTAAACAATACGAAGACTTGGTTTTTCTCTTTTGTGTTGTTTTGTGTCCAATGGGCTGGATGGAAGTTTTTCCCCCAGCAAGCAAGTTGTCCGCGGGGAGTCTGTCTAGGCTCCCGGCAACTGCATGGGGTCTTCCCGTCAGCCCCGCTACCAGCCCCTCCGGGACCCCAACCAAAGCTTCAACTTAAAAGTAAGACAGCTGATCCTTTTCTTGTTCACTCTCTCAGTAGTGTACTTCAACTTGCTCGTGATATTAGTTTCATAATGGTGTGGCTTTCCGAGTGCGTCGCTGGTGCCAGTTTCTCATTTGGATTACAAAGTCAATTTACTGGATAAGTGTTTCCTAGGTAGGCTGAGGTACTTACTGACACTGTGCTCGTAGTCTCCTGTGCCTCAGGCTCATGTCTGTTATAAACAGAATATTGATACGTGAACATATTTTTAGTTACTTGATACATAAATTGATTTGTGCACACGTGATAATCCTCTACCTAAGCACTATCAAATGCAAGCCTACAGGGGCGTGGAATAAGGGCTCCACGCATTTCCACAGGTCGACACTGGATGGAGATGTGTGGCCAGTCACCTTAAAACACAATAAGAATTGTATGGTGTTACTTAGGTAGTCTCTAAGAAGTACATACATGAATATATCCTGACATTTTTTACCGTATTCACAGAATTCTGCGAAATGTACCTGAGTGATTCTTAAAAAATATATAATAATAATAATAATAATACGAGTAATAATAATATAGTGCTGTCAAGCATAAGGGATTTGAGTCTTGTATTATAATAAGGTAACGAAACTTGTTCTCTTTTTACGTAACGCCTTTTCAGGGACTATGAAGTAGGAGATAGACCTCAACACAGGAAAATTTGAAAGTAGTTTTGAATTAAAGTAAATATCAAAATATTAATAAGGGGAAATTTGTAGGCCTACCCCGTATGAAATCAACTTTCGCCACACAGCATTCTAAAAAATTAGAAGAATGAAATAATTAAAGTAGACCTCAACATAGGAAAATCTGAATATAATTTTGATTTAATTTAATATTAAAGTATTCAAATAAAATTTTCCACACATTGCTTTTAAAATAGACTGTTTTGTCATAAATAACAGGTACTAATTGGCGCAATAAGAAGACATTAACTAATTTTTTGTTATTTATGAGATCCTACAAAAACAATTTAAATGTATACTTTTTTAATTCTTAGATTTCTTAGATGAAGCATATACATGTAGGCCTGACTTTTTAGGGAGTTTTTATTCATTTGCCTGATGATGGTCCGCTAGTTGGACCGGAACGTGTAGCTGTGTTGCAATAAACTAATAGTTGTGTTGGACGGAAAGTCTGTGCATTTATCTATATTGATAACATATTCCCCCGAAACGTTTGTAAATTTGTTCTAGAATACGCAACATCACTTCCCAGCATATGGGTAGTCTGCGTAGCCACAACCGTGAGCATCTCGTACAAAATAAGTTGCTACCTACATCTTGGCAAACGAGCCGTGCAACTGGCAAATAAACACATTGTTATTGTCATTATCGTCATCACCATCATCATCTTCATCCTCATGATCATCATCATCAGCAGCAGCAGCAGTAGCATCAGCAGCATCAGTCAGTGGAGTTACGTGTAAAGAAATTTCCTGAAATAATTGCCAACCCCTGATTAATGTTGTCTTTTTCACTGAACAAATGCAAATTGCAAGTATCAGGAAGATGCATTGTTGAAGTAAATACACAATATTAATCATTGTCTCTGTAATTAGTCTGTATAATAACTCTCCTGTAAAGGAGTGTTGTGTTTCGGTCAGCTGAATTTTTCTGAAAGGTTTTGGGTCAGAAGCTTTGTGAAAGAAACTAATTTTTCAAGAGACCACATTTGTCTTGTGTTAGTGTTTGGTACTGTGAAGGTATGATGAAGTTCATGATGATGATGATGATGATGATGAGGAGGAGGAGGAGGAGGAGGAGGACGAGGATGATATGAATGATACGCCGTACTCGATAAAATAAAGCTGACATGCCTGCAGGAATTAACGGAGTTTGACAGTAAATTCAAGTACCTGTGGACGTCCTAACCATTCTTCAAACACATCTGAAATACTGCAATAATCAACTAAATCTCCTCTTGCGTGTTTTATGTTATGCATTTTTATAGATGAGTGGCACGTAATTTGTAATTGTTAATGTTTTAAGACACGAAACCAGTAGCTTTAAATAAGAAGTTATTTTTCAATTGAACTAGTTTCCACAACTTATTATGTCCACATCTCATTTAGACTCGCATAAGCAATGAAGGCAATACCAGTCATTTAAAATTTAAAAAGCTCTTTCTTTGAAAATGTAGGTTTTTACCCTACAGGAATAAACTGTCAAATCTTTTACACAGAATAATTTTTGGCAGAAATCAGCAGTAAAGAAACGTTGTCTCCATTCCCTTTCGGTGAAATGCTTCTTAATGCTTCTATGCTTTTCCTCCGGAACTTGGCAAGCCTAGTAACATTTGTCGAGTAACACACGTACCAGAGCCCCATAATAACCTTTTAAGGTCATTTAAAATATTATCGTGCTAGTGTGGCGTCGAATACAGTGCGACGCAATAAACTGGGCGTCAGGAAAACCTTCAGTTATCGTAAATTATATTGACGTCTGTAAAAGAAGGGGCCGTAAATAATTTGTAGCTTTCCAAAAGTGGAATTCTATTCCCTAAATTAAATTTATAAAAGTTGTTCCTATCGTGCGCAGTTTCTTAGCATTCGAAGGCTTCAGAAGTTAGAGCTACAACTCGAGTAGCTAGTATAAAGAAACAAAACAGATTTGTGTGAATCTTAAACCTTACCTTGTTTGAATTTCGGTATAGCTGCAAGTTAATAAAACTCCGTCAGCACTTGCTTTCCAGCTCGGATGTTTATTAAACCAAGTTGCATATTTATTTTACTACTCCCTGCAGGAAGATCAAAACCAGGACGCAGCATTACCACCTGGTGCTAGATATGTGATAGCAGTAAATAACTTGGGTGCTGTTTGGACATAAGTATCAATCTAACTTGTAGAAAGAGATTCGTGCTAAAAATACAACTCAGGATCGCTACCAAAGACCAGTATTTAACAGTGTCTACCCTGTAAAGTGTAGAATCGAAACAAAATAATAAGCAGGACGACACAAATTCCATTTAACCCTGTCCATACTTGTGTTTACTGACATTTGTATTTCGATTACTTTAAGTTTTGTGGCGCATGAAAAAGTAATGATCGTTATAAAAAGTGAGAAATTGCGTGGATTCATTTAGTAAATTTATCGATACTGTGGAATAAATTCCCTTAGTTACGTAGGCTATTAAAATAAAGTACACGATATATAATTTTATTGAGGATAAAAGTGTTGTCAGTTTGACACAATTTTGAGATTTGGCGTATGGCATTTTACACATATAAGGTGTTTTAAAACTGTTTGCTTCACAGTGGTTAGAAGTGAGTTCCCCCATTCGGAGACTGACTTTGGTCTACATTGCATATAAAAGTTCGTACACTTCACAGAGGGCACATTCTTTGTCCTTTACACAAAGAAAGAAGTTGTTAATGCGTTACGGGAAAAGTTTTGCTACTTATTGGCAGCATCACGCGAAGCACATAAATACACTGCATGTGAAAATTGAGAGGTGTTCAGTGTTACAGAAAGTCGTTCTTGTTCTTAACACTGGGCTTCAAAAGATTAAGCATGTTTAATTAACTAAAAAGGGTAAAGCAGTCCCATTAGAGGCCTGGACAGGCCCACAGGGTTCCAGGAGGCCGAGGCTCCCAGATTTCTAGATAATCGGCACATGAAGGTGATAAGGTTGTCAGCCATACGCACTGGCCGCCTTTACCCGCCAGGAAATATTCCTAGTACTCATTTCTGTTAGAGGCTGAGTCGACCCCAGGGCCATAGTGCGACCGACAGGATTATGCCAATAAAAAATCCACTGACACCATCGGGAATCGAACTCGCAACCTGCCGGTTTGTAGCGCAGTGCGTTTAGTTAACTCGAGAGGTTTGATTGGATTGAAGATAAATCTAACATTGTAATCATTCCAGTCAAAATAAAGGTTTCCGAACAGAACTCACGAAGCCTATTTTAATACTGCATATGATTTAGTCGTGCAATTATTATTATGATGATTATTATTATTCCTGTTTATATTAATTTTCTTAATAAGTTGTTACTTAATTATCGATTTTCTTTATCCCTATGTTCAAATCCTTTGATATAATTAAAAAATTTCACCATGGACGAAGTTCAAAAAAGGGAGATTATGTCAGTGAACTTACCTGCTTCAGGAAAAGCGTGGTTGCGAGTTTCTGCAGTCACATGTAATAAAACGAGTTCAACAAAAGTCGGAGAACTATTTAACTAGCTGCTTTACGACTGTCAGCTTCTCAAGTAGGAGTGTGTTCCATGGAGTTGGTTAATATATAATTAACATAAAATTAATTGGATGCGGTTTCCCCTTTAAATCGTATGGGAATTTCACACTGGGAAGTATAGTCAGCTCCTGCTATGGCAAGGAAAATATTTTGCTTGCTAATAACTTTCTCTTTATAGGTATCCACAGTTAGTGTATATAAGATCCATTCGTTTCATATCCATGATAATACTTCTGACACGTAACACGTGACATGGTAACCATGTCACTAGACGTAACAGTTACAATATACTTATATAATCCTTCGGAACCCTAAACACTGTGGCGATAGTGAGTCCTGTAACGCTTGCCGTTGACTTCACACGATGCAGTCGAGCGCTCAGGTGCACTTGTCTTGGTTTAAAAGAGGTGGATTCTAATTTTAGAGACACTTGAGTTAACAAGAAACGAGGAAGACGCGGTCTAAAGAAAATATCCAAAGAGAAATTATTATGGAAGCTTGCTAGTGTTAGAGTTAAGCTAAAGTGTTTATATTAGTCACTTTGCTTGCCAGTTATGTGTGTGTGTTTGTGTCCAAAATAACATGACCTAAAGAAAACACACTTTGCCGTAGCTGTCAGCACGAATGATTAAAGTTGTCAGTAATAAATATCGAAATCACACAACAAAATTTTGCAGTTTGTTCAAGGAAAAGATACAAAAACTAACATCTTATAAAAGTGTATAGTTTAATTTTTAATGTTTCTGTGTACAAGTTTATGACATCAACTTCCAAATTTACGAAGGACGCAAACAACCCTCCTTGCAGAAAATTGCCATCCGGAGTAGTCGTAGATGAACATAGCTTTCAGTCGGTTTGTAATTTGCATATTTGTAAGAGACGGTCCCTGCGAATGTTTATAACAGTTTAACACGTGGTCAGTCTGGTAGGATGAAGTGTCCATGAAGTTTTAGTTTATTTCTTCCTTGAGTTAATATTCAGAATTCGAGTGCGCTGTATTGGTATTCATAGTAAGACAGGAATTGGTAAGAATGTTTCAAGTGCGCCTGTTTTAAAGGGTTTATTTGCTATGCGTCATATGTCACATACTTTCATATCCATTTAGTGTAAATTATTCGATTGCTATTGCAGGTACAAAATCATAAATCTCAAGACAACCACTAAAAATTCCTTATTAGTATTTAATTCAGTATTTACCGTATCGGAACATCGTTTCATGAAACTACTTTACTTCTTAATGCTCCGCACTTTACGTTACGTAGGCTGTACGTTTATTGTAAAAATAAACGATTTCTGACAAAAATGGTTAAATTCAATCTGAGCTTCGTGTAGACGTAATGTAGGCAATATTTTGGATCGGTATGTACAAAAATGAAATTCCTCTAACAAATTTTATGTACTTCTGAGTTAAGACATCGTGTAGGATCATAGACATAAATTTGTCGCGACGTTTCGGAAAACTTGCTGTTTTCATCTTTAAGGTGACTGAATTAGGTTCAGATGGATATCAAAGTAACTAGAAGGACATGTTTCGATTATCTAGGAAAGTTGCAAGGATCGTGGCCAAATCAGATGTGTCCCTTTTTTCTTTCTTTATCTTTGATTGTCCACAGTTCTTGCAATCTTATCACACAGTCGATATATTTCCCATTTTCAGCCAGTTCCTCGCCAGATCATCATACTGAAGACAAAGGTAGTAATTTCCTCCAAAACGTCGGAAACAACTTTCATTCCTACACGCTATAATAGTAAATGGAAGACAATCATTTCACAAACATCTGTAAATGTCTGAAAGCGCACAACTTTGGATGTAGTGGAGTATAAAATAAACTGAACAACAAAGCGGCTACAAACTGAAAATATCGTTAAATATTTTTAGGATATAGGAAAATTCACATGTGCATTTATTCCCTTCACACTATGTCCAGTAACAGTCACAGTGAATCAACTTGCCATTAATGAAATTTATATTTGTTTCTTTCTACGTGGCATTTATATTTCGATACTAAAACTAAGGTGGTCATTGTAATTTTGCTGTGTATTAAAATATGTTTTTTCTGGATTACTTGATGAAGTTCTTGTTACATTAATCTGAAATCATACGTGTAAAAGAAGATAAAAATTAATAAAATAAAGGATTATTTTTAAAAATTAAAGGTCTATACCATAACATTTTCTTATCTTTTACTGTCACTTCTGCATGTCCATAAGTGATGTAAGGTTGATCATTAAACACTTTCATTATTTACAAAAACAATAACGCAGAAAACTATGGCTCCCTTAACAAATCACCGTAAGTACTCGTATTACCAGACTTCACACATTCTGGCCATAAAAACAAGTCGTGCATCAGTCTCCTTATTTAGTGCTTTATATCAGTGGAGCAGCTGTAGTAGACGTGTCACGGTTTTATGAGCGTGAAAGCAAAATAAGTCTAAAGAAATGTAAATGATAAACGTCATATTGCCAGTATCAATCTCTTTCATTGCTACCAACAAGATATTCGACGTTTATTTTAAATATTTACTCCACACTGGCCAAAGGTTTAAAATAATACATTTCTTAGATTCTTTGGACACCTTCCGCTTCCTGTAAAATATAATAGTTTTCTTTAGTTGTATTCTTTCCTGTGTTTACGTCCGGTTTCAGTTGATCATAGCGATTGCTGTAGCTTAAAAGCGATCGAATTTTAATGCAATTTCTTTCCTTCGCGAGATTTATGTGCGTTAGGTACTCACTGTGTTGCAAAACTGATATATAGTGAAGTGGATTGGTAAGTTATCGCAAGTAGGTTTATGATTTTATCAGGGTTTACTGTTACTTAAGTCAAATTTATTTCTTAACGATAGTAATATTAACACAGTCAAAATAAATGAAACCTTAAAAATGAATTTGTATTGTTAGGACCAACTCGTACACTGAAAAATCACAATATATCAGGTTTTACACAATTCCCAACTTTTGAAGGCAAACTCAGCCATCTGGTTCAATAAAATGTGTTTGATCCATTGTTTAACGCCCAAATATATAAACGTCCAGACAAAATGCAACAATCGACAAAACATCAACACAAAGACAAGGGAATTATGTAAAACCTGATATATTGTGATTTTTTAGTATAAGAGTTGGTCCTAATAATAGAGATTAAGTTCATAGTACTATGTATGGACAATTTTAAAATTAAAGATGAAATTCTCTTGTTATTGGCACTATGTAGAAAGCCATTCGTGTAATTACGGACACGTATGTCAGGCAGCAGTGACTGCTGAATAGACCTTGTCGTTAAGAAACAGTCGGAAGCACTGCACTTCGGCAGGTATTGAGCCGTCGATCTTTAGCGATAAATGGCTATTTCTAGGTAAACGTACTTCTTATTGTATGTCACTTTCACTAAATTTTCAAATTGAGTGAATTGTGATTTACATGGTCCCTCAGGGACAATAATATATAAAGGAGTTGATCGCTAGAAGCTGTAACTGTTGAAGTCACACCTAGCTATTAATGTTTTCATTTTTTTAATTTAACGGCCTTTGTGCTAGTTATTATAATGTAAAAAAATTTTTACCTAAATTTAAGTTAATTACGAAATAAGTAGAGACAAAACGAAAGCTGTTACTGCTGTATTTAGGATAACTGTCATAAAATTTGCTTTTGCATCTTAGCACTTTGTTTTAAACGGAACCTGGCTTGCTCATTGGAATATGTTCTCACTGATACTGATTGTTATAACTCTCTGCTTTAGAAGTTTGATTTCGAACATATAATGAAAATAAAATTTTGTTTGTGGTGGAGATTGTTTACGTTTTTGAAGCGATTACATGAACTATTGACTTATTTTTAATTTAGCCTGAGGCACGACTGCAGACCCCGGGATGATGAGGAACCAGTGACTCAATCTACTTAATGAACTGCACGTAAAGTGATTTAAGTTTTGTATATGTGACTGAAATTGAGCATTTTTAAGGGAAGTTTTAATGTGTTCTGAAGCAAAGCTAACGATCCTGAATTTGTCGTCATTCATGGGAAACTACAGGGAACACAAGGACGCTACTTTGTTTTTAAACTATTAGACATACCTCTATTTACATAGCCATAATGAAAAATTGGATTTTGTAAAGTGCGTATCTAGAAGGGAGGATTGGGTTTTTGACCCGCGATGGAAAAATTGTAATCAGACACGCAATTTTCATGCCATGCGTCTAATAAAACGGAAAAGAGAAAGTGCAGATATCCGTGTGATGCCGATGTTTTGAAGTGTCTTGTGTATCGCATTTAATTTAAATGTGTGTGACTTGAATTAAGCCACATGCTTCGAAGTGAAATAACAAGAAGAAAACAAGACGTTAAAAAGACAAAAAGCGGTTCATATAATGCAGGGCTTTAGCCCGTATTGTAATAAATAATTCCTATTAGAGAACATGCGGGTTATATTCTCCACCAGGGCAACATTTATTATCCTGTTAATATGAATATAGGCTCTGTAAATGAATTAGCTTAAACATTTATATACAGACCCTTAATTAATTTGTATGTTAAAAGTGAAAACACTGACCAGTAACTGATAGGCGACTTCAAAAAAACAACCTTAATTTACTTAGTTTTTTATGATTTAACACATTTGTTCTTAATACTAAACTCTTACAACATCACTACATGACGTGTGACGTGATTTTACGAGTGAATAGTTTCACTGGGAGAAACTTGAATATTGTAGCGAAGTGTCGAAGGGTGAGAAATTTGCGGGCGTAAGAAGCAGCAACAAGAACCTCATCACTCACAAAGACTTGATTTTTCTCCTCCGGTCTCCTTACAATTCAGAAATTAATTCCGAAGCTATGAGTGCTTGAAACCTTTCGTAGGTGTCATTCGGATGGGTGATATGCAGTTTATACATTTCGCTGCATTTTATTAATTTGGCGAGTTTCGCGAGGCCATAGCAGGCATAGAAATTTTGGGCTGCGAATCTTGAAATAAAGAGCCAACTTGAGAGAATCAGGCGTTAATGGGAAAATGATGTAATGACGCATTGTAGGAAAATAGGATACAACGTGACAGGAAAACAGGATGACAACAGAATATAGTTTGCAAGGATGCGACGTGGATTGATCCGGCACGGCCTGGGATTAATTGACGGGATTTTGAGAATATAAACATGTAACTTCGGGTTCCGTACAAGGAGAGTATTGTTTGGTAAGACTTTCTAATATCAGCTTCTCAAGGTTTTGCTTGATTTTTATCCTCCTAATGTGAAATATATGGTGAGCTGCTAATTATGCCATCACCACTAATGTGTAATATTTGGTGACCTACATTTGGCAATGCTTAAAGCAGCCTCTTTGTCTCTCTCTCTCTCTCTCTCTCTCTCTCTCTCTGCACAATGTCTCAACACTGAATCAATCGTGAAAGACGTCCTATGTCATATCTGTGTGCACACACTTACTCGGCTACCAACTAGGCCCTTGCCGTTAAGGGCCTAGTTCGTAGCTGCTTGGTAGGCTGCTTTCAGCGTTGCCAAATGTAGGTCACCAGATATTACACATTAGTGGTGCTGGCATTATTAGCAGCTCACCATATATTCCACATTAGCAGGATGAAGGTTAATAGAGTTGTTTAAATAATAGGGTGTAAGAGAAAAAGTGTTGGGCCATACCATGGCTCGGATGGTTAGTCGGAGGTCTGCTCCCGCGGATGACGAGGCTCAAACCCGTGCCACTCCATGCGGGATTTGTGGAGTAGAAAGTGGCCCTGAGACGAGTTCTTCTTCGAGTACTTCGGCTTTACCCTGTCAGTATCATTCCACCAATGCTCCATAATCATTCATTCATTGATATTCTATGTTAACAAGAGACAGCGAAGTTTAAAATAAATAAAACAGAAAAAGTATTGAAGACTTTTAATGAATTTGGCATGATTAACCTTACGATTTCGAGTTTACTCTTAATACTATATAAGGTTCTTATTTTTAGTTAAAGGAATTAGATGGCCGAGACTTGTAGCACATATTGACAACTCAAATTCTGTTCAATTTGGTTTAGAAATTACTTGATGGTGGTATGTAGTTCATTGTAATAGGAATCACAGGATTTGGTTTCGAAATGTATTTTAAAATTGAGGAGGCTAATGAAGAGAATGTCACTCCACTATGTCGAGGTAAGGAGAATGCAAATCATATGCATTTTAATTGGCCAGGAGAGAAGAGATGGATGAGAAAAATGTATAAAATAAGTTGATAAAAGAACAGGTAGCTTTTGAGAAAATAGTAGGTTTCACCAAATCGAATGTTATGAGAAATTTAGGTGTTTCCTGCGTAAGTTAGACGTAAGTGGGTTTGCCTCACAAGAGAATTAGGAATATAAGAGAAAATGTCATGATTGGTGTAAATATCGGTAGCGTAGAGTAAGGAGAATAGCAAAACTGTTTCTGGTTCAAGGGCTAGGCGCTGCAAAAAAAAAAAATGTGATGTTAGGGGAAGCAGCACCATAAATGTTGTGCTTTAAGGTCATGCAAAAGTGACCCAACTAATAAATTAGATTGGGTCCTTGATATTGCTGTAATATTAATAAGGAAATCTGGTACCTTTCGTAGAATGTGTTGAATAAATATACTGTTTTCTTAATGCGATCAGAATATTTATATTTGCTGATGAACATTCCGCTTCCACTAAAGTAATTCATTTATGGCTGAGATAATAGCATTTTGCGAAATTTGGGTCTTTCACGGCGGTGCTGCCGAAGATTCAGTTTTTCTGTGACGTTTCTGCCTGCTGGCCGGTAGCGAGACACGGATATTTCGAAGGACTGTAACGCCTTTTTCTTCAGGGACAAGCAGTCCAAGAAAATATCGTGAAGTTTAAGACACTAAAATTCTTCGAAACGCTGGTAAATATTTATTAGTTCACACAGCGAAACATTTAAGAATATTTGAATCTACCATCACATTGTCCATCAAGCGTGTCGGCTTGTAGTTATTATTAAAATTTGCTAACTTACCGGGCTATTTTTGGCGATAGGTTCTGGGACACCAATTCTACTTAATAGATTTGCTCCTTCGCGTTTGCAAAGAACAGTATAATTTGAAGAATTTTTTGCTGTAAATTAGACCTAAAACGTGTCCACGCATATTCTGCATATTGACTGCTCCATAAATTTCTTTGAACACTTGTATTTCAACTGGTACCCTATATGAAGGCATTAAAATAAAATTCTCTAGAGCTAGCGAATCTCTCTGCGGGTCAAAGCCAAGTATAACTTCTAACAAATATTGCTTTATAAATTATAATTTTCATGTCTCGCTTATGTAGCCTATATTACTTTTCCTTTTTGTTCCTTTTGCTAGCCTCGTGCTTGTTACTGCTTGAAAGTGGGGCAATGGAAAGTAAAAGAACGGAGATTTAAGAAGATGGAAAGTGTGAAACCATGATTAACGTCGCATATAGAAACGGTCTTATGTACTTTGAATTCTCCCTCTTTCAAGCATTTTTCCCCTCAGAAGCGTGTTGCTATAGAAATTACAGTTTGGTTTGTAATAAACCTGTTGGGTGTGGTCAAGTTTGCTGCACTTGGTTAACAAGTTGAAGAATGGACGGGATACGTTGTCTTCTAAAACTTGGCGCTTCATATGTAAATATTTTTGACGTGAGACGCGTATGTAGCTAATGTAATAACTGTTGAAGTCTTTGTAATTACACTACTGTGTCATGCATTCTTTTGTCACATTTTAGGTTCGTAACAAAACGGTCCCCAATACGTATTGATAAACTTATTTATGGGCTGCCTGTGTGTCATTTCAAATTTTTGTAATTGCTGACAGATATGAGTGGGCTAAATGCTACTTTGTATAAAATCATATGTGTACACACATTTATAAGCACTGAACATACTTGACAATACAGAATGATCTAATATACACCGAACAGTCAATACAGAAACTATGCTACCGTCTGAAAGACAGGAGAATTCTAGCTGGATTACCGATAATGGCAAGAGATTATTCTTCTCCGGTGCGATAAGAGGTAAAGCGGCGCTTGCGTGAAGCTGGTCATTCCCCTCCATCCAGTCCTGTGGTTAAAAATGAGTGCTGTAATTCCACTCTGTTATAAGCCTTCATGTGCTGCGCAGGAATAATTTTACCTCTACTTTGCCTTCACTTTACTTCTAAATTAATTACAGCTATATACGCCCAAGCTTTATCATTCATAGGTCCGTTATCAAGGCCATATTATACACATCTTCCTAACGTCTTGAATTTAAAATCCTGCACTAAGTTTTCTGCCATTATATATAGTTCGACCACAGCACGTTTTGTAGGTAGAACCTTCCCTGTTTCTAATGTTTACCTTAGTCTAAATTTTAATCCAGGATTTGACATTATATAGCGTCCGTAAACAAGATTTATTATTACCAGTTTTTTTAACTGAGACAATAATGTGCAGGGTAGGATTTACCTTTAACTTTTCAAACGTGCTCTTATAGAAATAGTGGTTGGTCCTGTAGAATGCATCTGGCCAAATCTCCCGGCGTGCCATCACGGGACGCAATGCTTTCTGTGTCTGCTCAAACTAGCAGCAACGTACTTCTGCACTCAGAAATACTGCTGATAATTTCCGCAGTTGTTGCTGTGAACAGTATACTCCACCACATTGTTTTGTGTGACTGGATCAGAAATGGATTATACTTGAAGTCTACAATAAAACAGTGAGGCCATAAGAAGAAGACAAAGGAATTCAAAATGCGTTAAAATCGTTTATTCTTGAAATATTTCAAGTCAACACAGTGTATCTAACTCCAAGTAAGGGTTTATTTCTCCGTGCATATCGGTTTAATTCATAATTAGATTACAAACGTGAAATTTCTCTTTCCTGATGTGCCCACGTATATATGTTCTTATATTCTTCCTCTGGTCCAACAAAGTGTTCTACTTATTTCGGGCTTAAGGATCCTTTTGAAAGGAATGTTATTAATATTCAGTCTCAGACAAACTCCAGGAAAAGGAAATTGTACAAACAGAAAATTAGATATGTAAAATGAAGCAGATTCTATTCCATTAAGTTCTTACATATTTCTTCCTGAGTTAATCAGTTGTTTGATAGAAGTAATGCTACATTGATATTCACGTTTCAATACCGGGACAAAAACAACTTTCCGAAATTCGTCTGTTGGATCTTGCGGCTTAGACAGCTTTTACTATAGGGTATTGGTCTATAAGTGACAAAAACCATAACGTTTATGCCGTGTTGCCGGCCCTTGGCTAATTAAGCCTTTGAAGAAAGGCAGAAAACCTTTGTTCTGAAATGAGTCTGGATGTAATGTTACTGCATTCAAGTGAACTCTTGTAAGATTCACACAAAAAACTTGAACAAAACATTGCCAAGCGCGACGTGAAAGTGTGCACTTGTGGCTCTGTTGCGCGGAGGCGCCGGCGTCCCACTACTTGTGGCCGCTAGCGTCTCGACGCCACTACTACTGCCGAGTGTCAGTCCCGCGGGCGGTGGTCGGGTTTATCGACCGCCACGCCCCCTGCTGGGGTGTCACCATGGCAACCAGTGAGTGTTTCCTTCCTTCCGGGAATCATCATCATCATCCCTCCCTCGCACAGTACACTAACACCCTTATCCCTTTACCTCCCTCCAACCCTCGACGACAATTTATCCAACCAACCCCCGACCTACACCTCCAAACACCCAAATACAATGAGTCCCCCGGGGGATGTCATATGTACAGTGTTAAAAGTATTTTAAACAACTCTCTCTCTCTTTCTCTCTCTTCTGGAAACTGATTCTGCGATTTAGAGATGACTAAAGGGCTGACAGAGTGGAGATTGAGTAAACCGCGTAAGACTAAAATAGATGTGAATATTACATTAGGTTTTGAAGTTGAATCGAAGGGCTGCGGTGTCATGCAATTCCAAGTAAGAAAATTAAGTTGTCCCTCTATTTATTACGCACAATACTACGAAGACGTATAGGAGAGTAGGGCCATAGCTCTGCACTTCGGCCACTTTATCCCCGGTGCTCGTTTTGTAGGAAGCTGGATGGAAGCTAGATGTGGTCTAGGCGTGGTGGCGGGAGAAAATTCCTGCCTCTGACTGGAAACCAATTTCGGCTATCCAGTCTGTAGCAGCCACTTTAATGACTGAGCTGTCCTGGATGTACTCTTGGTATGAAGAGTTTTGTGTTGGCAGAAGCCGTCATATCAATGCCACTTACTACCGAGATCTGACATTGCATATAATCCTGAACCAGTTCTAATCACCTCATGTCACATTCTGTTGTATTTTCCTAATATCCGTCTCAATATTATATTCCCATTTGATTCTTTGTCTTCGAATGACCATGTATAAGCATGCTGGGCTACACCCACCTGCGCGACAATTGTATCTCTTTCTAAAACCCATATTTAATTATTCTAGTGGGATTTTTATTCTTCAGAATGTTATGCCCGGGGGTATTCGATGGCGCAGTTGGTTGAGGTACTGCGCTACAAGCCGGAAGGTCGTGGGTTGTGTTCCCGTTGGGGTCATTGAGATTTTTCATTGACTTAATCCTTCCGATCGCACTATGACCCTGAGGTCGACTCAGCCTCTAACAGAAACGAGTACCAGGGCTATCTCCTGGGGGGTAAAGGCGGCTGGTGCGTACAGCTGACAACCTTATCACCTTCATTTGCAGATTGTCTAGAAAGTCTGGGATCCTAAACCTCCTGGAGCCCTAAGGGCCTGTCCAGGCCTGTCCAGAAATACCTTTGCCTTCAGAGTGTCATGAACATGAGCGGATCACTAAAGAGTGTCGTTATAAATCTGTAGCTCCTGTTAACATTGTTACGTAGGCTAAGGCAGCTGAAAGAAATTTTGTTTCTTAAGTACTCCCAGAAATCCTTATAGCTCTACTGAGATCAACTGCCGGTGTCTTTGTAAGCATAGACCATACTAATGGCATAGCTAATGCAAATGACCGCCCTCACGCACAAAACACATTTTCCTTCCAGACGTAATAATAGAAAACTTGCACATGATTATGAGCAGCTACAGCTATGACAGTCCAGTGATGTCATTGAAATATTGCCTTGTGATTGGTAGCTCCTGTCCACGCATACTGTTGTTCATTTGTCTGTTTTATTAATCTTAATATTTTGTTCTCACGTATTATACGCAGGCTTGTATGGGGAC
The DNA here is from genome assembly GCA_013340265.1 of Coptotermes formosanus. NCBI lineage: Eukaryota > Metazoa > Arthropoda > Insecta > Blattodea > Rhinotermitidae > Coptotermes > Coptotermes formosanus. The sequence continues at coordinate 3,294,781 of BLKM01012995.1, read as the reverse complement.
AGGAAATGATAAATGAAGGAGGTCGATTGTTACGTGCGAAAGGTGGCGTGTCGATCGACAAATCTTTTGTCACGTATCAGGGTATCATAACTTTAAAGAATCGGAAAGGTTAGCACTTGAGAATATAATAGTGTGATACATTTTAGCACAGAATACAAAATTATTCATCTTTTTATTTGCAGCTTGACGTTTAATAACTTGAAAGTTCTTAGTTACGTAGTATACTGCCTTCTGTGAAACGGGGGGGGCGGGCGGGGTGTAGCCTGGCAGAAAATTACCGCAGTTTCAGGGGAACTTCTACCGTGAAGTTAGAGGCAACATCTTGATGAGGAAGGTCGACAAATTCCCGCCCGAATCCACGGCGTCATATTCCGATACAGGATATTCATCTTATAGGCCTACATTTCTGTGACAACCTCAAATCTCATAATTTTCTTTATGACAGAACAAAAGCAGCAGTCTTCATTTCGATGCATCACATTTCTTCTATTCTAACAGGTACTTTCTTTACAATTATTTTTTTGAAATTGGGATGAGTCTTAAATTTGATGGCGTATGTGAATCCGTGTAAAAACTGTATTTTATATTGTACTGTAAAAGAAAAGCAACGAGGAAAGTCTTCATGTCCGTAACAGCTAGTCATTGGACAGTAAACACGAAGACAGCGAAAAATGATTTTCCGAAGATCATTGTATGTATTTCCATTGTTTTGAAGGCTGAATATAATAAGCAGTTTAGTACTGGCCAGTACTCTGCAGTGAAGAGAGATCGGTCACTATTCATTGTTACACCTGTGCTCAGTGTTACTTCTTAAAACCTTTCTTTGAAATAAACACTCGGAACGGGGAGTCGGAATGGGAATGGCTGGCATTGTGCCGTTGTTAATCTCTTATCATCTTTCAAGAAAATTTGCGCTACAAACCCACTTGATGGTAGAGTAGATGATATCTTATGGGACAATTAAAGTCCTGTCTGCCGTGACTTAAGAAGGGGCTTAGAAGCATATATAGACTAAGAACGTGAGGCAGTGAACATATACATTATTTTATATATAAATTTTCAGTTTTGTCTTCACTTGTGTTTGGTAATAAAAAATCTTTGTTTTAGAATTTTTGACAGTTCCTACTTTAATATAAATATTTCCCTGAAAAGCCCTTACTAAATGAGAGATGCGTCTTATATTCGATAGTCTTTTTAACGGAAATTTATAACTAAATAGAAAGTGCGTCTTGCAATTTGTGATTCTTATAAAGGAGGAAATATGATAACGTCGCGGAAGTTAACTAATGCGATAAAAACTTAAAGCCGAAATAATTTAATTCACATTTTCCCATACTATGTTGTCCTTAATAAAATGTCTTCACACCATATTTTCTTAAGTTCGCCCTGAATGTTATCTACGCTTTAACACGTAGGTCTGGGTAGGGTAGTCTCTTCCTTCAGGATTTCAGAATACTCTTTATTATACATTTCTCACTTCCTCTAAGTAGGCCTCATATCCAGGTTATTACACATAAACCATCGCTGTATTTAAATGCATTTAAATATTCATTTGCAAATTTAGTAGCTGAAATATTAAGACGCATTACTCCGTCTTCCCATTTATGTTTTCGTTTAATGGATTGCCACATGGAAGTCTATACGATGGCGTCAAGGTTTCACTTAACCGGAAGTGTTACATTCCGAGGTGTTGTCACTGATATTTGATACAGTGTATTACTTATGATATAATTTTTTCATGTATAAAATTTTATTAGGGTTGCCGGATCTCTGTCCCGGGAATAAAGTGAAGGGGGCCTGAATTTGGCCACTGTCTCCAGCTAGTGCCATGGTTAAGAATGATTACAGCTATACCTCTGCTAACCTTATATGTCTTCGTGGCATGGACAGGCGCAACTAAAATAATTCTGATATTCCGTAAGGCTTTTAATATAAAAAAAAGAAGAGTTGTCTATACAGGACCTATTTTCAAAATTCTTAGTTTTATTGTATTAAGTGGTTGTAAGTACTGTCCGATTTTATCGAGAATTTGAAATGATCAATCCATTTTACGAAAACTTCTGTACGTCACATTTCTACGTAATGAACACGTCATCTATCTTCAACATTAAATACTTCGACAGGCAGACAGGCAGGCACACAAAGCACTGATATACACAGTTGTGTACCTCTTTATACAGTTATGAACTTATCTTAACACATCATCATCATCATCATCATCATCTGGCTAACTCCATGGTGCAGTAAACGTCACTGCTCCGGGTTCATATTCCCATCTCATTTTTGGAAGTCCAATTTCTATGCTGGCTATTGCAATGAGATAGAAGGATTACTTTGCTAGTCACGTATCGTCAATTCTTTGCATATTTCCTAACCACCGGACTCTAAAGCTGTACTTCCATTTCATCTCCCACTGGAGAGAAGCAAAATTTTTTATCCTCTTCATGTTTCACAGATTCAGTCAGCCATTATTGCCCTAGTTTTTTTACAGCCGGTTTCTGGTTGATTACCACTTCAACCGCAGTAACTTTCTGCCCTGGGAATGTCATAGCATGACCCATTATATTTTACCAGTGAGTATCCACAGTCGAGCGCCATCAACGTTCTCTGAAGCCACATCAATTATGGAAAAAAGAAGAAAAAACATGTTGGGGTTGAGAATGAAAATGAAGGCGAAAGATGGCAGCAGGGAGCTTGCATAAAGAAAACAACAGACGATCAATAATCCGTCTGAAGACATCCATAAGATGTCAGCCAATGATGACTAATATTTCATTCTATGTAGGATAGTTTTTTTATTTTCCCCCGTTTCTTTTTTTTTTTAATGGTCGACTATTTTTCAATCTTCACCGCATGGAACATGCTGGGATATTCAATATTGTTCCAGTATTAGGCAAGTTTCAGGTGAAAGCTTTTGTGCATGAATAGCTGCACACATTGCAAGGAATTTCCAAAATATTTAAAGAAGTGTTAGTCACCTCTGACAGAGGTGCAGTGAAATGCAAAGAATTTTCTATCCGTACAAAGTGGAAAAGGGGTCATAAACAGAGGTCAGGATTACACAACACTAATATCTGTGTGTCCGTCATTCTTGTTATCCATCAGGACGCATGACGCAAAATTGTTAAAGGTCAAGGTTTAATTCAAATATAGCTTCTCATCCTGTAGACCCAATGTTTGGAACGGGTGTGAGAGGATTTTTAGTTTACCAGCTTCATGGTGCCTTTCTTGAAAAACTTGTAATTACTCATCTCTTCAAATCATTCTCCTCTTTCGTGAAGCTGGAGAATTCTTTATCATATTAACAAAATTTTGACACTAGAAATTAGTGTACGACAAATGAGTGAAGCCCAAAAACCTTTTCTAAAATTATTATCCTTCTTATACACCCTTTTATGCTACTGTCTTCTAAATTTTTCTTTTCCTTTCGGTTCTCCTCTCAAAATTTTGCATCATTTTATTACCTGCGGCTTTCATGAGCCTTAAGTCACATATTCGTGTATTGAGCTTTTTGATAATTATTATTATAAATTATACAGTCACTAATTTTGTGTTTATCTCCCTGTTTCTTACTTGCTGTTAAGTCCAAATATTATCCTCGGGTCATTTTTTGCCAAACAAAGCTGATCGTCAAATTCGATAATATAGGTGTAATCTAAGCAGTCTAAATGAGTCATGATAAACAAAGAAGTACTATTAAACGTTTTACTACCTATTGTTTTCTTCTCGATGATTAGGTTACACTTCGTCGGAGGAGCAGAGGAGAAACCTGTCACTGTTGTCTTCAAACATATATCCATTTTGTTTAGGCTTAGTAATTTTGTATGTGATCGTGAAGCCTCGATAATGAGGAGGCCCTGGCCCACTAAGGGTTATTGGGTCATACAGAAATTTTTCTTTATATATACATTTTTATTTCTTATTATACCAACAACTGCACCCAGTCTCTTCTCGTGGAGGAAAACACGAGAAGCCATTGTGTGCAGTAGTTGGTATAATAAAGAATAAAATATATATATTGTAAAAGACTGCACGGAAATGTATAATATTAAGTACATAAATGTCTTTCTTTCTTTCTTTTTTCTTTCTTTCTTTTTTCTTTCTTTCTTTTTTCTTTCTTTCTTTCTTTTTCTTTAATTCATATTGTTACAGTAATAATTTACCTAACACCACATAGATTATATTTTGCGATAACAGGGAAAATGGTGAATCGACTTGTAGGCGTAGTTTTGTCATCTTCTCACCTGCAAATCTGGCAGAAGGAACTGAAGGAGATTACAGAAGACTTCAAGCTCACTAAATTATCTCCATTTTAGTTTCAAATTAGGTAGAACTGAAAAGTCAACACGGTACCGCTGTGTTGTTTGAATTCTTGTAACATACGTAAAGCTATTTTTCAGGTAGATATGTCTTATAAAGAAGACAGGAACTGAGAAATGTTGCCTTGATAAGCCTGTGTGAGTCGTAAAAGGACGGACTGTGTCATGGCGTAAATGAATCCAGCAAAAACTACGTATTTTAAATTTTTGTTTTGATCGTCCACTAGAGAAAAGCTCTCGTAGACAAGCGTCTGAAATTTATTTCCAGTGGAAAGAGAAAGAATTCGGACCTCTCCATATTTCAGGCGCGTAGGCATTGTTTGGCTTCCCAACTCGGAGCCTAGGGTTCAATCCCCGTGACTTCACGTGAGATTTCTGGCAGGCGATGTGAAAATGTAGTAGCTTTTTCTGTGAGTTGTTTCGTTTTCACTTGCCAATCACCCCTTCATCATTGGCTCCTATTTACCTAATCCCGCCCCCTGAAATACACAATAGCGGTGACACGGCAACATAAATTTTACCAAATCGTCAGGCTTTAGGTAGGGAGGCCCATCTCCGTGTTGACTATTGGCTGCACAGGATGTGGGAGTTAAGACTCTTAAGCAATAAGCTCATTTAATGACTGGAGACTTGAAGAAGGTAGGCCTATAACATGCCTGTGTGGATAACTCCTCATAGGGTCATGAAAAACCCTTTTTGATTTGTTGTGGTGTTTCACTTACGCTTTAAATTTTTGTTTTTAGTGGTGGTCCAGTTTCACTGGTAGCAATGGGGCAATTGTCCATTTATACTTCTAGCTAAGGAGGCCCTCGTTCATTAGCAATTTATGTAACGTGTGACAGGAATTAAGCCCAGATCACTAGACCTACTTTAATTGGGAACTGAGAAGAACCCAGATCATTGTAGAAACTGGATGAGTGGTCCACTTGAACCTGAAGTTGAATGGCCCGCCCACTTGTCAGTTCCATGTAGCAGTTACAAGAACAGTCGATGGAGGCAATGACAGCAATTGTCTGCTCTATGGGCATATATAGATGTGTGTCGTACTGGTTTTAGGCAAACGTGCCTTTTTGTTTAAGTAGATCAGTTATTTTTCACAGGATATATCGCTATGAAAAACGTCCTTATATTTACAATGCAGCTTTCTGGAGAAAAGGAATACACACTGCGTCTGACATACACGATTTTGGAAAACGTGCGTTTCGTGTCCAAATGGCATGCTTTTTCAGGGGAAATATGTTTGGTACTTACAACTTTCCTAACTCTTCTTTTTGAGAGAAATGGGTGTGACCGACAAGTTGAAAGATGGGTATTTGGGGAATATGTGTGTATAATTATTGTTCATTACCATAATACGGTAAGTTGAACTTAATAAGCGAATGCACCCATACTTAAATTACGAACATGAACCATGGATCTTTCACCAAATGCTAGTTATTCAATACGCTAATTAAGTAATTTAAATTTTACTTGTGACTTTATATATGTATGAAATCGGGTATCTAGCCGTAATAGACGAACACAAGTTGAGCCGATTTCGGGATAGACTGCTGAAAAGAATAAATTCTACATGTATCTAAGAGGAGGCGAGTAGCAGGAAGCTGGGCAGTAATTCATCGACTTTAATGTGCTTCCCAGTTTTATTTCTTTCACAATAATTATTAGGGCGATAAAGTCAATGATTGTGAGCTGGGTGGGTCATGACATGAGAAATGGACACAAGTTTTTAGTAGGAAAACGTGACAGACCTGGACGTAAGATGGACTACAATAAAGCACCTTAAAGGAACAGGACGTGCGGAGGTGGACTGAGTCGTGCAGATCAGATGAGCACACAAGGGCGGGCTTATCTCAGTAACGTATTGGACTTGCAGACGATTCAGTTACTCATATTTCTGTGACACATCTCTTGTCCCGTGGCAGAGATAAAAATGTCTATTACATTAAGCCACATGTCTTGTGATGTGACGGTAATGATAGTTTTCAGGGTTCTTGAAACACCTCACTTGCCCTCTGACAGAGATATAAGCATTTGTTTTCAGTAAATCACCCACTCTTACTGTGATGCACAGCAAATTGTTTCACCAAGACATTTCGCGTTTACTGTCGATTTCTAATTTTATTTCAAACTTCCAGCACCGAAATCTGTAAAATATGCTCAGGTTCTAAGCGTGTTTTCTAGGAACACAATAAAACTCTAGATCTCCCTTTGTCGAGTGACTGTCACTCTGAAATAGATCTGCTTTGGCTGTTCATCTCGAGCTGTTATCTTCGACATTGTAGTTTTTGGGCTCTCTATGCATAATTTCTTCTTATTTAATTTCCTCTCAAACACCTTTTAAATTCCACTTTAGGTTGCGACATTTTATATCATGGAGTTTTAAAATCTGCATTATTCATAACCCTGTAAGTCTACTTCAATACAACAGTGACGATTTAACAGGTCCTTTATTGGTACTTGTCTAGTTGCATATCATTTATCTAATTAATCAAATTGTTTTCACATATGACATATGCTGGTGGTAATATTAATATCTGTAACATTTACTAAACGTACGTTAATGTACGAATATTATTGTGACAACAGCCACAAGGCTTTCCACCGTCTGATTTTCTCACTATAAAACAACATGCTGTTCTCACTACCTATAGACTTGTCTTACGTCACGTACCAAGTAAGTACTGTACAAAACACCTAGAGCGAAATTTTGATGAACAGGAAGTCTGTCATTATCGAAAAAATTGCCTGATCTGCGAGTAGGCTATAGGCCCGTAGAATGGAAACAGGTAAGAACATAAACAGCCTGTAATGAACGAAAATCATTTAATTTGGAACCAGGGTTAAGAACAAAGCCTATTTTCATCCGAAAAATACTCGCATATGGTTTTGGAGAAAAAGAGTAAAAATTAATATTAAATTATAAGTTTACATAATAAATAAAAACATGAATTAAAGCGCGCAGCAAAACAAGTGTCTGCCCTAATATTTTTCCTTCCGTTAATTTATATATAATTATACATAATTCATAATCTGCCTAAACCTTAATAGAGTGCGGCTATTGAATGCCTAATTTTAAGCCTAAGAAGAGCTATAAATAATGGTATTTCGCCATTTACAGGCTCAATGTTTAGTAAGTCTGTCTTTGCAAATTCAACAAATTACATAGAAGTCTGTAAAATGAATCAGACTTTGTCTTGAATATTTCTCGCACTATTAAAGAATGGACACCAAAAAAAACCCGAAAAGAGGCAATTACTTTGATATTTTAGGTTCCTATTGCCGTACTGATAAAGATTTAAGTCTTCAGGGATGTTACGTTTTGTTGACTGGTAAATAGCAGCAGAGGTTTCGGGAAGGTGTTCATTTTCAGGACTTATCACACTGACATACCCTGAAAATGGAAGCAGTACTCTTTGCAAAATACCGGCAACTATTTGACGGTCAACACGGCCTGACATCCTAGCGGACCTGAATCTGTCAAACCGCTCACTCTTTGGCGTAACTGATGTGACCCGCTTTCCTTCGGCGAGAAGAAATTATTGTTTGCTACTTATGTGTGTGAACAAATAATTGGTAGATAGGCATCCATTTAAAAAAAAAAAAGAAACTCATCCCACACTGAATTCAGTTATTAAAATCAGTCTCAAGAGTATTTGTGTTTCTAGGTATCAGAAGAAAACACAACTTCCTTTTCTTCTAATTCACCTTAAATTCATGATAGGGGCCACTTTTTAAATGTTCGCACTGTACTGTAGTCACTCAGCTGGTCAAAAGCCCACTCCTAGATCCTGCCCTGAGCCAGAAGAATCCAATCTATACCCTTATAGTCTTTCTTCTTTTCTGCTCAGTCAGTAGCCTGGGGGTGACAGAAAACTTGTGGGATTGTGGACGAACCGGGATTTTCCTACTTCCACTGGAACTTCGCATTTGCGTGGGCAGTAGGCCGCTGCTGCTTATTGTCCTCGAAAGTAGCTCGTGCTTCTCTCGGTTTTCCTCATCCCGTCTACGTAAATGCTGGGATAATGACTCAATTAGTCCCTAACTGCGTGCTTAATGTCACGTCTTCTACCATATTATGCAGTAATCAACCTCTCATTCTTGTCTACATGATCTGAACCATTGATAACGTCGTTAAATAAACTACAAATGAAAACGTAAAGTTGACGTTATCCTTGTGCTGGCCATGAAAGCGTACGGAATAGTGGAGATATAACTCCACTCATTCTTAATCTCGGAGAAGTCACCTTTACTGCTTACTGCTTTACCCTCAGGGAAGAAGCCCCAAGGAGTCTGGGAAGACTTTACAATCTGGCTAGATTATTTGCAGAAGAGAAAAATACATTGCTGCTGCCTCAAATAGAACCATAATATTTTATCCTTACGTGTGTCTTCCCTTTGTGGTATGTGAAGAGCAAAGAGGAAATAAAAACTATTACAAATATATTTATATTATTTTATTTCCAAAAAAACCGAAACATGTGGCAATAAAAGACTATAAATATACACTGTAACTGTGATTGACGGTTTTTATTTCTTCGTTGCTGAATCAGAGTTCCTCAAATAGGAGTCTTATTGAAGTCTCCCAGTTTGTCAAATTCTTTAACATTCCAGCCTACATTTTTAATGTACCTCTTCTTCTGCCCCGTCTACGCTTTGTGCCGCGACACCTATATTGTCAATTACTGAAGGAAGTTTGCCGCAACTAAAAGGGAAATACGAGCTGAAATTTTTTATTTATAAAATCATACACGTTTGTTTCTGACGTGATCGTATTAGAAAAAAAACAGGCAGAATTTTCCAATTCATGGTTCCAGATAACCTTAGAAATTTTTCCTCGGCAATTATAGCCTTGGCCTGTGGTCTATTCTTTGTAAATCCAAATTTGCCTTTTTTACTTCTTAAGTCCTTCCTCTGGTATTTCAGGGGGATGGAGCTTTCACAGTCCCTCATAACTCATTGCTTTATTCTTCGTGAGCAACCTGGCAACTGTAGGCTATTCTGAAACCTGTCTTCCTAACATTTTAAAACAAAAGCGGCCCCCTTCGCCCGGCTGCTGAGTGGGTGAGTCTACCGGTAGGGTCGGGAATGAGATTCACCTTTTGACCCCGCACCTTCCTCTTTTTCGGACACCCAGAAGCTTGAGAATATGGGACCAACGAAGCGTAAACCAGGTGCAGCGTTAAGAGTGATGCCCATATTCAACCTTCAGGACGTATTTTTGAAAGGGGAACAAAAAGAGAGAGCCGCTCCGGCCAAACAAGGCTACTTATTATTAGAAAGCTCAAAATTCTTATTGCAATCTGTGTTCTTGATAAGTTTTAATATTCAATGAGGACAACCTGATGTAGAAAGGGTGTTTTGAGGGGGGCATTGATCTTGCTTTTGGAATTAATATATTGCACAAAATTTTGTTTGGCAATTATAAGGAAAAGAGGAAACTTGGAGGATATATTCAGGAAAATAATATTAAAGACACAGCTCGCATAATTGTAATGTGATATGCTTTTACTTATCTGATGCAGTCCAATAGTAATTTGTTTTGATGCTTTTTATACAGTTACACTCTCAAGAAATAGAGGTAAAACAAGCTTTTTTGGTTTAGTTCTTTCCCATTTTTTGATCGGTCTGTGTCAAAATTCTCGTCTTCTCGAAAACTTCATAGTGAAAAAATACGAATCATAGCCCGGTATTTTGTCCCTAAATCTGCTCCTTCAAAATAGTATGCATGTCGCATGGGTTATAAATGTATTATCTTGGAGATCTTCCCTGTACCTGGTCTTTCTCACTGAATATTTTGAATCCTGCTTTCCTTATGCAGTGTTTTTGGACCGGTGTTTCCCTACAATATTTAAAGCTCGTACTGGCTTCTGCATATTTAACAGCAGTTCCAAAGTTTAATAAAGAGAATGAGAACTCTTTATTTCACCAGTTTGTGTAACTGTTTCGAGGGTTTGCATTTTTTGGTAACATATTCTTCTTTTCAGACTAGCCACTCGTTCTTAAAATAGTACACTCAACTTCATTGCTGGTCTCCAGATATTCTCAATGTGTTATGTTCTAGTGATATATTATAACGCGTATTACAACAAAAACCACAGGATTATGAAAAGCGCAACTAAGTATGCATATGTGAAATATCAACATAAGGTACTTACACACTTTCTTTAATAGCTTAAAGGATTCTATACGATGCGAGATCCTGAAATAGGTCAATAGGTTTAGGTCTATTATAGGATTCCGCTAGTAACACTTGTGGGATCCGTCTTAGACCGACTGGTAACCTGTATTTAGCAAAAAAAAAAAAAAAAGTGTACGATTTTACCTCCAAGTAGAAACCTCACTGATTTTTTATTTCTTTAATTTTTTGTTCGCCTAAGTTATACAACATGAAGCGTTACAATGCGTTTTATATGATTTGGCTTTGGCGACAGCGAATCTGAGCAGTTAATTAGCAGAATAAGATGTTATTAACATTCATAACTTGTGATGAAACGTGGTGCTGCAAAATTAGCTGTACTGAAGGCAATAAAATTTTAGACTGAGAAATGTTGCAAATTTGATGAATTCGGGTAAATATAAAAATGTTTCATATTACTAAGAGAATTTAAACGTGTTTAATAATATTACATGGAGAATTCCTTATAAAGAGCTTAAGATTATACTGTTCTGAAGGTAGATCAAGAAGTGAAAAAATGTTTCATAACGCGGAAGTAATATTATGCACAAAAATTGTGCCGTCCCGTCTAGATTAAGGAGGATGCCAGTCACCGACACCCTTGAAACAGTCTCACCCCTACTGATTCCTCTGTTCTGCTTACGTATATTCGAAAGGGGCAACAAGTGTTTCTATCATCCCCTTTTCAGAACCTTCAGGACACTGAAGAGTAAGCTTATGTTGATGTAGGAGGAGAGAATAAGGGCATTAAGGAGGAATAAACGAAGAGAGAAGTAAGGAAAAGATAATACGTAAGCAGTGTAATGATGCACAGGAGATGTAGAAAAATAATAAAGAAAACTGCGAGAGAAACATAATGTGGTATCAGTATAACAGTTTATGTACGAAGTATTATCTGTTCAGAACGACTCTCTTTGTCAGATACGTATTTGTCGCTTCACAAGCTTCACTTCCAGAAGCCCACATTTTTTTTTCTGTAAGGACTGTAGATAATATTAGGCTTGCTATATTACCAATTAAGTTCATGCTGTTTATTTGATAATTATTTATGCGTAGTCACATCGCAGTTTCCTACAAATGATTTTAATTAAAATGCTGTTTCTCCACATCCAAGCTACACCCAGGCTTTCGAAACCCATTCGGCTGCTGTAACCTCTTTCGGGTTCACTGGACCGTGTTAATACGGACGACTGGATCAAAGAAGTAGTGTGATAACATGTGAATGCTTTTTTAAATATTCCAACTTTTAATCCAACATACAATCTGAGAATGCACTGTTGAAATTTCAACTTCGTGCAGAGTTAAAACTTGAACGCCTTTTAAATTTCTTTTCCCTCTTTCCTTTCTCGTTTTTTTTTTCGTTTTCTTCTTGTAAGCAATACTTTCTCTTCGTTTCTCTAGGAGAACACTGCTTACCTCTTCCGTGCTACGAAATAAATATTTGTTGAGGAAAATGTATCAGTTTCTTCACAAAACGACTTGTATATGTACATAATAAGATAGGAAAAAAGAAGATTCTTTCTGATGGCTATTCTAAAATTTCAGTAAATTTATGGCCTTTCATTAACATAAATGTTGTATGTCACAGAAAAACACACACGCATAGACACATGTAACTTCTTTTGTAAAATAAACTTAGCATGGAGAATATTTATTATTTCTTCACAAACCAATATTCACAATCTTGAAAATGGCAAAGTTAGGTTTAATTTCTAACTAAGTTATGGTTTCTACGGTAAACAATGTTACTGAAATTTGATGCTACAATTTCGGATGTCTGTGTGTAAAGAAGGGCGGTCAACTGCACACCACTGGGTGCCGCTCTCAATAGAGTCAGATCAAGCTGCTTACGCACACTGTGTGGCAGCTGTAAATGGGAGAGCTGTCACTGCGAAGGCATAAGCTTAAGATGCGTGCGCAAAAGAGTGAACTCCAGCGCATTGGACATATTTTTCAAATTTCCGTTTTGCCATTTTACGTGCCTCATGCAACTTAGTTTTATTTATCTTGGGTAGAAATGTATTGCTGCAAAGTCGATTTATTATGCATATCACATTCCCTACAGCAAAATAGTTTTGGTTGTAGTTATTTCGATAATGTTCCCAGTGTAAAGGATAGTTTATAAATATGCCTATAATGTCTTCATTTTAAAAGATTTAGGCTTATGTTATTTTTTGCCTTAAGCAAATGTAAATAAAGCCAAGAGTTTCATTTGAATATTCATATTAGTATATGAGTTAGCAACAATAACTTTAAATTCCACATTTTATCTCCCTTTTAATCAAAGTGTTATGTAATTTAAAGTAGCTGACGCATTTCTGGGCAAGTTTTAAGAGCGTGAATGTAAAAGATCAGACCTATTTAGGCCTATTATTATAAATGCTTTCCTTTCTTTTCCAACACGCTTATATTTCTAGATATTAGGCTTATTAAATTATTAAACCTTTTAAAGACGTTTTGCTTTGTTATTCTCTAGCACAGCCTAAACACAAACCTAGCTATTTCTCTCTTTTAATGTACACTTGGATTTAACATTCATTTTATAAAACTGTCTTTATTAAAACAGGAATATTTAACCAAGATTTCCATTCCTAATTGCAATCATCCTGAATCCGGACATTTTTCTAATTTGCGCTTTAAAAACCATGTTTGCAGTACTAAGAATGTGGGAAACTTAGGAAAGAATTTTAACAACTTAGGCAGGATTCCAGCGCACCTTAATAATAAAACTTCTACTCAGTTTAGACTAAAGACTGTTGGTTAGCACTTCAAAAAACCCCTTTGTGTTAAACTGCAGCAGTAGACTTATTCGAATTAACCTTCTAAATTATCAGGTTCGCTTTCCTTAGGCACCTATCTGAGAATGGGCGGACAGGGAAACAGTTAAAAGGGGCGGTTCACCACACCCTTAATATAACACATCCCCTCATGTTCAACTTCCGAAACTACCAATTAACGCCATTTGTCTTTTCTTTTTATTTTTCCTCTTTTGAAAAGTAGTTATTTCTTATTTTCCACAACGTGCTATGCCCGTCATATTTCATACAACATGTCTGTGGGCTGAAAGCCAATGATAAAAGCTTGTAATTTATATCAGGAAGTGAGCAGCGCATATACCGACCTCGGCTCACACCTGTTAGACCAGGCGCAGGGGATTTCCTTCGATGTGCAGCAAGTGTAACCAAAAATAACGAAGTCTTGAATTGTGTTCTGAGCGATAAAATGGAAACGCGTTTCGTAGGACCTAATAAGAGCCTCGGAAACCGAGAGACTGATCACGTTTTATAACTTGACTTTAATATAATAATAATAATAATAATAATAAGTATTATTATTATTATTATTATTATTATTATTATTATTCAATGATTGCAGTTTTCTTTGAGAGGCTGTCACTGAAGCTTGCTTGGCTGTACAAGAAAACTTCCTGTTTATGCAACTTGGAATTTTAGCGTTCTTCTTCCTCCGCAGACAATTCCCATGGATATATATAGTTATTTTAAAATAGGCTACAGTATTAATGTGCTTGACTTTCGATACTCTTTTTATTTATTTGTCTCATCGTCAAAACGAATGTAGGCCTATTTGTCTTGCTGCTTTTTATTGCTTTATATACGCTACGTGTTCAATCTTTCGCAGATTATTAAAGGTCGTCTCTCTCTGTCCATTTTTACGAGATATTACCTCTTTTTTTTCAATTATTGCATTTGGCTTCTTGCTTCAAGTTACTTTGTAGGCTATGTCTTATACTCTTGCAAAATATTTTTCTCTGCAAATTGCTGTGTGGGGTCCACGTAATGTTAATTTTTTGCTTATAGGCCTATTTCTGTCCTTTGCATTAATTATATGCACAGGTATTTCAATTCCTGAGTGTTGTTCTGCTCCGTACCATTCTTCTGATTATGTCACGTAGGCAAGTCAAGAGATGTTCAGCAATGACTGAACTACACTAGCTTAAAAAAGAACAAACAATTGCAGAATTCATGGCAGTATCTGATCTTTGAACTATAAGAAGACGAGCAACATTAATAACTGCAAAACACGATAAGAAACCACAACAGCCTGAATCAGCCGGACATCACGTCTACTGGCAGCTGAATGAGCATATCGGATGGTGAAATTAATTTCACGGTTTATGAAACCGACTGCCAGGAGAAAATGGAGAATACGAGATAACTCAAATCCATTTCACCTATTGCTATTTAATAAACAGCTTTTTGTAAGCTATTAATGTGAATTTTAGGAAGCTCTATCTGATTATACTCAATTAAATGCACAATGTCAGTGTGTAATTTTATAATTAAAACATTAAATCTCGAACATACTTCGATCTTTTCATACATCATCAGGCAGACTGCACATCAATCACTAATTACCGTTTTTCGTGGGATGTAGGCAAGAGGTGCGCCAAGAAATTTATATAAACTCGGTTCTTCGCGTAAAGTGGTCCTTTGTTTTGTCTTATTTTAGCCAATTGTGAAGTATCTTTACATTTTTGCGTACAATGTGCCAGGTTCATCTTCATAAAAAACCTTTCCGCGGTTCTGGAGTTAATATTATATGGTAATATACGGGGGTACACAGAATTAACAGACGCTTCTGTGGGGTGCGAGAGTGAATGAAAGAGACGTGGTTAAAATATGTCTAAATCAGTGCCTCTGCTTCTTCCATAATAATGTTTTAATCAGTTAAGATATATTTATTCATCTTGATAGGCCTATAAATATCATGTTAGACCTAGTACAGACCAGCTCAAATCTGTCCTCTTCTCTTTCTTACCATCGCTTATATCAGTATGAGTGATGATGATGATGATGATGATGATGATGATGATGATGATACTCTTCTATTTCTTACAATCTCTTATATCAGTGTGACTACCTTACGAATGTCGGTAGAGCGATATTAGCGCCACTCTGTGTACAGCAGTGGAAATGACTTTTCGAAACGCAGCACTTGTAAGAAGTTTGTTTTTTTGATGTGCAAAATTTCAAGGTAGCCTCCGCGCGATTTGATGATGATAAGTACTGAATCTTTGGAGGCATAAGACTTCTTGTTTAAGGATATGATATAAGGATATAGAATAGACCTAACTCAAGTTGTTTATAAAGCTTCCATGAAACTTTTTAATGCGTTAAAAATTCAGCTCGTGGACACACCGGGAACCATTGAGATGCTAGCCAACAAATTTAATTGGGACTTTGTGGAATTCGTGCAACGAAATGAATAACTAAATTGTAGTCATAATTCTGTTCTGCAAGGTTCTGAGTACTGTTACAACACCAGCGTTGCTTGTTGATAACATCGCTATTTATAGTGAAAATTTTTAAGGAAAGGGTTTTCCCAGCATCTCCTCTTAATCGTATAGGATTTGCCGTCTCTCGTATAGAATAGCATATCTTTCCCTACAGTTTTCCGGGACTCAGCAGGCAATGGAAACGATGCCGGCCATGCGCAACCTGGAACGTTGTCTGTCTGTGGGCAGCGATTTATCCGAATCAGTGTTGATTGCAGGTAGGAAGAACCCGGGGTGTCCAATTTAGCGATGGTCGCGCTACCCATGGTGAAACTGCGTAATAGAGCAGCCCCCGGGCTGGGGAGGTGGCGGGGAGTGAGAAGGCGGTCAAGTGAATTCCCACATCGCGTGACAAGAAGAGATTACACGGCTACCTCTACTAAAACAACGCCAAGACTTGCCTTCGGGTGGTGGCTTTCCTCTTACCATTGGTTGGACACATTCCACCTTGTCACGATCATTGGCCGCACTTCCCTCCAATTATACAACCACAAAAAATCGCTATAACGATGTCTAACTCCTTGCGCCCAGATTACAGACGCCATTTTGGGGGCTGTAATTGCTTTTTTAATGGTAAGAAGAAAGAGCTCTCAACAAATAAAAACTGATAGCCATTTTTCTCGACTGTATGTGAAGTGACCTCATGATTATATCAAGTTTAATTTATTCGCGGCTCTGAAGATTCAGATTTTGATATTTTAGAGGAATATACTGCCTCCGCGATCAGGTAACAATATCCTGAAAACAGATGCAGCAGCGTCCTCCGAAATATTTGTAACCACCCACCAGACTACACAGTGTCACGCTCCAGAAGACAGGCACCCGACCTCGAAGTCCGATTGCTAAGTCCTTCCTTGCTCTGAACTTGAAAGGAGTCTGAACATTAGCAACCGTATTCTTTTTCCGGTATGATTGTTTTTATTTTTGATGTGTCAGTAAAGACAACTACAGCTTCTAAGTCTTCGACAGGTCGTTATGAGTCCCACACATCCAAGAAAGGCCACAGAATCAGGGTTTTTGATAAAATAGCGCTCAGGAGAATATTTAGACTCAAGAGAGAGACCGATACGTCTCAAGCAAGCATAGTCTAAAAAGAGGTCTTGCAGGAGGCTGCATAATGTTACGCGAAGACAAAATTCATACTCTTCGTCTCATAGGCCTTTGTCCGATAGGTGTGATTAGTGTGATGGTGTTAAGGGGTATAAATGGGCGGAATATGTAGCACGCATGGAGTTAAAGCCGTACGCGTACAAATACTAGCCCGAGTATCTGAAAGCGTGTATAGACTTGACGGAACGAGGCAGAGATGGGAGGGCACTAAAATCGACCTGACAGAAGTAAGACCGTCAGTCAGGGTGTACGAACACCGGACTGAGGTAGGTAATTCGGGCGTGTTCTAGTGTTGTGCCTTTGTAGACACTGTAGTAAATTTTCAAGTTCTATAAAAGTAAGGTTTTCATGACTAGGCGTGCAACTAGAAAATTTTGGAAGAAGTCCGTACAAATTACGGTCATTTACTGCTTAAATAACAATTTAATGTAGTTGTTTCTTTGGCCTAAGTAAAGACGCTGGCGGCTGCCTAGACTGTGTAGTGGAATCTCGAGAATAGAGATTGTCCTTTCTGTTATTTTGACGGGGAAAGGAAACGAAACTGATGAAGGTACGAAGGGCACGTATAAATAAAGCAGGAAGAATGGTTGTGGGGTTTAAGATACGGAAAAAGGGTTACCTGTTGGAAAATGATAACAATTTGAGAAGGATTTGGAAGGAAGGCATCGTGGCGTAATTTGGGGTTGGCACTACCATTCCCAGAATTTGCCTGGAGGAAATGGCAGGCAACGCAGAAAACCTTATTTGAGGGAGGCGGTGTCCTCGCTGAGATTCGAACTGGTAAGCTGCTGAATACGAGCATTACCGGATCAACCAGCTTGCTCGGTAGAGTTACTAGCCTGTTAGTCTGGACGTTGCCGATCCCGGTGGCTGTGCAATCTAAGGCGTGGTTCTGCGGAATCTTGATTGCTGGGGTCGCGGTTTCGAATCCCGCTGAGTGAATGGATGTTCTTCTCTCGTGTTTGTTGTGCGTTGTGTAGTTAGTGGCCTCCGCGACGGGCTGATCACTCGTTCAGGGGAGTCCTATTGTGCGTAATCTACCAACCTCAATAATGAGGTGACCTAGGCCCGAGTTGGGCTGTAGCGCCACATGAAAAAAGTGGGCGTTATCCAGCTCGATGTAACATATAAAAGTCTACGTAACAGGCCTATTTAGGCTACTTTATATCACCGAGACTGAAATAATTAAGGCGACTGAGGAAAAGTAGGCCAATCTGAGTCTGAGATTCTGCCTCCAGCCCGCATATTTTAAAGCAGTTCGAAGAGACGGAGAAGTGAAGGCTAGTAGACCAGTCTTTGAATTCTGAAGAGTAAATCAAACACAGCTAATAATTTCCAGCGGGAATTTTGGCAACCAGACGTGATGCTTCAGTATTCTAAGAATATACGAACACGTTTCTGGGTAAGAGTGACGCACATCCACTAATTGTATTATGCAAGTGCTCAGCTCCTACTCTGCTGGTGTAGAAATAGCAATGAGTGTTTGGAAAATGGAACATATCTTTTTCCAAGTAACTAGTGCAGTTAAAATGTTAGGGAAAATTGTTCCATTCTAAGTGACAGACCAAATTTCACAACGGCGTAAAAGGGGGTGTAAAATTTTACACCCGAAATAAAATAAGCCAGCAAAGGAAAAATGAATGGATCTATTGTATCGATAGGCCTAAGTATAGCAGAAACCAGTAAAAGTGCAGATTAATTGACTGTGTTTCCTCAGAAGAGTCGAAGGTTGGACGGCACATGAGATTGTATCGTTGAGAACCTACGGAAAAAAAAGTGTGGTTTGATCTTGAAGAAATGTAACTGGCCACATAGATATGAACTAACACTAAAAATGAATACTATTATCGTAATCTTTCGTAGGGTCTAAATTTCTCTCTCCCCAATTCTCTCATGAGCTACACTCCCCGTTTTATCCCCTTAAAAGTTTTCATTTATGTTTCAAATGTATGCTGTAAAACCAATATTAGATAAATTATATATATATATTTATTCATGTCAATTAACTCTTTTCTATTTTACATCGAGTACATCACACTGGGTTTGCAAACTATAAGCCAAACAAAAAATCTTATTAATGACCTTATACCCTATATGCATGCAAGTCCTACGTTGAGGTTATAAAACATCTGCCTTCAAATTAAGGTAATTAATTGTAGAATAATAAAAATTCAGATAGACTGACTTCAGGAAAAATTTGCAGCATCTCATATTAAGCAGAATAATTACATTAAGTATAATGAGACGTAGGCAAACACTTCAGTAATGATAATTTACAAGCAATAAAATGTTTCAGTTACTGTTATTATGAAAGATTCCAGCATTGATAATAGTTTGCTTTACTCTTACACAGAATTTACGCTAATTAAATGGATACGTGTCATTTTATAAAAACTGTGTTTTGACCTAAATGCTTCTCTTTGCTCCTGAAATCCCCAATTCTCGTATGTGAACGCCTCACATACCGGAGTCGTAGAGACTAAATGTTTTCGAACCAACGTAAATTGCTGCAGGTCTTCAGTATGTATCAGTCTTGCATAAAATCTGAAATAAGCAACAAACGCCACTGTTGCTCCAAACACCCCTGAGATCGGTAACCTCGAAACAGTAGGAGCCTTGCAGTAATTAACAGGGAGCTGACACCGGAGAGATGTATTGCGGTGCTCTTCGTCTGAGCCACTGCTTGCTGGTACATACGCTGTAATTATGTTCAATGATATTTTTATAGACCTTATTAATAATGTAACTATAAGCCGTAATTCATATAACGTCATTTAAGAAAACGATGCATTCCATCTAATTACTGATTCTATTGTTCGTTGTGTTTCTACACCGTTGCACGATGACGTGAAGGACATTCAGCAGACACGGATTTTAATATGAATAGCCCTAAGTAAAGGAAAATTTGTGCCGCGTTATTATGTGGACCTGACAGACAGGATGCAGCAGTTAAATGGAGAAAATTTTATATTCGATTTACAGAGGTCATTGAAGCCTTGGAGGCTACAATGTGCCAGATATGTAGGCCGAATTTAGAATAAAAGGTTGCTTAGGCCTAGAGACTGGTAGGAAGCCTCGGAAGAGGACCAATTTTAAGACCGAGCAAGAGATATGAGACTAACATTAGGATGTATGTTAGGGGAAATAAGGTGTGAGTGTGCAAGGCTGATAGAGGCTCAAGGCTCTGTTCAGTGTATGTCATTAATGTTGGCTGTGAGAAACATAGAATTCTCAGAATATTTAATTCGTTATTTATTTAAATATTTTTGCCGTAATTATTTAATTAGATTAATTACAGTAAACCTTAAATATGCAGGTATAAATTAGAAACTGTTTAACAGGGGGCAGTTCTTCTGAGTTTAAAGCTGTGGTATATTTAGCTGCGGCCTTATCCTGCACTTTCTTGCTGCTTAATTAACATTCGGAGCCTCTTCATAATTTAATATTTCCCAAAGTAACATTATGCGAGATAATTCTTTTTTATGTTACTTTCCATTCCTACGCGGAGTGGCAAGAAGTGTGTCTGCCCAGACAGAAGATGACTGCAAGAAAAACAGAACGTTTGATTCTGTTTTTGTGTGGCTCAATTAATATTACATTCGTCCAGAAGTACATAAAACCACATTTAAGAATCCATCCGATGGGTAAAGGAAGCGCAAGTCGGCGTATAACTTAACCATCTCTGACAGATCCTACATAGAGCCACCTTGCTCCCAGGCCGATGAAATCGATATGACTAATCACTTATGAGTTGGGAAAAAAGGGTTGCTAGTGGAGAAAATTCGATTATAGAGGGAAGCATCGCCATTGTATATTAAAGCGTCAAACGACGGGTGGAAATTGAATTGTGTACCAAATTTATTGACGCAGGCTTATAAAAACTTCAATCATGTAATAGATTGATATTTGATGTTAAGTTTTTCGGGTTTTTATACAGCATTTTGAAGGGTTACGGTTCATAGAACTGACTCATACTGCAGTCACCGTGGTTGGGGTATATTGTGGAATAAACTTCAAAGACAGGATGTTTGAACAACTAATTTTATGTGCTCGTTATTAATAATTTCTTGTGGACAGGCACGTCAATAGAAAGTATATTCGGGCTGTGGAGAGACAACATGGTAGACGGTAGAGATAAATACGCCAAAATGTAAATTTGATGCAAATGACAGAAACTGGTTTCAAGGACGCGATTTGAAGTACTAGACCCTACCACTCAACTCCTTTCATAACACAGAATATTTCTTAAAAAGTGTAAAATGACTTACTTCGCAAAATATTCGTCCTTTAGGACTACGGAAGCCGAAATTTTGTGTCTACAAGAGCACACCACTGGATCCTATCGTGAGCCACTTGAATCTAATCCACATGTTCACACCGCATTTTTTAAATTAATTTTAATATTATTCTTCTATTTTTGCTTAAATTTAAGTTACTTTCGATTAACAATTACCAACTGGTATTTTGTGTACATTCCGCATCTTCCACGTACGCACTTCACGTCCCACACGCTCCACCATTCTTGATTTCGTTTCGACAATATCATTGGAAGTAAGTACGTAACACAGAACCGTTGTCATGTGACGTTTTAGTCTCCCATTATTTCCTTTCTCTTAGAAATAAGTCTAAATACTTTCATTGGTATCCTTTTCTAAAAACCCTCTCAATTTATGTTCTCCCTTTAAATTAAATGTGTCAACTGCGAAGCTTGTCATGATTTTTCTGATGTGCCACAATTCTTGTAACTTTCCCACAGTATATACTCGACATTCTTTCTTCTCCCAAGTCATTAAGCATTTAATTCAGATAGAGTCAACACATTTATCCGAAACATCGAAAAAAGCATATTAATATAGACGGTGTAATAACCTACAAAAATACCATTTGAACCTCTCTTTTACCTTGCACCTTAGAGTTAATTTTTATGGTGTCGCAGGAGAATAAAATAAGACGACATTTTGTAACGGATAAATATTTGGAAAACAGTAGTTGTGACCTGTTTTAACATACTGCCCTCGCATTAGCCCGGAAAAAAAAACAACCTAACGCCAATAAGCTGGCCAAAATTCGAACCCAGACCTCCTGCATGTATGTTTAAACACATATTGCAGCGCTAACCTGCTTGATCACTTGCTATCGATATGAGCGCTATTTTGCACGACGTATGCTGTGTTAGTGGGCAACCTCATCATTACAGCTTATAAAGCCTGGAGACTGTCGATAGTGGTTCGTCGACAAATGTGTGGAGTGAGGGGGGAACAGTCACTGGCTTTTCACCACAAGAACTACAGTAGGAGTAACTTGCCAGTTATTACCACCACCACCAACGAGGGGCTGTAGTAACCATGGCAACCATCTACTGCTGCAGCAAAGAACCATCCAAATGGCGAGCTCTGGAGACAATCACTACCAAACTGGAACCTTAAAATGTACACAACACAGAACTTAAAATATGTTACACTAATGTCGGGGATTCAAGATGCTTCATGTAGAGTGGGGTCTACTGAAGCCTGCCTCAGGTAATATTTGAGGCTTATATGGCATGGAAGATTCAAACTACTCACTAGAATGAACGGTGCCATGGCCCAGAAGAAAACAATTTGAATAAATTCTTTCGCTGTCTGGACTACAGCGTTTATGAACTTTGCCCATCGCGCAGTGTTCCAAACTAAAAAGTGTTATTTTCGCGACACGGGATCATTGACAAAAATTTAAAAACAAGTATTTTTGCGGCTAATGTAACATTGCGAGAATCCTGTAAATTTTAATTCGCTGTGCTGTCTGCCCGGTGATTCCATAGGTCACGTATAAGAAGAGAAATGAAAAAAGTGCACGAAACTTTGATGGGGAAATCTAAAGACAAGACAGACCCGAGGAAGATAGAAATATAATATTAAAATGAATCCTGTAGAAATAAAATGTAATGGTGATTAATTCAGTCAAGTGGAGTGGTGCCATTTCCCGAAACACGATAAAGGACATGTGCGTAGCATAAAAGCAAGGATTACCTCCTTCAAGAGACCAAGTGTAAAATTTCTGTAAAAGACCTTGTGTTACGTGCAGATGGTTGATGGACATATGGGCGCCGGTTACTGCATTTAGAGCGAAACGATGAGACTATTGCAGAGAATAATACGGAATAGTAAGCACGCAAGGAGATCACACTGCTCAAATATGAAGAAGAAGAAGAAGAAGAAGATGATGAAGAAGAAGAAGAAGAAGAAGAAGAACTAACGTGTGTGGAACAGTATTAATGGGGAGCCCGTATATCGTTGTCCAAACGGTGAGTAAGCTGAGGGCTGGACGTTTTAGGAATATTGGTTCGCTTCTCAGCAAGGGCAAAGGATCTGCTTCATCCCTTCTCCAGAGTGTTCGGCTACTGTAGAGCCCATCCAGACACCCATTCGGTGCGCATCGGTGACCTTGCGGGGCGTCAAGTGGCCGTGGATTTAACGTGACTACTTCAGGCTGTCTGGTTCCGAGCTGAAGAATAAGTGCGATTATTCTGTGCTTCCATGGCATTCACAAGGACAGACAGCTTTACATCTTTTGCTTTAAATATTTATGTGACAGAAATATTCCACCCACATCGAGAATATTCTAAATACAAATAACTGTTTCTGCGTGCATTTCCACTGCTCTCTTTTTATATTGCACTGAGACGGGGGTAAACAAGACAGGCAAATTGTGTATAAACGAAACATGGGGGCGCGTTTGCAAAAATATTTTTGCCGTGGAGAAGCAATAAGTATTACACATTCTGAATGTGTGTCTGTAGCCTCAGTTATCCAACATGCAAAGCGCATGCGCCGTATTGTATTGTCATACGTGGCCTGCGTGGCTGTACCGTATTTCTCCACATTATCTCGTAAAAGACACAATTTTTGGGAAAATGTTATCGAACATAAATATGTGTTTTGATTTTCTCTGCAACTTCTATCTGAAACAGTTCTCACTCTAAGAAAAATTCGTCGAAATACTATCATAAATTTGCATAAGTCTTCATGTAAAGTATCCGCTATTCGTGTTAGATTTTAATAAACTTGAATTTTCTCGACCGATTTTCGAAAAATTTTCAAATATGAAGTTTCACGGAAACCTTTCGAGTGGAAGTTGATTTGTTCCGTGCGGAAGGAGAGACGGACATGCACGGCGAAGCTAAAAGTCGCCTTTCGCAAATTTGTGTAAGCCCCTTATAAAATGTGATTTTCTTGAATGGGACAATTGGTCTGTGATTCCAAGGGCGTAGCAGAGATTCCGGGTGTTCGAAAATAGGGTGCTAAGGAGAATTTTTCGATGTACGCAGGTCAAGGTAAGAGGAGGCCGGAGAAAACTGCTTTTTGAGGAGCTTCATTGTTATGTTATTAGGGTTATTACATAAAGATGGATTAAGTGGGAAGAACATGCAGCACTCACGGAAGGGTGGAGAAGTCTACAAAATTGTAGTCGAAAAATCTAAAGGGAATATGGTATCAAGAATCCTATTTATACGACGATAATATTAAAGCGAATTGTAATAACGAAGGGTGTGACAGTGCGAACTGGATAAGATTATTTCGGAATAGGATTAAATTTGTAAGCCTTTGTAAACAACGAAATAAATCCCCGTCCCGCACCAAAGCACGGAAATCCAGGATCAGCATAAAAACTGTAAATATTCCAGAAAATTCCACAACATTAGGTTAGCCATTGAATTAGTTATTCGCGTCCAATGTCTTGTATTAACGGTCCCATACTGGGGCTTGAACCAAGTACCTCACGACTGACGGCCAAATGGCACACACTGCACACTGCTGTTTCACTGCTGCTTTCTATCAAGTAAGCCTCCAGCTCCTTCGGCGGCGGGTTAGTTTTCACCTGCCCCCTTCCCTCCCCTGCAAGCCCCGTGCCCCCTACGAGGGAAGCAGATGGTTCTGACGTGCATTGTTGCTACACAGCGGGATGTCATTGTTGCCCGTCCTCCCCCTCCCTGTTCGGATGCTCCCGTCACAGAACTGCGCCCATACGGTATCCAACCATACCTTCACTAAAGGTGATTTCACGTGTTATTTTACTAAGGCTTGATCTTCAACCAGTGGGCAGCGGAATGAATATTTTGTATGTTACCGTGTTTGCTGACAGGTAAGGAGCCCACAGGCCACTTGCTTTCCGGTTTTGAAGGGGCGACGCTTTGAAAGCTGAGTTTTCACTACGCAAAATCTTGTGCTGTTTTCTTACTAACATTTAAACATAATATTTATTATTCGAATACCAGAGGTTTTTAATTTTTTCAAGAACTGGGACATATCATTTTTCCTGATCTTACTCAGTATTCATTCCTAAGCCACGTGGCCTATATCGTGTGTAGACTAAAAGCGATTAAATTAAACACGCTGCGAGTAAATACAATTTCACAAAGTTTAGGACATTGTTTTTAGTAAACAACGATCCATGCAGTAAACACTAATTCAAGTATTTTTCTTTTCACTTCCAACATGTGCAGAAAAAATTCTAAATCAGTGTCTGGAGAGGTTTGCGAAGAA
This sequence comes from Coptotermes formosanus, assembly GCA_013340265.1. NCBI lineage: Eukaryota > Metazoa > Arthropoda > Insecta > Blattodea > Rhinotermitidae > Coptotermes > Coptotermes formosanus. Next base: position 3,269,359 of record BLKM01012995.1, on the reverse strand, counting down.
AATACTTTGCACCAGTGTATAGTCTAAACGAGGTACTTAATGATTTTATGTCAATTGTAATAAAGACGACAAGATGATGGGCTATGTGAGGCGTTTGGGGAAACAGGTAGAAGACTAATAGCCCTAGGTAAGCAGTGCTAGTTCGAAATCTTGTGGTGCTGGCCGCACAGTTAGTGCATTTTTTCTTTTTTCTTGGCACATTTTATTTGGAATGGATAACTACAATTTGCAATAAGATTACAACTTTTAAATCTGATTTATTGTACAAATGTAAGATTTTCGTGGAGCAGATGTTGGAGAGTCGAACAAGTATCAGCATAGAAAGCTTAAACAAATGCTGTTGTTTTATAAATTTATACATTAGCGCCTTTGTTTCCATGTCGCAACAGTCCGTAGTGGACCAGGGCCTCCTCATTATCGAGGCTTCACCATCACACTCAGACACGCCACACTCAGTAGGACTCCTCTGGACGAGTGATCAGCCCGACACAGAGACTTGTTCCTGATAAAACACATCATTGAGAAGAGACAGACGTCCAGGCTCCCGGCGAGATTCGAACCCACAATTCCAGCAAGCGAACGGCCGCACACCCACGCCTAGGGCCGCGCGGACGCTGGGATGTTCTAGGGCACATACACCTAGAACATTATGAATAGTGCAGGTTATGGAAGGATGCTTTTTTATATAACATCGTAATACATGTATAGGACTTAGAAAATCGTGTGGAAATTGAGTTCTGCTGAAATTGTTCAGAATATGGTTTTGTTACAGTGTTTTAATTTTTGGAGGTCTGCAATAGGCAATTTTTTGACAAAATGCTTATTTATCTACCAGATGGAAAGGGTGTTGTGCAATGCAGTAGCCATCCAGTGATTATATTTAATTGCTTAGGTTGACTGAACATATTTAGGCCTACGCGATATTCTTTGGCTACACACCTTATTGACATTCATCGCTGTTACCACTTACCCAGTGATTATTTTTTCTGTGCAGCAAGATCATTTCGCCCTTCCTCGGTAGGCGTTCCAAAGCAAATTATAACTGGACGTGAACATCACTTTTAATGTCACTGCATATTACCAAATGTTATTGAATTCCTTGAAGTATTTCGCGAGTTGTAACATACAGAACTGCAGCAACAATCTTTCGTAGTCTTCTTGATTTCGTAAATTGTGTGCAAATAACGCATACAAATGGGCAAGTTTATTAATTCGTGGGACCTTCAGGCACACAGACGCGGCGGCTTTTTCGGAGACACGTAACTATTGAGACAGAACACGGGTCACTTGGATTTATTAAAAACCCTAAGAGAAGTCCTCGAAAAGCACTTCGGATGGTAAAGTTGCCTTGTGGCGAATCTGAAGGAGTGGAGCAGAGAAGAGGCTTGGAGCTGAGAAGACAGATATTAAAAAACACACAAAAAGGTGGGAGACAAAAAATGGTGGAAAATAAATGTGTGTGGGGGTGACAGGTCATATTATACCCAGTCGGATGGCAGAGGGTGGGAGCAGCCCTTCAGATGGAAATCACGGATGCGAGCTTCATCTTAATATTAAAACTGGTTATTGATGTTTTCTATCACGATAATTTCTGATAGCCCCTTATCGGATTTTCAGTTCTTCGGATACATTTCAGATTACCTCGAGATCTTTAGGTCGTCTTTTCTGAGACGTACGTTCTGATTTTGAGTATAGGATTGAGCAATTCTATTTAAAGATGAAGAAACAAAAGTTCAATTCAAGGAAAAAATATGATATTAGGATCAGTCTGTCAGACGGAAAGAGAGAGACAGAGCGAGAGAAAGAGAAGGACAGAAAATGTTTAACATCTACCTTCTGTTTCCGACTTCACCACCGCATGTAACATGGTGCACCATATGCCTCTCTTCATCTTCCACAGATACAGTAATAGCTACGTGTCTTGTGTTGTTCAACAAACATTCTTATATTAATTAAACGAAGTAACACTGGTATTAAATGGCGGATTTTGTGATACGGACGAGGAAAAAGGGGAAAAGAAGAAATACAGATATTTATACACATGCACAGGTTTGTAAAAATCCCTGGCCAGTAAGTTTCTTACGGTGGAGCTTTGTGTGTGGGTCCTCAGTGTAGAACTTGCTTCGTGTCACCTTTCTGGCGACTAGAATTTTGAGACGGCTCGCAGGTTTTTGGAAAATTTGTGTGCACCTTTTAGCGTATATGAGGGGCAAATATTAAAATTAATCTTCGAGAAATCAGGTAAGAAGTTACAGCCTGACTTCAAACTGCACGGGTTACTGACATGTCGTTAACTCTTTGAAAATAAGTGTCGTGATCCGCAAAATCAGCACTATCCTTGAACGTCTGAGGTTAACCTCATCAAGGAGAAACGTGAGAAGTAAAATTATTATGCAGTGATCTCAAATGCCGTCTCCGGGATTCGCTTGAGAATTAAATGGACAACAGTTCGTTAAATTTTTAATAATGGTAATTGTGATTGGTGTCAGGGTTGTAGTGTTTCGAGTCTTCCTCTATTTAGTTCAGAAAACATCTTCATTAACCTCACAGAAATAAAGAAGTTAGAAAGAAAAAAAGCGAAAAAAGTAAGCGAAAGAGCAAAAGGACACAGAAAAACAAATAAAAAAGGAAAAGAGAAGAAATAAAAATGGGGAATGATAGAAAAAAGAAAGAAGGAATTCGAAAAAGGACAGGGACAGAAAGGAAGGGCAGAGAAATGAATCGGCGTAAATGTACAAGATAAGCATCACACAGGCATGCGTATTGTCAAGTCTTCAGGGATGTACGAGAACGTTAGAATTCGCATCGCCACTCTCCTCTTGTCGTCTTCCTGTGATATGATACTGGTACGTACGGCTGTTTGTTACCCCACTGCGCCAGGTCAGGGATCACTAAATATTTTGTAACTGCATCGCCCATGTGATTATACGGACCTGGACCCCTATTCACAATGCCACCATTTTCAAAAGACGAACTATTATTGTTGAAGTCATTTCTTCTCTCTACCTTCCTTGGCTTTAAGTTTTCTTCTTGGGAATTATGTGACAGCTCATTTTTCCTCCCAGGAAGAATGAACTCGTTTGCAGGTTTCTTTACTCCGTTTTCTTCTTTGAGTAAGGCAGACGAATAACAGAACGCGGTCCAACAGTAAAATTTTACATCTTACATTTAGCGGTCTTAATCAGTACGAAATCTGGCCTTACTTTACACTCGAGTCTCAAAGCGCAGTTTGGCACTCTTAGAACTTTAATTGATCGTGGTCTACTTTTAGTGATATTTATGACTTCGGTCTGTATATCGCCTTAAGTAACAATTCCCTGGAGGCATTTCGTCTCTCATTTTTAACCCTTTAAAGACGAAGCATATCTGTTTTATATAAGGACTCAGTGCGTACCGCGCTGTAAACACTCTCCAGTTCGGTTATAAAAACCAATCTCTTAATGTTTTATAAGGCAAAAGTTGCTGTTTGTTCTGAGATCCGTAAAAACACATAAACGCAATGTGGGCACCACGCAAAATTTTTTATTATTAAACCTGGTGGTACGTAAAGGTACCGCTAGGCTTTAAAAGGTTAAGACACTAAAATATTGAAATGAGTCTTTACAAGTTCCTTTATGGAACAGACCTAACTTATGCGTGACATCAGGCTTTTGCCGCGGTATAAATGAGATCTTCGCTCTTCTGGGATATTACGCAGCGCAGTTAGTTACCGACGTTTTGGGACAACATGTCCATTCCATCTTTAAGGCCCAAGCAGACGAGCTGGCTTGGACTGTCTGACCGGTCCCCTCATCATGATGGGACCGGTAAATTGTCCTGAAACATCCGTAACAGACTACTAATGTACGCTACATAACACCTCAGAAGATCGAAGACCTCGAATCAACTTATATGTAATACTTATAAGTCCAGACCGGCCCGTGGGACCACCCAGCCGCCTGTGTAGTGGGTACCCGGTCTTTCCCGCGTGTACAGCGGCCGGGTAGTGCGGCTAGCCACAATACCCCATCTCGTGCCGAGGTTAAAGAAAGGGTAGAGCTATACCTCTACTCCCCCTTGGGCCTTAATTGTCTGCATAGGATCTCCCTTTACTTTTACGTGTACGTTAGACACTTAGTTGAAAAGTTACTTTAAAATATTTGTGTTAATTTATGATAAGGAATATTAGCTTTTGAGGTAAAGGGTTTCAATTTGTATATAAGGACTTTGTCCAAAATCAATTTGGAAACATAACTTTAAATAATAATTGTACAGGTAATTAAATAATAACCTAAAAGGCGCAAAATTTTCTGTAAAAGAAGTTTGTTTTCGTTGAATTTTTAAAATATAATGAAGCTATTATTCTGTTGAAGTTCGTAAATAAAATGTAAAAGGTAATAAGGTTCAATTTTTGCTCTTCTTTATTGGAATAGACGAGTTTTATGTTTTACATGCCACACGTAAGAGAGTACCAGAGACCCATTAGACTTTGCTTATGAGCCCCCAAAGTAATTCGCCCTAAGGCGAAAATTTTCACGCCGCACGCATTGTTGTGGTGACATATTCTGGTGACATATTCTACGGTCAGCAGTGTTGATCGCATTTCATATTTTACAGAAAAGTCAGTCGTAGCCGCGGTTCTTAATATTTTCGTTTTTATATTCTTTCTTTTATTTCTCCATCCAATTTCTCTTCTTTGCCTTTGGGTCTTTTGTGTTTCCCTTCCAAACTCCAAGGAATGTTTGTCTGAAAATAAAATAACCACAAACCATTAAAATATTTGGGGCAAGACAGTGTTAAGTTATTTTCTTGCGTTGTTACTTTTTTGTTTAAAGCATTTTTCTCATGTCATTGTGTTACGTTGCTTTAAAGACAGCATAATTTAGAATTGTTAATTGAGAAGTGTATGCAAAGACACGGCTGCGGCGTATTTTAGGTTATTATTGTAGAAAGGTTGCCTGAGAACGTGAGAAAGAACTCAAAAGTAAGCAGTTTCCAGAGCGAGAATGAAATCAGTGAATTTCTCAAAGTCCAGGTAGGTGTGTTGGCCATTTTTTCGTGGCGTTACGATAGTGAATTATTAGTTTCTTTGTTTTTAAAAGTTTGTCTGAATGCTGTATGTATAAAAGAGTTGCACCCAGGTTTCTGCTGAAGTGTGACTTGTGCTGTTTGTAAACTGAGACCAACATAAACACGACATAACCATCCCGAAACCGCCATGAAGCTGGGCCAGGACACTGTCCCTCAGCCCATTTCTTTCCTTTCATTATTGTATTTATGAGAATCCTAAGATTTCTTCCACAGATAAGTTTTCCAAGTCACCTGGACAAAAGTCGGGACTGCTTGATGTATTTTACTGTGCAGAACACTTTGTAGAGGAAATTTGTCATTCCGCCGTAACGAAATACGCTCCTTGAAATTTAGTTGTTCTGCTTGGCTTACTCAAAGGAAGTGGAGTAGCTGTTTGTCGTATACAGTATCGGCTACGTATGCAACTAGTAATAGAGTTTTTCATGTCTACATGAAACATTGTGCAGCGAAATTAATTTTGTCAATTTCGGGAAAATACCGCCCCCCTCCCCCGCCTCGTCCCAAAAAGCCATGATTTTAAACTCGAATTTCAAATACATAAACAGCTCGTCTTATAGGTAAACATTTCGCAATACGCAACGTAGTATGTACGAATATGTCATTAAAATCACGACTTCTATCTGAAACTCTTTTCGTTTCGTTAAAAATTAGGCACAATACAAGGGAAAACAATTTATTGTGGCTTGTGCTTAAAGCTGTAAAAATAAATTTGTCATAAGTGAATATAAAGTTTAATAATTCCGGAAAAGTATCATAAATATTTGGCAATAAAGCTGTTTATATTCCATTCAATTACACATTTCCACTTCTTTTAGTATCTAATATTTTTTGTTGCATGTTTAAAGCTTTGAAAGTAATCTCTTTAAAATGCAGGTCAGTGGGTCTAAAGGTATGAACTCGTTATCGCCTACAAACCTTCTGTTTGTCACCACAATTCCATTATCTTTTAGATAATCGCTTAAACAGTTGACAACAGAAACTCTTTGAAAATACATGCTAGAAGGAAAACCACTGCAGGGATGCCTTCACTTCGGCTGTTCGAAGATGCGAGATGGTTCGTAGGCCACTTAACGGTGCTCTTATGTACCGAATTTATGTAGCACGGCCAGATTTTGGAACGAGAGTTATTAATCCTGTAATTATTAGCAAGGGGGCAATCATGGATTTAGAAGAATTTTACTCATATACTATCATCGATAGACTTGGGAAATCATGCAATCTGAAGTCACATTAACTTATCGGTCTCGTTTTATATCGCAAATTTCCGTCACAGCATGGCTAAAGCTGTTACTTTCGGCTTTCCACGATGCAGGTCTCGCTCAATCCACAGCCAGTCCACAGGGAATTTGCTAATACAAAGAGTCACTGGGAGAGCCTGTTCTCAGGGTATTTCGGTTTTCCCTGTCAATGTCATTCCCACAACCTTCCATACCCGCATGCACTCTGACGCTGCATAACTTTAGCAACTCACACCGCCGTTAAATAAAGGCATTTCTCTCCTAAGCAAACTTCATCTTGACTCATTCTAGTACAACGATTGCCAGGGCCATTGCGTGGTGCCGAGCTCTTTCGGTCGTAAGTCCATGTGCCTTCTTTCATTATGCAAAGGGGTTTTAGCATAGGAAGAAAAAGAAAGGCATTTGGACTCTTTAGAAATAAATACTAATTTCAGTAATGAAACGTAAAAACGGAATGAGTCTACGTGATCTGGTGAAGTATAATAATTCCACCCAATCCTTCCGAAAAGGCTAAATTGTTTTCAGCTATAAAAGAACTGCCACACATTTTGTGGAGATTGGCATTTCATAAATGTGCTTACAAGAGCCCGCCATGCGCGCCACGTGCGCGTGCTGTGAGCCAGATAAATTCCGTCACACCGTCCCATCCTGTACATTTAAGATCCGTCTTAATAATATCCTCCCATCTAAGTTTAGATCTTCCACGCAGCCTCTTTCCTTCAGATTTTCCAAAAAACACTCTTTGTTGCACTTCTATTCCCTCCCATATGTGTCACATGCCCCGACTACTTCAACTTCCACTATCTGAGCCCCCTATTAAAGGTTAAATATGCAGCCGCATAAAATCCTTCAGTATAAAAAGAATACGATTGGTTTCCCAGAAGTAAAGTGATGTGTAGGTTGCATGGGGAAAACACAAAATTTAGATCTGGACAAGAGATTAGAACAGCTACTTGTGTAAAGGTATTTTAAAGGAGAACGTTGTCAGGGGTCAGGATAGCAAATATTGTCGGAACAACAATCGTGCACTTGACACGAAGCATGATGCGAGATTGGTGCAAGATATGCTAGAAGGTACGACAGTGCATCCCCCCTCTGATCGTCAGAGAGGATACTACCTCTCCGCAAGTTGACCAACTCATCAGCAACTGAAACTACTAATTTTCTTGTCTGAAGATGTCAGAGGGCAGAAGCAACAAATAAGTTACAGCTAAACGCTCTCAAGTTGAAACATGGATTAAGAAGAGATTTGTGCTATTCAAAACTGCCACTTCTCCGGAACATGTAGTCCACAGGGAAGAGAAATATTAAGTGAAATACTCTATCATGTAGGGAACTGTTTAAGTCAAGAAGGGAAGTGAAAAATAGAGACTTGATAGAAAATATTATACTTGAATATTTATTGTTTTCTGATCTATAATAATGTGTTCCATTTTCTGATATGACTTTTGGAATTGTACAGAGGAGACACACTCTTGTGTCGAACTCGAATTTGATAAACCGGACAGTCGATAAAATAGGCAGTCTTATGTGAAGAATACCGCTTGCTGGGCCACTGGAGAAGTTAAGTAATAATAAATAGGGAAAAGAAATAAATACAGAACTGGCCGTATTAATCCGCACTGCTCAGTAGCAAGAAATAATACAGAACTGGCCGTATTAATTCGCACTGCTCAGTAGCAATAAATAAATACAGAACTGGCCGTATTATTTCGCACTGCTCCGTAGCAAGAAAATGTGCTTATAACTTGTGGTAACTTTTCGCAGATATAAGGTCTAGGCTAAATGCTTATTATACTCTGAACTTATGCGTCATGTTTGCAAATTCAAGTTTCCTCAACCCACCAACTAAATATTATCTAAGTACATTAAACTTTTAAAGCATGGACATTGTCGAAACAGTATTTGAGAATTTGTTTCTTGTGAAGAGGAAGCACGCAGTGTATTACAAAAGCTGATCGATTAATGAAACAGTCTAGCTGTGATAATTTTACGAACCACATAAATACAGCACATAGAAAATTTTGAGTATTTTAAATGTTAAAATATATGTTGGCCCTCTGTGCTCAGGCCTTGTACTTGATCACCGTCCATTAATGGGTTAAAATATGTTAAGAGCATATCCTGCCACATCGCCTTCAAGTTACTTTTTATAATATTTGGCTATTCGATGCTGTATGCCTCTAGGTATAAGCTGCCCTTTAGACATGTCCCAATAAATTAATAAAAAATACTTGTCGCTGACGCTTCTTGATATATCACCAATATTCTACTCATGAAAGCCAAACAAACTGCCACAGGCCACAGGGTACGAAACACGAACAAATTCTGCCACAATTACTGTGCAGTCCGTAAGGTACGAAACACGAACAAATTCTGCCACAATTACTGTGCAGTCCATAACGTACGAAGCACATTCTTCCTCCCAGAAAAGAGTGCTGCAGGCTAAAACCCCGCCGCCTAAACACACCTTGACACCTATTCAGCCCGACAGCAGCAGAGCAAGCCAATGATCCAGGTACCCTCGACTCTCCAGTAAGTCGGTTTATCACTGTCAGATGTAAAGGGTACCTCGTTACACGATAAGGACGTTAAAGCTGTGGAACTAAACCACAATCTGGCGTGACAGGAAAGTGTAAACCCACACAAAACATTATGTGGTACAGGTAAAAAACCTGGGTCACAATGAGCTGTCGGTTCTAGTAAACCATCTTCTGAGTTATGAAAGATACAAAATTTACCATTATTCATTTCCCTAGCACCACTAAAATATCTAAAACGGAATTAATGTGAAGGTCGCTGTGCCATTACACATATAAACTGAGCACCGATGCTTCTGCTGTGAGAGGTACAGACAACCATGTGAAACGTCCGATAAATTTCCTGACAGGCAGTATGAAGTAAATGTCTACCATTACAGCATATTCTTGGATGTATCTGCAGTCTTTCCACTGACACCTCATCGCCACTTGACCTAATTTTGTATTTTTTATCCACTATTTGCTGAAGGGACTTCTTGAGCAGTGAGCTTTCGCTAGCTGGTGAAAGATAATTCATAGCATAGAAGCATGCCAATAGATTTCGTACTTAGTCACTTGATTTTGGTCCACATCCCCCTATGGCTTTTAATTTAGTTTAAATATAACATTTATTGACGATGTCATCACTTGTCGCGGTCTGTGTTCAGCGGATTCCTACAGACATACTAATTTTCCGTGCTGTATGACTTCCCTATTTCAAAATTTTGAATAACTTAAACATTCAGGCGAAAGGTGCCCGTTTTGAAGTTTATCGATAGGTAGTCCTAATATGGCACTCTATTAGGCACTGTCAGTATAGACAAAAATGTTTTATTTGATCACTTAAGTAATGCATACTAACTCTCCGTGATCTTTTTCAAGCTACGATATAGAAATTCTTTTAGAGGAACCTGGAAACCACCACGTTTAACGACTGTCAGAATAGCCAGGAGCCCAATCCAGGTTGGAATTGGATAAAACCTCACCTCACCACAGATCTATAATATTCTCTACTAAGTTTCAGATGCCTACGGCACTACCTGGAAGATTAAACTCATCTTGTGTATGAAGACATATAGCCTCATTCTGATGGTAAATTTCGACCAGGCTGCACAGCGTTCCAGGTCATAAGACAGCACTCTTCGCCGAATTTTACCTGCTCAGTTAGGGTCTGATCCTGTGATCGTGTGTGGTGTGCTGAAGCAGCTCTACTGCTCGCTCTTGTCACCGATTTCAATGACAATGAGCTGGCTGATGAGGGGGCGGAGCGGGATGCTGCAGCAGGGAAGATCATACGTCACGCCCTGGAATGTTTCCATGACAACCACTCACGAGTTTGCGCGACTTGGAATTTGAACAATTACGTGGGTCCGTTCACTGCATTCATGAGGAAATGCTTCATGTTCAGTAGCCTTAGTGGTCAGGAATCAACGTTCCCGTAAGCATAACGGGCGTCCAAAATGAAAGTGGAACTGGACGTTAAGGCTGATAACAAAATACCCGACTCCATAAAGCATAATCCTTCATAAAATCTTGATAGAAATTATTCTGTTCATAAATTTTTTGCACTGTGGATTCCGATGTCCTGTTATTTAGATTATAAGATGTCACATTTGTTCCCATCCTGGGCCAGTTGAATCCAGTCGAAATTTCATTGTCTAAGATTCATGATAATACTATTCTGACACACAGATACGGATCTCCCAAGTCCGTCTTCCACCTTAAGCTTTTCTGATTAAGGCTTCTAGTAGCCTAGCTTACATTTGGGGTGGGGAGATATGGACTGGACTGATCTGTCTCGGGATAGGGAGGGGTGGCGAGAGCTTGTGAATGCGGTAATGAACTTTCGGGTTCCATAAAGTGCTAGGAATTTCTTGACTACCTGAGGACCTGTCAGCTTCTCAGGACCGACTCTGCTCCGTGGAGTTAGTAACTTACATTAATCCCTTTTATGCAGATTTCTGGGCTATTTTCTTCCAAAACTATTTATATCTTCCTTCAAAGCAGGAGACACGTTTTCACTTCATACAAAATTAACAGTGAAATTATTGTTTTATAGTAAGCCTTTAGACCTGTTATAGGTATTTTGTAAAATGAACGGGAAGATAGAATTTTTCTTACTTAGTAGTAACGCGTACCTTTAACGTTTGTTATTTTTATGAAATTTCGTCAAAACCTTATTTTCTCTGTATTACTTTAGTTCCAAGACAAACATTCTTAAACGATTGAAATATTATTTACTATAGGTCTACAGCCTATTTAGGCTGCAAAATTGGTACATTGGTCCTACAATGCTTAATTAACTTCACCCCTCTCAAAATGGTCACTTTCCTTTAATTCAAGTTAAATGAAAGAGAGAGGCTGAGAGTTGGTACTGGCCACGTGTACTTCATACACACTGTAACCTGTTTTTTCAGCACTAGCGAATTTGAAGCTTCCGCACTGCTGACACATATTATTTTCTATACTTTTCAAAATAAATGACTTCAATAAACCACCGTTAACCGCACGAGTTTTTAGTTTTATGCTGCCATGTGGTTTGGGTTTCCTTTTTTATGGATTATGGCACCGTGTTAATGGGTATTCTGTTCCCGACGTTTAGCGAATACCTAGTGATCTTAGTTTCAAGACTCAAAATATTCAAGAAGAACACTGGAGAGTGGTGGATGTGTGAATATATGTTTCGTGCAGCCGGTGCTACACTATGTGGTTTTGTTCTTTATCAGTTTGTATAGCATACGGTGTAGTGATTTTTATAATTTCAGAGGTAAGTCAATAAAAGCTGAAAATATTTGAGGTAAAAGCAAGTTTTTACGACGCAGTTTGTTTAACTTGATACAAGAAAGCGGAACGGGACTTATTTGGGATTCATTTTAGGCTTTATTTGTGTTGTACTTAAAAATGCCAATTAATGTTATGGATATTTTCCAAACTTGGTATTAACCCCTTACAGCCCAAGGGTCACCTACGTAATACCAGGTATAACATTCTTACATTCTACATTCTGCCCACGGATTGTATTTCAGTAATTTGTATGTATGTCAGAGAAACAATTTTTTCCGTTATACAGCATTTGGCGTTTGGCTTCTGTATTCGAGTTGGAGTGTGTTTACTACACAGTAGGGACTGGATATTTAAATATGACTATGATTAATTTTTATCTTTAGAGTATTAATCTTGCTTTCTTTGTCGTTTTATGCATTTTAATGCAGAATTAGCTACCTAGACTTTGCGGTCAGTCACTGCAAATAATCGGCACCTGTTTAACGATTCTGAAAGGGAAGAAGCGCAGGAAGATTCAAGAGGTTCTCAGGCTCGCCATCTTTTCTAAATAGTGGCATTTGTCCTTCAGTAAAAATAATTACCCACCCCTGATATAACAACATACATCTGGCCTCAGCGCCAGGTATTTATAAAAATATTAGGGTAAGCTTACTAGAAAGTGTTAGGAAAACATGTTTAAGGGGGTTTCCCGACTTTCTGTGACCAGGGGCTCTTCTTAGGTGTGTATTGACAATCAGTGCGGCAGTTAAAGTGGGGTAAGATGTTAGCGGTGCTTGTGTCTATAAGAATGACACTCTTAGCTCATGTTCACAGATTCTGTTTGTCCAACACCTCATCTCGAGGACCTAGGTCTCAGGGCTTAGAATCCTTAGCTTTTAAGTACTTCAATTTTCAGCCCGAGCACTTCTGTGGCTGATTCTTTAGTTACTTAAAGGTGTAAGGGCTAAACACCCCTATGTTTACGTGGCTGCAATTCGACGTGTAGCGAGCGTAAGAATTTCTTCTCTTCTGCGCAGTGTCTAGACCGGCTGTGACGCCCACGCAACTTTCCTTTCCAAATGCAATGATTGTTACTCCACCTAGATATAAAGCGACTGGAACATGAGTCTGGCCACTCAAATCCATTGAGTGTCGATTTTAAGAATGAGGGACTTTCGACCCCCGTTCTTCCATACGTCTTCATGGGGTGCAAAAAACAAATTTACCTTTACCTTCATTGAACCGTATTAGAATTATTCTCCTACAAAATTATTTGGCTTATTCTTACTAGAAATTTTAGTAAAGCAAAGTATACATAATACGCCAATTGACGCCTTTTTAAGTAGGCGTACTCCCTATGTGATATCATGGCGTTATTAAGGAGAGAAACCCCGCGCCCCCACAAAGATGGATGAAAGTAAATTCTTCCTTAAAGTGTAATGATTGTTTTAAATACAGAAGTTATGTGGCTGTGAAAAACGGGGGAAGACGAACACGCATTTTAGAACGGTAAAGAGTTTGTAAGGAAATGTTTTGTCTATTTGAAGGTACTGCATTTATATTTAATGGACAGATAAGAAAATGTGCATGGTGGCGTGCATCGGATCGAGATTTGAAGCGGGCGCTTTTAGATCTTTTCCGCAGTAATATGTCGGTGGGAAGGGTTTCAAAAATTCAAGTTACCACAGGCTGTGGCCTACTGCAGACATATCACGGCGACTCCGAAATCCCTATACTGTTTCTCCCTCCAACATGAAGTGTGTTTCTTATAAATTATTTCTTTTTGCAAATGTCCAAGTGTCCATACACCTGCTGGGCACTTCACACATGTACTGTTGCTCATGCAGGCTGCACCTTGGGGATGAAGTCATATAAAATTAGTGCTGCACGACACAACAGAAAAAATTTGTTCCGCACAAGAGGCTGTAAATTCTTTTTGGCCGGATGGTTGATTTGCAGGTTACGACAGTCACGACTTAGTCTGGACGCACCCAGAAGTTCTTAATATATTTGATATAGGCTTCAAAATAGTATCAAATCCTTCGTCATCGTAGTTGCTATGGTTTCTGTGTAGTCATTGTATACTCTGTTCAGTTGACTTGCGTCCTTCCTGCGGCAGAATTTTGTGAGTCGGCCATGTTCTACTAAATCCTATCTAAAACCGGGCAGTATTAAGCTATAGTGGCCACCAGTGACTGGTATTTACATCATTTTCAATCAAACCCCACTCACCCCCCAGCTTTTCTGGAGCTTGAACTTACATGTAGACATGTAACATTCTCTTTATGCACCATATGTCGAGATTTAATTCAAGAACTCACGAGGGTGTTTCCTGCTTGGACTGAGGAAACGTGCCGAACTTGTGTTTGGGCGGGAGCTGGGATGGCATAGTCGGCATAGCGACCAGGCCGCGGTCTGGGAGGGCAGCTTAAGGGTTCTCGGCCGTGGCAAATGTTCTCATCTCCAAACACGTCGGTACCGGTTCTGGGGCCCACTAAGCCTGTAATGCAATGAGTCCCGGCCTTCTTTCTCGGAGAATATGTGGCCGGAACGTGACATTGACTGGTGGAACTATACGTACTTCTAATTTTCCTCTGTGCCTTCGTGGCATGCACGGGACAAATTTCCTTTTTGACGAGTACCTCTGTTTGGATGAGTGGCTGTTACAAAGAATTGCAGTTGGGTACCGACATCAACTTAAGTTTCTCCTATTTTTTAGGACTAAACTATCTGAATTCCTGTTCTTCCTTGTGAAGTAATGGATAGTTTCAGGCACACGTTAGGGTTATTGTGTATGCGGTAGTTAGGAGAATATAACATCGGAAAATTGTTTCACTATTATTTTTGGTGTGGAGTGAAGTCCCAGCGTGAGCAAGGGGTCGAATTAGGACATCCGTTTTCGAAGATGTTTAATGCGATGTAAGACAAGATTTTTAATCCAGTTCAAAAAAGGCAAAGGAAAATGTGTCCTTTTGCACGCCATGTAGACATATGGGTAGAGGATGTGTAAGTCCATTCATTCTTTACTTCGGCATTATATGTGGGTGAGTGGTCAGCTTCAGGCCCCGGCCGCTTTACTCCATTTAAAACACGCCCCTACACTTATAATAGGAGTTTTTCATGCGGAAGGCCCAGACCTGGTTTAGAAAAGAAGTAAGTCTCTTTGGCGTTTTGGAAATTGAAATTCTTCTGTTGTCCAGCCCCTGTTAAGTGACTACACCAACTACCCTACCCCGTCTGAGTTACATGTAGGTATAATGCAAATACTGTATTTGGCGGGACCAGTTGTATGGTTCTTTTGTGAATTTATGTCCATACTATAAAATGTAACCTTCCACAATTTTATTGTGTGAACAGCAGACAATTGCGGTTAGGACAGTCCATTTCTGACGGCCTGCAAGTGCATCAAGGTGGCGAGGTGCTGGTTCCCTTTTGTCTGCCGTGACCCGAATTACTTCAGGTCCGTCGAGCGCATTCTGTATCAGAGCAGAATGTCTTCTATATTTCAGCTTCACATCAGATTTCCTGCAAGCAAACAACACGAAGTAATCATGTCTATCTTCATTATCCTTTCTTTTTTCTTTTTTTTATCTTTGTTTCTTTATTTCTGCTTTTAGTAGCAGGTTAGACCTACAGTGTTAAATTACTCTGCGCACATTTGGTTACAGTCGGGCTTATCTTTCTTTTTTTTCTCGAATTTTGATGAGATTGCTTCTTTCCAAGGATGTTTAAGAAGCATATTACGGGAAAAATTATGTGAAAAGTTAGCTATAAATAATATTGTTTTTCTTCCACTCTTAGTGTTAAGGTCCCCTAGTTTATATTTATGAAATGCTACTTTGCAATACTGGTATATAAAGCTCTTTAAGAATTAAACGGGGAAGTTGTTATAGGTAGAGTATACACATCGAGAACACCTGGTAATTTAGGCCATCTCTCATACACTGAGCGTAACTACGTTTTTTATGGTTGAATTACATAGGCACGTAGTCAATCGTAAAACTTCTAATAAAAATATATATTCTTATTAAGTATTATTTGGACTATAAATATTTTTCTGTACAGGGAGCTTGTTCTTCAACCGAGATTCTGTTTTAGACAGCTTTTACTTATTAGGTAAGGTGCTTTTATGTTCGCTGGTGTTTTATTAGTCTATTTAAACAGGCAGAGGCAACGTACTATCCATTCAACAGAGAGCGGAGATGAAGAATTACGTCATTTATTTAAGAAAATCTGAACAAGCGAGAATCACGCCGCGATCTGTCTGGTAATAACAAAACGCTGAGGGTTCTACTGTAGGCTCTACACCACAGCGGTTTTGCTTGCTGTTCAGTTTGAGAGGAACAGCATAAAGACAGTGATTCATGACGTCATTTCCTGGTTGTTTTCGTCTTTTGTTCATCTTCTCGGGATGAGATGAGATCGAGACAGGGGTTAGGGACAGATATTTCATTCAAAAGAGGCACATGTGGTACACATATCTCTTAAAGTATTCCAGGTCTTTAAATAAGATTCTATAGACTTATGTCATAATGATTACCTTACACAGGTTAATGCAAGACAAATATTTATAGCCGCTGTTGTTAATATTTAATGTCTTGAATTAAATTAGCTAGTTATTCCCTTGATATCCATAGTTTTAGTTATGCTTGTCACCAAATGTTACTAGGGCCACCAAATCAGGAGGCTGAAATAGATGGGACACGCAGTACCATGGGAGAGATGAGAAATGTACACAGAATTTTTTGAGAGAATTTAGAGATTTATCTTAAAGGGTCAGGATAGGATTGAGTGGCAGGTGGCTGTGAACATGGTAATGAAATTTATAATTATGTCAAAGACTGGGATTTCCTTAAGTGACTATACGTTTAGTAACTTCCGAACCATGAACCTCCACTTCGGAGTTTGTTAGTTATTCTGTTGGTCCTTGGCTAGTGCGATGCACTTCTGTAAGGGTCGTGAGGACACAGTGAGTGGGCAGGGTAGCGAATCATTATCAGACCTGTGAAATATAATAAAGCATCAGTAATGGCCTTGTTTAGTCTCTGATTTGATTTTGGAGGGTGTAATTAGTTCTATTAAAAAGTGATCATTTGACGATAGTTATAAAAAGTAATAGCCAGTTAGGCCAATCCCAGTGGCCGCGCGGTCTAACGCGTGGGTCTGAGCCGCTCGCTTGCTGGGATTGCGGGTTCGAATGCCGCCAGTGTTACTGATGTCTTGTGAGTGATGTGTGTTGTCAGGTAGAGGCCTCTGCGACTAGCCCATCACTCGTCCCGAAGGGTCCTACTGATGTGCGATGTCTGACTGCGTGTGATCCCGAAGTCCCGATAATAAGGAGACCCTGGCCCACTAGGAGCTGTTGCTCCATGAAGGAACTAGACACTTGAATTAAATTAATTAAGTTATATAGGGTTATATGTTCTCTATTTTATGTTCTTATGGTCGCTAAGCGAACACAACCAGCTTTATGTTACAAAACTGACGTGGGCTGTGCTTACTGGTACTTTCTGTGTTTGCTGTTAGCGTAGAGCCACCAATCACAGTGCTGCAGTTTGGCGGTAGGCCTACATAGCAGAAATCTCTTCAGCGGGTACAGATTCCTATTTGTAACTTTGTCGTAATGAACACGATTTTTAATCATTTCAGTAGCGTTCAGTTTATTTGACATAAACCTCTTGCAAAGAAAATGCGCCTTATCAGTAATACCGTAACATAGTGTAACATAAGTATGTAGTTCTATAATTTTTGTGATTGTCTATTTAAATTTTTTATTTGATATTACAATTTCTTCATTACCACAGTGACAAAATTTGATGATATTTTATGAGGCTGATTTTGTAGATTTGCGGTTTTTGGTATCCGATTTCGAATTCTATTTCAGAGTTCGGTGTGTTTCCTCTACGACACTGGGGCTAGGGCGAAATGATGGCGTTTTATTGACACATGTTGCATGTGCAATAGTACTCATGCTTATAAAATTAGGCATATTTATAAGGCGAAACAGAGCAGACTCTAGTGAGCTACGTGTAAATAGAGTGTTGGAGATCGTTGCTTTAGAATTTTCACTGAAAAACGTACACTAGCTGCTGTATTTCTGGGTTGACGGCAAAACCCGGTAGCCTGTATTATCTTCGGACAGACCTAAACCGTATATGTACAAATTTTTACCTACTTACTCAGTATCCATATTCATGTTTAAGCAACATTCATAACCACTCAACTTCTACAGTTTAGTCATCGCCACAGTATATTATATGTTGGCCCTATATAATCCTCCAATCCTAAGTCCCGGGCTCGAAGTCTGGCCCACAAGTTTGAAGGTGCACCGTACTTATAGACGGCCCTACAAAAAGTGTGGAAATTGTGGAGGGTCTGAACTTCACTGTCCAAAGGCCGTTAATTGCAAGGGCACACATAACGAGACGGGGCGGGTGGCGGGCTGCAGCCCTACTCCAAGTCGAGAATATTAGACCATTTGATTTAAATTGGGTGAATGAGCCATGGAACATGTATTTATACTTATATAAATGTAGCTGAAAAAATGTTATGTGATATTTATATATATGGTATGATTTTTTAATATTATTCTTAAAATTAAACATGAATTATATATAAACTCGGGTTCGGCAACCCCTTCCCTATTGAAAAATACTCGATACGCCCCTGGTAACTTTTGTTAGCCACAGTTATCTTAGACATTCTCCCTTCACTGATACAGAGGTGCACATATTTTCCAAATATCTGGGAGCCATCTCAAATTTGTAGAAGCCAGAAAAGTGACGTGAAGCCAATTCCGTGCTGAGAACCCGCAAACATTAAGCGTCATCGTACAGAATTTAGTCGCCCAGGCGACCTGGTACCCGAGATTTGTTCACCGTTTTCTGAAGTATATTTAATACACGCGATATTCCGGGTATTTTGGGTTTCATACGAAATTACTGCAGCAATATAAAAAATAAGAATAAGGTCTAACAATAACATGATGACGAGAAGAAAACTAATTTACGAAAACTCGTAAGCAAGTATGACTGATACAATGCACAGTGCCAGATATGGCTTCAAAATAATGAGTACGCCATTACCTCACACTATCAGCTAGTCACGCGCTCCAGTGACAGAGCTTTTCCCTAAGTTTCATTTTACATACTTAACAATCCAGAATCTACCATTAACCTTTTAAAGCCTAGCGGTAACTTTACGTACCACCAGGTTTAACATTAAAAAATTCTACGTGGTGCCCACATTGCTTTTATGTGTTTTGTACGGATCTCAGAACAAACAGCAACTTTTGCCTTACAACACATTAAGAGACTGGTTTTTATAACCGAAGTGGAGAGTGTTTACAGCGCGGTACGCACTGAGTTCCTATATAAAACAGATACGTTCCGTCTTTAAAGGGTTAAACCAATAACTTTCGGTTATTACACTTTTGCTGTTAGTACTTCTGCTGCTTTAAGCTCTTTGGGATCTCTCATCCTTTCGTTCCAGCTCTCTTCTTCTCGTCTCTCTGTCACTCTCTTTATACTCATCCATGTACTGCAGAAACATCAGGACGCAATTTTGTTGCCATCAACAGTCTGTCATTAGCATCGTTGAAGTGCGGTCTGGATGACCAAATTGGTCCTGCAGGTAACCATCATGGTTATTTTTATGCATTACATTGAACTGCTGTACAATTAAACACATCCGTATAATTTCTAAAAAGCACATTCTAATGTGGTAATTCTTGTTCGCTAAATGACTGCTAAACTGAGAAGCAAAGTTAATGAGACGGAAGCATTTACTGTAGATAACAAATTTTTACATCAGTATCATTTTGTCTTCCTTTGTGTAAAACAAGTTATCTGCAGGCCTATTTTATGTGATAATGAGTGGGGGAAAATTTCTAAGTTATTTTAAAGCAAACGAATTCTTAAAACACCGAAACAGACACTGTGAAATTTTCACGCATGTCAAGTCACGTAGTTGTAACAAATTTTAATTTTTCTTTGTTTTCATGGTTTATACAAAATGGGAACATACCACGTGGCTTGCTATTACGCAGCACTAAACTTGGAGTCCTGTCAACGACAGTCGCATCTTCCCTTAAGTAAGCCTACACAGGGATATCACGTAGGGCCTTGTAGTAGTGTAACTTATTTGCAATTGTAAGCTAAACATGAGCTATTCGTGATTTAATCTACTGAGAACTTCATTAAATAAATCATATTCCAAAGGTAACTTTCTTCAAATTAGTTTTCAGTGTGTTTTGACACCCAAGTAGAGTCGGGCCTAAAAGCAGTGTTTTAGTATTCTGTAGGTAGGTCTATAGACTCAGGTAGTGCATTATTTTTATTCTACTGCCCTTCATTATCAAATACTTATAAATGTCAGCTTTATGCAGTAGAAATTTCGCATTTCTTGTTGAATGCAGTAGGAAATTATTCCGGGTGGCTTAGTAAATTTTGGGCACATTTCCCGCTTCGTATATTGGTTTTGCAAAGAAGGTTGCGCATGCTCTTAAGCAGCGACAGTGGATCCACCTGTTCTTGAGAACATACCATCTGTCTTATGTCAAAATTCATATTTTGAAGTTAATGAAATGGGTTGACCACAAATGAACTGGTGCTGTCACGTATCATTATTTGTATGTAATTTTAAAACCTGTACCACAAATTATTCTTCATTATAAAAATAGCGTCATTTCTCCATTCATTTTCCGTCTCTTTCGCCTTTCCTCTTCCATTCTCTATCCTCTTTCCAGGGGGTCTCTGTTCAGTTCCACGCTCCATTACGGAACTCGCGCGCACTCTTGTGGCTCAACTCCAAATTACAATCGAGTTGCGAAATGAAGAGCGGAAGGCGTCTGACAAATGAACCGTCGTGTTATTTCTATGTCTTCAATTTCTCCTCAGCCCTTCCCTCCCCCACATCCACTGCCGCCCTCTCTTGAGTCGTTTTCTTCATTTTTCTTCTTAGAGCTGTATTTCCTTCTATATTCTCCACCTGTCTGAAAGGAGGCCATCTTGTATTGTACTCGAGAAACAAATGAATGTCGAGGTGAAGGTAGTAACAAATTTAACAAAAGACGAACGTTATGCTAGAAAGGAAGGAATTGTCATTAATATCTTTTTTCACACCAGACTGCATTTCAATTTACATAAAAAATATAGTTAATATTAAAAATAATAAATTGTTTCTATTTTATGAGACGTTGCATGCCACTGTGCAAAATGAAATATCGAAACAGTTGAAAAGTGTCTTATAATTTAAAATAGGCTAAAATTAGAAGCTTTTATTTATACACAAGTTATCTATTTCGCGGACCAACTAAAGTAGGAAAGCTAATGGTACGTGTAAATCCTCGAATAGCGTGTTTGTCATTTGCGCGTTCGATTGTCCAAAGCGATAATGGATCCGTGATATTTTAGAATTCTTACCACACTGTTTTAAAAATATACGCTCTTATTATTTCTGTGAAATATTTCATGTTTCCCTTCGCACCAAGGGCGCAAAGTGAACGCTAGTCGTTTTTTCCCATTTCTCTCTCTGTCAGACTGTGTTTTGTGTCCGATGTCAATCGGTATATTTTTTATGTAATTTCTCTTGAATGCTAATTGCTGGGTTTATGCAAGGACACATCGCATGTAAGATGCTTTGCTTTCGATATGAGCCTTTCATTAATTGCGTCCATTGGTACAAATCTTGTAAATTTCCAATATTTTCTGCGCTTTTCTTCATAAACCTCACGCACATTTCTTATGCGCAAGTAGAATTGAAATTCCGCTCATGCTTAAGCGAGAATCATCATGGAGATGAGCATTTATGTTCAAGCTCCGACCACTCTCTTCCCGAGGGTGTGTTCGCGGTGCCTACTGGATATAAGACTGGGTGAGGTCCATTTAATAATACAGTTTTCTGCGAATGGAGGAATATCTAAGAGTTCGGCGTTGTAGGAAAGTTCTGCAGTCATGTTCCAAAACCATACCTTTCGATCTTCGATCCAGGTATCGCCTATGCTCTGCTGACTTATCGAAGTCACTCGAAGCGCATCCTGGAAGAGTAGGTAGGACCAACCTTAACATGAATCAAATTTTCCTCCAAGGTAGCCGGAGAGTGAAGCGGCTGACTCAACTGCATTTGTTATCGAGGTTAAGAACGCCTAAACCTAAATATCAGATAGATTCAACTGCTCAACGCAAGACCCATTGGCGTGTAGGTCTAAGTATTAGCATGAAGGTACCTTTTGTTCCCCTGCATATGAGGTAAACTTCTTGGGAGAAAGGACAACTACCAACTTCTGCAGAAAAACTCGGTACATGGCGCTGCTAGTTAGCTTATTAGTTAGTTTACTGGCTCCTTGTTTGCTCTATCTATTACGTTAACGTACACGTTGCTAACCTCTGCAGTACCTAAACGAAAGTGCAATTGGACATCTACTGTCCCCATAGTGAGGTGTCGCATCGTGCTGTAAGACAGTGAGACTTGGGTAGCTCTTGTCCTGCAGTTTAACTGCCGTCCCGCTGTGTGTTGCAGCTCTGTCTAAATGGGAGCCTGTGTCCTTCATTCATTCATTTCCACTGCAACCAGTAACATGATAATATAGTATTAGTGGACCACTTTGCTAGGCGAACATATCCCACTGTGCTTTGGGGTGCCTGAGTTACGTAGGTGTTGGTTGATCATTGTCAATATAATTATTACAACAGTCCTGTCATGGACCATACTTCTGCAGTAATCTTCAGGCTGAAAATAAATTCAACATAGGCTATTACTACGACCAAGTTCCCCTTGAGAATATTCTAGCTCTCGGCAGATAATAATTTCGCCCATTCTTGTAGGTATTGAAAAATTAGTACAGCGATTAGTGAATCCAAAATGTCTCCCTGTTTTGGGCTACTTAAATCCATCCACATCCGTACATTTTATTTTTTAATATTCATTCCACTAATATTCTCCTTTCTGTACCGTTATCTGCAACATAGTCTCTTACAGTGAAATATTAATATCAAGTACTAAATATATTTCTTGCTTTCCGTGCATGCTACACGTCTTACGCGTCTCATTCTTCGTGGAAATGCAAACGTTTTGCACCATATTAAAAGCAGCCGGTCATAGGCCTTATTCATAGCCATTTAACTTAATTCACCGCCTTCATATTTTATTTTTATAATGTCCACTTTAATACGCAATTACCGACAGGAGCAGGCGTTTTTATCTTTGCCGCCAATTAAGGACAGTCTGTAGGATACTACTTAGCCTCATATCCAATGATCACTAGGGATTTCCCACTGGAATAAAAGGCCGAACCTAGTGTCAGTGTTAAGAAGACATGGAAATATACCTCCATTTATCCATACACTTATTTATAGGCATTATTTTTTAGACCTAACTGGAATTCATTATTCTCGTAGGGTTTCAATATTATCTTCCAGTCTAACCGCTATTGATGGTAATGATTATGATGATAATAGTAATAATAATAATTCAATAGGTGTCTATTAACGTGCAGGCTTAACAGCACAAAGGCCAACGAGCAATGGTTGGAATATAGCAGCCACAAGCTAGCAAAAGAATAAAACACAAAAATCAAGCAAACACACATGAATGCAAATGGAACACAAAACAAACAAAACAAAACAGCATATATAACACCATTAAGAAAGCAACAATGCAAATGACATAGTGGCACAATTAATAATAATAATAATAATAATACCACCAAAATTGGTGTCATCCTAAAGACTGTATTGGGCCCAAAATTCTATGCCCATTTCAGTGGACACATACACTGACTTCAATTCGTGGGTTTTCCTCTGCAGTCCACAGAACCACTACACTGCAAAACCTGTCACGGTACGTTCCCGTTACAAAGTAGACTGCTAAATGTGAAAGCCCTGATACATAAACGCCTTGAATAACAGTGTATATGAAACGTAATTAGCTTAAAAGTGAACTTGAATCCGAGTGGTAGGAATAATTACAGCACAGGATCTTAAGTCCCGCTTTTATGCCAGCATAATCGATTGCATGAAAAGTGCTGAACTCACAATGAAATATTACCGTGTAAGATTCTTTCCGATTCCAGTGCCCTTATAATAACTTTGTACCGGCAAGAAGGCTTTGTATTTGATGCTGAAGGGTCAAGAGACTCATAATATCCGTGTACAGTCACGGATTAATGCAAATTTGCTCCTAGCATCTGACTTTTTTTGAGAAGAACATTATACCTTGAACGCGAAAGAGGAAGGAGAAAGGAAACACTATTAGTGCTCGGGGCTTCTGCGCGTCTGAACGTCAAGCCTCGTGCACTTCAGAACGAGCTGCGCCTGTTATTTTTCACAACTTAACTTTGTTACACAACACGAATTACTGTGGAATAAATATCATTGAAAATTTCAAAGTAAATATTTAAGAATTTCATTTCCATCTACGCTTTCCCCAAATAAAACTTCAATTTATCTACTGTTACACAGCAGAAATTTTGAGGAGGTTTTCTTGTCGTGAGTTTACTTAATATGCAGGTGGTTAACTTGTAAAGTTCTGGAAAGAAACTGCATAATATAAAACCAATAATAATACTCTAAAAGAAGGGCCTGGACCTCACGGCCCAACAGTTCATTTCATAGGGCCACTCAGTTGTCCTATTCAAATTACAGAATGTATCCCACTGACTGTCGTCACGGGCCTTAAGGCCCAACACTTTTTGCTATATCTGGATTGTAACGTACAAAGTACAACAGGACAGACGTTAGGGCAACAAATTTTTAATTAAGTGATTATAACACCTCTTATATGATTTGTGTTACAATAGTATATTTCCGAAACCGGAATGAACAAGAAGTTTGTTAATGAACTTATATGTAACTTCTGTCTTAAAATTGAGCATGTGGGAAAAATATCTTATTTTTGCAAGGAATTTTCCGGGAGTGTTGTTATCACATAAACCACAACATTATTGTGTACCTGGACTTACATTTTTTCTATTTTCACTTTGAACTTTACCGATTTGTCTTTTGCAGCAAAATGTTTTATGCTGTTCAAATCAGTACTGAAGCAGTGAGAGGATTTAAATATATAATCTATGCGTTCCTCATCGCTGTGTGTCACACTGCTGTACACAATGCTCCTCTTCAGGCGATCTTCTGCCACTGGCCCGAATTCAAGCGTATACTTGTACTTGCTGGCTTCTTTCTTGGCACCAATATACTGTATAGCTTGACACCATTTGCCCTTACTCGAGTCTTGTCGGAACTGGTACCAGAACAGCTGGTCAAAAATCGAAATAAGTTGTGTACTGGAGCAACTGACATTGAACTCGTGGTTTGACACACGATATATCTGTGTCTCTTTCCTCCAGCATATAGCCTGACCCTCATGACTGTGCCGAACATGAGCCCATATTTCCGAGCGTCGACCCTTCCACGTGCAACCCCTTCCCTTCCCTGCGAGACACTCGTACACCCTGCAACAACATAAACAAAGTTTCAGCCAAGAATAGTCAATTATAATCAAGTCAGTAAAGTAACCACTCTAGGGGCTGTATGATCGAGGAACGTGTTGCGATTATTGCTAAAGGGAAGAGACTTTTCTCTTCTCCAGAACACCGAGACCAACACTTGGTCCCAGCCAGCCTCCTGCATAATCGATAATGGAGGTTATTTCGCGGGGGTTATATGGCCGGGGTGTGAATATGACCAATCACCTTTATCTAGTGTCGAGGTTAGGGATATGTGGACCTACAACTCCACTTCTGCATATCCTTCATGACGTGCACAGGAGTAAAACTACCTGTTACATTCGCTTTCTTTGCAGAAACTTGTGTAGAAGCCCTTCATTTCACCCCTTTTACTTACCTGTCGTAACTGTGGGTCGCTATGAAAGATGAAATTGTATGTAAGAGAGAGACGCGACCGTTAGATATAATGCCGCCCATTGTAAAATTAAATTAATACGACCCCCTTCGTTACAATGAGAAAGGATGTCTGAGGAATAGAAAGAGAATAAGAACATAAAACTGTAAGGAAAGAAGGGAACAGGAAAGAGTGATCTTCTCTTCGGCTGTGCCTAACATTTACTGCGGAATATTTGGGTAAAAGCCTGGACAGGCCCTCAGGTTTCCAGGAGGTTGACGCTCCCAGAGTTTCTAGATAATTGGCAGACGAAGGTAGCGAGGCTGTCAGCCCTAAACACCAGCCGTCTTTTCCCCCCAGGAGATATCCCTGGCACTCAGTTCGGTTAGAAACTGAGTCGACCCCAAGTCTCTAGTGTGGCCGGAAGGATTAAGTGAATGAAAAATCCCAGTGATCCCATCGGGTATCCAAACCGGGCCCTTTGGCTTGTAGCGCAGTGCTTCAACCAAATGCTTCGCCGCGTACCGCGGAATGTTTGAGTAAGTCTTATATTATTGTTGTAATGAGAAATATGTTGTAGGCTTACCTCTGTTGTGGAGATGCTTTTGACAGCGCTTTGATGTTATTTTCCACGACTGTCTCGGCTATGTTCTCCAGCGCCACGTTCCTCGAAGTGATGGTCAGGGCTACCCTAAAGACAGATGGGTAATAATACCGAGTACTGAAGAATTTAACGGAGTAAAATTTGTTAATTGGCCAGGAATTACTTGTATTTATTCCTAGTATTACTTGAGTAAATGAGAATAAATTTATAAAGTATATACAAAGGAAATGGTTGTCAAGGTTAGTCTCGAAAAATGATGAAAAAGAAACGCCCATGTTTTAACATTCGGGTAAGGGTGAGGAAAATACCATCCATATATACTTCTTCTTGGAAGGAAGTACTGCATCAATGGGCAATGAATTACATAGTGAGCGCACCAACCAAAATGTCTAGTGTCTAATAAAACGTGAGTTGTAAAACCGTACCTGCATGTAGGGCAGAGACTGAGTCGAGGCTTGCAGTTGGAGCAGATGTTATGTCCGTTCAAACACTGGGTGATCGGGGGGACCATGAACTCTAAGCAGACTGGACACTCCAGGAGACTCGCCAGACTCTTACTCAAGTCTGATTTGATTTTCAGGCGCGTTGAATTTACAAGTTTCGCTGCCATCATGTGTATCTTGTACAACCTGTTACTGTTTAGAACAATAATAATTAAAAAGGAAAGAGAGAGAAAGCTTACATAAGATGTGCACAAATTTTCCAAAAAATTTAGGAACCGCCTCTAAATTCTGCGTGTCAGAAAGCCGAGAAAAAGCAATTTTCACTGAGGATCCACAAATATACGTGTTAGGCCACAGCGTAAAAATTTAGTTGCCACGGTGGCCTGGAGCCCGGGGTTTGTGCACCCTGGCTTTGCGTTACTAATATGCGCTGCAGTATTCTCTAAGTGACTGGCAAATGTACTTAAAAGAAATGAGTACACGAACTGTTAATTTTAAAAAGGCGGTGCCTCCGTTAAGTATTTCAATGTGTGAACATTCGAAGTAAACTTCTCATACAAATAAAACAGTTATAAATACACTGGCATAAATTAATATATCCTGCAGTTAATAAACTCCCTACAATAACGCAAATAAAATCCTAATGCACTATAGCACTTAATTATAAGAATTAGCAATAGTGACCCTAAAATAAATAATATCCTATGCCTTCTAATTGAGAATATAATATGTCGACGATTTGAAGAAGTATTATGGCCGGGGTTGAACTGGTTCGATATAAGACCCAGTGACTTCATTTTGTGCAAATTGCGATGGCCTAAATAAAAGCATAGAACAGTATCACCAGCTGAGTACTTATCGACTTTAAAGGCAGAAAATTAGACATTAGTTAGTCAGTCAGCGAGTCAATCTGTCAGTCGGTCAGGCAGTCAGTCATTCAGTTAATTAGTTAGTTAGTTGGTTTTTCAGTCATCCAGTTAGTTATTTGGTTCTTTATTTAGGGAAAATTTTACCGGATTACTCGGAAAGATCTGTGGTAAAACCATGGACGTCATAAAAAACGGCTTGTGTAATCTGATCAGGAAATGACTCAAGGATACTTCATTTGTGTATGGCACACACACGTGACTTTTTCCGATTATAACGTATTAAATCAGATAATCAACAACTTTCTGAAAGTAAAATACTTATCTTGATCTTCACAGCAGTCTGTTCACGTACTGCGCTTTGCAAAGCTTCTGATGGAAAAAAGTAACTATTGTCTTTTAACAGTTTTTAAACTTACGTTACTTCTCCTTGCCGTTATGTAAAAGCAAATAAGAAGATTATATCCCTCCGTGTGCCTGTATATTTGCATAAAATTGACTAACAACTTAACAGGTTTCGATAGAGTTTGTGTGTCGTACATTATGTAAAAATTAAGCGGACTGCCAATATAGAGTTACTTTTGGACCTGTGTATTCTATTCTGAATATCGGCCAGGAATGTTGGATATATTGTCATGTTTTATGAATGGAAAGGCATGGCCTAACTGCACATTTGTTACAGAGACAGATATT
This sequence comes from Coptotermes formosanus, assembly GCA_013340265.1. NCBI lineage: Eukaryota > Metazoa > Arthropoda > Insecta > Blattodea > Rhinotermitidae > Coptotermes > Coptotermes formosanus. The sequence goes on along the minus strand of BLKM01012995.1, from coordinate 3,241,328 downwards.
ATACATTCCATACACAGAAAGACTTCCGAAATAAATCTATCTTCAGCAATTTTATTCAAAGTCCAAAATCAAAGTCCAAATCCACTTCTGTGCAATATAACGGTATAAAAGTAAAGAAGAGAGAATTTCATTGAACACAAAAATAGAGGTGAATTTTTTATTTTAGCTTACAATATCAAGGAAAATAAGAATATTGGCAACTCCAGTGCCACAATGTGTTTCAATAAACTGTGTATTAGAAAAGCATTTATCTCTCATATGCTAGAAACATAACGCCCAAATCTTCACCTGCACCTAGCACAAAGAAGAAATGCATGAAAAAATAAACCCATAATCCCAAAGTATATCAGTTACATTATGAAAAATATAGGCCTATTTTGAAGACTGAAACACACTCTTACTTTATTAGTTACTTGCTCACAAATCGTGTTTTGATTTTCATATTGTTACAGAGGATCAGAGCGAGTTCTTTTATGTTTTTTCGAAACACCTGTCCACAGAAACATTGCGTAGAATATTTTTCCTTCTTTAACGAATAATATTTCTTATCGGTGCAACAAAACAGGAAAATGAAAAGTGTTAAAAAAACAACGTGTATCATTTTTCGACTGTTTACGTGATAAGCTGCACGAATAAGGGGCGGTGTCACCTTATCAAGCAGAACAATGACGCGAGACTTGTAGTGCTCACGTAAAGGTCTTCTGGACCTTAGAGTTGCCAACTGGTCTTTGTGTGACTTCGGCGAAAACTCGTATTTGCTAGCCGATAGTCTGTAATATCCCTGAATGTTTGAAGGTTCAGAGCGGACATAATCTAAAGAATGATGTTATTACCAAGTTCGGAACTTTTTATCCATAAGCGTGTACAGGAAATTTCTTTATTATCATGTTGCCGGAAGTGTAAGCTCTAAGCAAGTTCTTTATGGAATTTCATCATGCAGCTTCAACACGATATCAGAAAGGAAGGAGAAAAATTCCAAATTTCTCACACTGAGGAATGCACTTTCTGTGAATGTTGTCACTGCTGGTGTAGCTGCAATTCAAAGTGTACAATTTATTCTGTTTCTGAGCACTGCAGCTTAATCCTACACGACGCCTACTTCTGCCAGGATTTTACAAAATTTAAGATTCCTCTATGAAATAAGTTGGACAGGAGGGAAAAAATGACTAAGTTTCCGGTGGATGTAGTCTTAAAATGCGATAAAGTTCCTGTGACAGCTGCCGTGCTCACGGGTACGATAAAATAACACCCTGTATAATGCGACTGGTGCGTATGATTTTAATTTTCTGTCTACAAGTAAAAATGTCACCTTTTCCAGTAATACTCTCTAATGAGTACGTATTTATTTTGTACAAATTCCTCGGACTTACCTCCGCTAGACCAAAGATGTTAGTGATTTCCCTCGATACAAATATAATTTCCTGTGTAACCTACGACACTATAGATCATGGCTTATCACATGCCAAATTACAACACATAATATTTTCCGCTCACATTTTACAAGCAAATCGCCGCCGTGCTTTCTTCACACGTATGGAGACAATACTGCCACAAGAACTGTAGAATTCAAGACATAATCTTATCACCACGGGAATTAAGGGGGTGATAATTAGAGATATATATCATCTTATCTCGTACTTTATCAATGTACCCTTTAGTATGAAAGATAACAACTTCGAAATGCGTCAATTTCACTGAATACCTGCTATTATTATTAGAGATCTAAAGAGACAAATTATACATAGAATGAAATAAGCTCGGTGCTGGACGACCCCGTCTGTTGAGTTCCGGTGCTTCTTTTAACGAAACTACGAAGCCACGAAGTCCCTGTGCTCGTGTGCAGGAAGAGCGCCGCGCTGTTCTGGAAGCGCTAAGTCTCTTAAAGGAAAAACTTTAGGTGGTATAGGTGACGTCTGTCACTTGAAAGGGGGGGTCCCTTATTGTAATCGCAAGTACGCTACGCTTTCTTTTTGGCTATGTCTCGAAACTATACCATATACGACCTCTTGTCACATCCCCGCAGCAGGCACTTCCGAAACTCACTGTAACCGTAAGTGCTGTACATTCACTGTGACTGCCACTCTAACCTACATCCTGCTTCCGACATGTGCACAGGAACTTTTTGCTCATCCTGTATTTCCAGAATAGTCAGACTTCATAAATGTCGTTTCCAACACCAGCACATGAATGAAAAAATTCCCAAATCTGAACATTACTAGGTTTATTTTCTAAGGTGTACTTGCCATTCTTCCAGGCTTTTTGCTTGTAATGTTTTTCATACTTAGCGGATGTCCTTCTATTCCTGTCGTTTCCACGGCAGGTGTCACAATACTTCCCGATGGATGCAGGTTTGCTATGTGATAAAACTGCCATCTTCATTGATATGATAAAAGGACACTTATATTCCTGAACTGGAGCGTCTGCCCTAATGTGAAATAACGTTTCCACTCACAGGTGTTTATGGAGAGAAATTTTCTTCATGTTTCTAATTTTAAATTTCTGAAACCAATTAATGTTTTAAAGTTACGTTGGTGGTGAATGTTAAAATTACTCTCATCTGGGTAGTGACGCCATGTAGTTTGGTATCGGAATTTCAGAGAAACGTATTTTTTCCCTTTTCAAAATAAAAGGTAAAGAGAACAGATTTTTCCGGAATGTCGGTGCATATACCTGTTGACAACGTACACCTTTTAACATCCCATGAGAGAGCAGTCTGCGAATATTTTTTCTTTGATTAAAATACAATTAGACCAATGAAAATTACATCTTTGTTTCGCGGTATTTGTGTCTGTGTCGAAGACACAGACACAAATGTTGTTCTGGCCGTGTATAAACACAGAGCTAAAAAATGACTTCTTTAAATTCTTGGTCTGAATACTCAGCTGTAAAAGTTAAAGCCTTCTCTATACAAGCCTGGACAGGCCCTTAGGGTTCTAGGAGGTTGAGGCTTGCAGAATTCCTAGACAACCGGCACATGAATGTGGTAAGGTTGTCAGCCCTATGCACCGGCCGCCTTTACCCTCCAGTCGATGCCCCTAGTACTCCTTTCTGTTAGGGGCTGAGTCAACCCCAGAACCATAGTGCTATTCCAGTGACCCCGTAGGGAATCGAACCAGCCATCATCCGGCTTGTAGCGCAGTGCCTCAACCAACTGCGTCACCGCACTGGGGATACTTACTTGTGTCGAGTAAAACTGCTTATGCCAAACGGTTTCTGCAGTTCGTTTATTGATTACGTATAAATATTTATTTATTTTACTGTGTTAATTTGCTGAGATACGAAACTTGAATGTGTTACAATAATGTTTAGTATGAAAGCTGTGTGACAGAAGTGTAGAATTATTCTTTGCTTTTGTTTTATATAACGTTGTTTTAAAAAGCTTAAATTATATAGTGTGTTTACTGTATTGTAAGGAGTGTGGGAAGGAGCATCCTGTCCTAATTTAAGGTAACATCCCTAATACTCGGGCACGTGCGAGGTGATGGAAGTGAGGAAATGACAAAAGACTAAGTTAGGTTAGCCGGTTTTGGGCCGGTCACATAGCAGGAGCTTGAAGCTGGAGTTGCAGATACTGCATTGCAAGCAGGCTCAAGCTTTTTTACTGTGCAGGGTATTTTTAAGTTGTTTACCTTTTTACCCCATCTGTACCCACCAACTTGCAAAACGTTTCAAGAGAGAGTAATAGAAGTCAAGTAGTTGAGCCTGTAAGCTATGTAATTTAACAGAATTCTTTGTTGTTTTTGAGAAATTCTGTAAATGTCGGTCTGCGCTTCATATAAGTTGCAGATTATATTTGTAGAAAACTGACTGACTTTGAATTAAATTATCACAAAATATTTTAGTACACGTTTCAAGCATCAAATTTAAAATAAATTATTTTAATTGTTTCGACCAAGAAATAAGCACTTGGATAAATTTCATTTCCTGAAATTTGCCGTGATTAAACTTCCTCCTTCCCTTCTGTCAGATTCCGTGTTCAGTTATCAAAAGGGTGGCCCAATAAATTGAGAGATTTTACACAATTCCTCCTTCCCTAAAAGCCACGCATTGAATAGATGTACTTCTTACGACAGAAACGGCTATTTACTTGGGTGAAAAGGGAAGGCGGACCGAAACGTCCGCACTGAATTCTAGTGGTTCGAATAGGATATCGTCTGAAGAGAGGCGGCGAGCAAATCAGCAAATCGTCATCGCCACTGCCATCGTCTTCTTCTTCCTTCACACCAGGGATTAATTCAAGAAGTTTGTTGCAGTTAGAAAAGTGAAGAGCCCCACTTATTTGAGGTGTTACGCGGTTGCCGTATTCTGTGTATTATAAAATTCTACTCCCTTGAATATGCCCAAAACAAGAGTTCGCAACAGGCGACAATTTCAGACAATCACAATTCCTGTTTTATGTCGAAGTTTCAGAATAACATGCAGTAGACCTGTAACAAAAATGTTTTATTCTCCCCCTTTGCAAGAACCCAAATGTTAAACTGTTAAAAATGTGAACACACTGGCATTTCGGACTGTAGAGCGAGGTCTCAGTGATAATAAAAATTAATTCATAGACTTCTGAGTAAGTAACTAAAAATGATCACATACTCTTGTTAAGATTTATATCATTTCTATTTTCTGAAAATTAATTTTTCAACTTTGATAGCGTCGCTCTTCGCAGATGCCAAAAATCTGCCCTTACTTAATAGCCTGACATACGTAAGGGTCAAAGCAGGCCAGTAAGGTACTTAACACCATTCTGCAGCAAAGTGTTCTGTTATGCGGCAAAGTGTGTTCCATTTTCACTAAATGAACTGGCTTTCTTTACTCCTTTACCATCACTTTAAGGCAGAAGCGTAAAGTCTCATCTTCCCCCACAAAGTTCTTTGCGACACGAACTGAAACACAGAAACAATCTTCCGAGCTGAACACGTGTTCAATAATCTCGGTGTCCTTATGTGCGTTTCTAAGGAACTTAATTTCCATGCTATTAGAAACTGTCGAAGTAAACTGAAATTCATACTTATATTTTTCTGCATCTTCTTCTGGTCCGATATACTGTACTGCTCCAAAGAATTTCGATTTGGAACTATCTTTTTCATGATGAAACAGAAAAAGTTCTCCGTGTGCTACTATCAATTGTGTCGTGAGGTCATGGTCGTAGATGAGGAACTCCTTGATCTTGCAATAGTTATGCTCCTTCAGTACCAGCGTGTCTTTATGCATGTCACGCACGTGGTTCAAGATTTGCCAGCGTCTCCCCAGCCAAGTACAACCCACCGGTCTGCCAGGGTCACAGTTGTACAGCCTGAAAATATAAGAAATATTTCTACACTTTGCACCCACTTGTAGTTTAGTTAGTGTGCTTGAAATACCTAAAACAGCATATGTGTCTGCTAATCATTGCCGGCCAAGTAGTTTATTAAGTTTTCTCATCACCGCAACACTTTAAGTAAAAGAGAAAACGAAATTTAAATAAAACCTTTTAATTAATCTGTAGGAAAATATTTTGATCTTTCTCCTATAACTTAATTGGTTTAGCTGACTACGAACAATAATTAAACCGAAAGAGAACACTGTGAAACACGACAAGAATTTTATTAAAAAATATATTTTTTACAATATGCTACAGGTTTCGGCCCTATAGGGCCATCATGAGGTTTTATATAAACACAAAAATATAAAATAAACGTAAATCTCTTTTATAATGGATATTTTCTATGTGTGAGATCTGACCCTTTACAGAAGATATCTTACAATTAGTAATTGTAATACAATTTTCTCTTTCATAGCTTATAATTTATCATTGGTTGTATTATCCTGATTATTGGCATCTTGTATTATTTTACTTTATGTTCTAACTATCTGATTTATACATGTCGATCAGAGTTTTTATTGTAGAATATAAAACGTAGAGAAACAAAAGGTAAAAAAGTTAAAATTCCGTGAAATTTCTCTAATCAGTTGCTGCTTCCATTAGATTAATTAAAATAATTAGAACATAGCTTAAGGACGTTGTGCCACACAATGCTTTAGGGCAGACGTTCCTCAGATATCAAATATGCTAGACACATAGGTACAGACAGACCACTCTGCAGCGATTAATGACTTGGATGCTTAACTTCTTGACGTCACATTACGGATAATCTATAATTACCTGTATGAGCAATAGCCATGTGTACTGGATACTCTTCTTCTCGATTTCACAGTCTAGATACCTTACACTCAGCTGTAGGAGAACATTTCCACATAGTTGATTACAGCTTGGAGGTTCACACTTACCGCATCGCACAGAAACCTAACCTACAGGAGCAGGAACCATGCAGCTGATGATATCCTGGATGCTCGCTTTTTATACGTCGCAATCCACATATGACAGGGGTAATACCTTGGATGCTCATCTTCTTGACCTAGCTATAAAGGCGTGCAGTATAACTGCAATTACCCGGACGCTGGTTACGTGGACGGCCAATTATCCGGATCGGCTTGGCCCTTTGGGCAAATTTGTCGCGAATTCTACAAAACTATTTTGCCGTGAAATTACCGGTTATCGGATCGATATATTCATTAAGTAAATCTGTAAGTCAAACTGTAATTGTACTACATTTTTTTATGGCTTAAATTTTCCCCCGGTTGCCAAGTACATAAGGAGTTACGTATTAATGTTTTGTTTGTACGCAAATAAATGTGTAGCCTAAAAATAGCCGTTTGTAAAAATCTTTTCCACTTTAACCTTTTAAAGCCTAGCGGTAACTTTACATACCAGCAGGTATAACATTAAAAAATTCTACGTGGTGCCCACATTGCTTTTATGTGTTTTGTACGGATCTCAGAACAAACAGCAACTTTTGCCTTATAAAACATTAACATACTGGTTTTTATAACCGAAGTGGAGAGTGTTTACAGCGCGGTACGCACTGAGTCCTTATATAAAACAGAGAGGCTTCGTCTTTAAAGAGTTAAAATGCCAATGTAGCCTATTTTCAAAGAAAAATCCAGCTACCCGGATTTTCTGCATATCCGGACGGCTAGCGATCCCAATTAATCCGGGTAATTCGAGGTATATTGTACTAAGATCCACCTGTACTAGCAGTCCTCCAGGTGATGACTGACGTGAGGCACGCTAGATTTCTTGAAGCCGCGTACTAGATGTGAGAGACCCACCTGTCTGAGCAGAACTACGTGTGTGTTGGATGCTTGTCATTCTTGGCCTCACAGTCCAGATATGTTAGACCCACCTGTAGGGGCAGATTTCCATGTGTTTTATAATATCCTGGACGCTTGTCTTCTTGACATTACAGCCGACCTCAAAATTCCCGCACTTCTCCAGGCAGTGTTCCGCTAGCTGTTCTAGGGCGATGTTGCGTGTTAATAGTATTGTTCGCCTGCATGTAGGACAGTTGTTCAGACGCGGTCTACATTTCGAACAAATACTGTGACCGTTTCTACACAGACGGATGGGTGGTTCCATACACTCGAAGCATACGGGGCACTCCAGGACATCGGGTAGACACTGATTCAGTCCATCCTCAGTGCTGCTGCTTATCAGCTTTGTATTTGCTGATAAAATATTTCCTTTCCCGTTTGCCATCTTGGAACACTCCCTCCACCGCAAGTTATCGTGAGGTCTCCGGAAACTGGCCTTCAAGCTGAAAAAGAGTTGTTAATGTGTGTGTCTTCTCAAAGAGAATACTCATGTACTGATAGCCTATACACTGTGGGATTACGGTAATGCCATGCAGGAGGGAGGTTATACATACGGTAGACCCACAAGAACCAGACTGAAATTATCCTGGCAATTTCATGCAAACTGGAAAAGATTCCCCAGGCAGAATTTTAACGAGATTTATTTAATGATATAAGAAATGAAACATATGAAGAGACATAGGAACGCTTACTATTTGAAGGGAAACTCTACAAGCAGAGTCCTATTTAATAGTAGTGGGCCAGCATATAGTACTCGGTATAACGACTTGCCACGGGCTGGATGGTCTGGGGATGGAATCCCGGTGGGGGCGAGAATCTCCGCACCCGTCTAGACCGGACTGGAGGCCCACCCAGTGTCCTGGAAAATGGGTAAAGGGTCTCTTTCCCAGGGCTAAAGCGGCCAGGTAGTGGAGCTTATCACCCACCCTCATCTAAATCTGAGGTTAAAGAAAGAGTAGTGCTATAACTCTACTCCCTTCTGCGTCTTCATGGCCTGTTCTAGGGTGCACTTTAACTATTAGCTTTACCTGTTACTATTTAATATTAGCTGAGGCGACATATTCCTTTGATTTCTTATTTATTTAATTGCTTATTTATTTATTTATTGAGTCAATAAATGAGCCGATGAGAGAGTAGATGAATGCAGAGAGGGGCAAGCCTGGAAATGCACTCTAAATTGTGTCTACTACGACAAACCACACAAATAGACGTGCCTGGAGAGAATACAGAAGGAGACCTTGTAGTGTGTCAAAGTGAGTTATTTTTCTAACATTCGTCCGGTGAGATGGAGGAAGACCTTAACAAACCTCCCTTCGAATAGTGGATAAGCAGACCTAGGGTACAGCCTGCTTCTGCTAGAGTGTTTCTGCTACAGAATTTTGCTCTATTTTGTCATATCAATTGAAAACTTTGCAGCACTCTTGTGCCTGACACTGATTCGTCACTTTTATCATCATATCCGCCACATACACATCTGCAGGTGTTCCTCCCACTGTTGTAACCTCCGTAAATATCGATACTAACACTTCATATGATTAACATATTCAACCAGAAGACCAGCAGCATACTAACCCACGTAATCTTCTGTCTTTGTTGACACTTGACCTAACCTAACAACATATACGAAATTCTGTAGAAATGCCGTGTTCTTGGAGATCATATCATCTTTGCATTTTTCAGTACCCGAATTTTGTCCCTGAATTATACTCCTACTTAAGAAGCTTACAGCCCCTCGGGTGGTTAAGAAACTTTCTGTCGTTTATATAACATGCATATTCGTTAACGTGTTCATAATAGCCCGCTACTTTACCGTATTCAGATCCTGATAGATCTATCGTACACCAAAAACTATACTTGTTGAAGGCCTACTGTAGAACGTACTATCGTCCCCCATCCTTCTCTAGTCTTAAAGCTGTATCGTCTTTCCGAGTGCAATTGTATTAATTTTCTTCCCTCCTGGGCATTCTATAACCATATCAATGTCCTTAATTTTATTTTCATCCAAATAATATTTGATAAAAGTGGTGACTCCTAAAATTCGTCATAATGCACTTTTCCGAACTGTTAATTCTTCAATCAATTAATTTCTGCATCGAGTTAAATGGAGTGACATGTGTTAAAACAAATCCCACGAAATGTCTAGCGTAAAAATAAATTTATTCTGGCGAAACTTGATTAGATATGGGACGTTCTAAAATGTACACTTCCTGAATATTTTTTTTTCGAAATACATTTGTAATATTTAAGCTTGTTTTTGAATGTCGGCTGTAAATAACGCAAGACTTACCTCAGATCAGCATCAACAGAAAGCTTACTGTTATCATCCACGCTATGATACAAGTCTAGTAACCTCTTGTATTGACCTGTGCCTCGTAGTAGTCGTGCACACGTATGTGACTGTAGAAGGAAATCCGCCTGGATTACACAGTACGACTCGGTTCTCTCTCTCAGAGTTGGGAGAGGTTTGGTTTTACGAGGAAAAGGTGCCCTTATCTGTGAATACCACACACCGTAAACAAACATTGCAACGTCAGGAGCTGGAACCATCCCGAGTTTACCAGCTCACTCCTCTAGAAAGCAACATGTTTGATACTTGTATATACATACCATAAGGATACGAGGCGTCCACCAGGGCTACCATATATCCGTGAAAAGAAAGGAGGACATTTCCCACATATTGACCATTAAAAGGAGGACACAACAGCTAAAAAGAAGGTTGAAGAGTGGACATGTAAATAGTTACAACTTTATTAAATAAAAGCGCTTTGTAACGTTTCTTGGCTAACAGTTCTTTAAATTTCGTAGGTGTGAGATAGAGACAGCGACGTTCTTTAAGCACGTATTTCACTGAGTTATAAATATTCAGAATTTCCTTGCCGAAGTTTTCGGGGACATTCCAAAGGTCGGCTGCTGAATTCTTATGTTTTTAATCGAACAATATTAATATAATGTTATAATTATTTGTTTCGTAAAAATGTATTAAAAGTTTGTTTCCTTTTTCAGTACAGTTAAAATCACCAAAAGCTTTAAGAAATAACAGATAGTCAAAAACACAGACATTTCTAGAAATTTAAAGAACCCGCTCCCACATCAGTTTTGGGTCGAAACAGAAGAGCCCATGGGAAAAAGAGGACGTACGGTAGCCCTAAAATCTACGCTTTCAGATAACATTAGTTACACTGGCAGGTATGAAATTACATTCAACAAAATGTTTGCAGTTATATACTTCAAAAGTTGTAACTGGCCAGGAAGAAATTTTATGGCAATTATTAGACCTTTATTTTAAAATTTTGATTCTTCTTGGACTACTTAATTTTTGAAAAAAATACCGGTAAGTTATCCCTAAACGTCGGGAGGAAACATCCACCTAACGCCGTGCATCACCACAAAAGGCCTAAGACTTCAACTGCACTGCGGAGGCAGCCTAATATCTCTTATGAATTCATTTTTATTTGTATTCGGTATAAACGAAATTACAGAGACTGCAATCGGCGTAAGTTACTTGCAGTCAACACAAGACACGTTGTTATTGTTAATGTCAGTCATGTTGACACAATATAAGATAACTCTTTGCAATGTGTCACAATGGAAACATTTGGAAGCATCATATTCTTAATAGGAAAAGGAAAGAATTATTATTATTATTATTATTAAAAAATTTCCTGTTTAAGCCTGATTGACCTGTTCCGCCTCCATGAAAACCTGAATATTCATTCTTCTTTCTCGTCTGATTCCTTCATTTTATCTTGGGGGGCTTCGTATGGAATACCGGCTGGGAAATGGGAAGTTTTGGTTGCCAAAAATTAAGAATAAAAGAGAAAAAATGGAAATTATTAGAAAAGAAACACGTTTCAAGCAAATACAATTTACGGTGTAAGTAGTATGAACAATGCGAAAAGAAGGCTAGTTAGGACGGTGTCAGACTAATTGGAATGCAGTCAAATTCGGCTGGGTTCGAATGCACATGAGAATAACACAATAAATAAACAAAACTTTCCACCTATAATTTTAACATTTGTAAACTGACATCTTAAAATAAATAAGCAATATTTTGTGTCGGAGTTGGTTACATATCTATATTATTTCCGCCTATAGTTTAGTATCTCCAAATTAATTAAAGTACAGCACAGGCCACACATGAAAATGAAACTTAGAAATTAATCATATTAGACACAAATAAAAAATGAATATTACTTTATTCTGCCTTATTTCGAAAGAATTAGTGAACGTTACACCTAAAGTGGGTTAAATTAAACGTCACGTGACCGGAATAATTAAGTATTTAACGAGCTGTAACTGCAGTACATATAGCATCAAAGTTTTAATATATAGATTATAGGAGGATAATTTAACTTTTAATTTTGAATTTATTTACAGTTAATTGTGTATTATAAGGGGTGACGTTAATGTAAAGTACGAGTAATTTATTTTAAGTAATGCATTATTTTCATGTAAGTCCAAAGATCCTTTTGGAAAGAAAAATGCTTTGATTATGGAAGAGCTTGCCCAAAAAGGTAAGCAAAGACAAGAATAATAAAATAATCATCTTAGAAATACAAATACTAATTTGGCACACTGACAGTTGCTAATAAAATCATCAGTTTCATATAGTTCCTGTAGAGCCTATTTCACTTAAGTTTATCAAAAATTTCTTGCAGGGTTTTTTATTCTTATTGTTCCTTCGTTTCTTTTGTAAATCATTTACAACTTTATAAGATCTGAAGTTATCATGACGGTGAATACGAAGGTTATTCTCTTCGGGAGTTTTTAATATCGTGTATTTTGGCAGGTCGGTAAGCACATTGCGTACAACACCCTGACCCTGGAAACACCAGGTTCCTGCGAAATGTCGGTAAAAATCTACTAAATTACCAGGCGTCACATCACAGAATGCAGTGATCTTAGATCATATCTTTTATTTTGCTCATCATTCTGTTGTGTTTATGGTGACTGTCATATTTTTCGCATACACATATTTATACATATTACTAATTTACAGATACTTAAACATCAACAAATCCACATATTTACTTAAGCTAATTTAAGTCTCAGGTAAAAATGCAGAGAATTGTCTTTCCGCACGAGATTTTTTAACATTGTGGACCTGAGACTCATACACTGCTCAGAATTGAATACGTCTTCTATTTCTTTACCATAGTGGTGTGTTAGCCTGCTGAAATTTAATTTAAAATCATTTTGGTTCGTTGAATAGAAATTCATTTCATACTTGTATTTTAAAGCCCTGTGTTTAGGACCGATATATTGGGCTGCACCCAGAAATGTATTCCTGTCTTTATCTTGTTTGTTGTAATACCAGAATGACTCACCCAGAGCTCTTACCAACAGCACAGATGTGAAACTGTCAGTAGGATCAAAACGTTTAACGACGCATTCAATATTTTCACACAAAAATAATTTTGTAGGGTGCATGTCTTTGACATGCAACCAAATGTTCGAATACGGACCCCTCCAAGAGCAACTTATATTTCCATATTTTCCTATGGCACAATCACACACCTTTTGACGTGGACAAATTTCTTCATGGTGGTATAGTTCTTGTAATCTGAATTTGGCCTCGCAGCCTTCTGTACGGTTCTTGCAAGGAAACAGAAAATTTCGTGTGATCATCTCAAGCGACACATTGCGGCACCTGAAAAAGTTCATTTCACACGTTGGACATCTCAGATATGTTGCAAAGCAGCGGGAACAGAAGCTGTGTCCGCCCCAGCATTGGTAAATCGGAGCAGATAAATACCGAGCACATGCACAGCAAGTTAGCACTGTGAGGAAATTTTCGTTGATATCTTTTTCATTTCTCTGAGCAGGGCCAATTGACTCCATCTTCGAGTGTAACAGCTGAGTTCCGAAACTTCAGATGACCCAAAGCACCAGCACCTCCCAATACCTACCGACGGTTCATTCCAGTGGAGAATTTCAGTAATATATTTCACTTCACCCAGCTACAGTACGTTCTGCGATAGCTTGAGGAAGTAGTTCCCCCTACAGGTGATTCCAGTAGAGCCTGTTATGAAAATAAATTCTCGTATTTGTCATCGTCATCATTACAATTGTCATCGTCATCATTACTATTGTCATCAGCACGGGTAAGGCCATTTTTTGCTACTCAAAACACTTAAGATTTTGTTTTAATATTGGGGATTAAGCGCCTGTTCATATCCCCTAATATTATAAATATTAATTTATAAAATGCTTTAAACTTAATGTTATATTATATGGATGTGAGATTTCATTTCTGAAGGTCAGGGCGGGCTAGCGTATAGATTAACCCTTTAAAGACGAAGCGTATCTGTTTTATATAAGGACTCAACGCGTACCGCGCTGTAAACACTCTCCACTTCGGTTATAAAAACCAATCTCTTAATGTTTTATAAGGCAAAAGTGGCTGTTTGTTCTGAGATCCGTACAAAACACATAAACGCAATGTGGGCACCACGTAGAATTTTTTAATGTTAAACCTGGTGGTATGTAAAGTTACCGCTACGCTTTAAAAGGTTAAGTTACCTGAGAACACAGTACGTAAATGTAAAGCTGTGCCATTAGGAGCCTGGACAGAGCCTTATGGCTCAAGGAGATTGAGGCTCCCAGACTTTCTACATAATCGGCACATGAAGGTGATAAAGTTGTCAGTCCGACTCACCGGCCGCTTTTACCCCCCCCCCCCCCCCCAGGAGATATCCATGGTATTCATTTCCGTCAGAGGTTCATTCGACCCCAGGGCCATAATGCGCCTGGAAGTATAAAGTCAATGGGAAATTCCATTGACCCCATCGGGAATCTAACCCGCTTCCTTCTGGCTTATAGCAAACAACGCGGACGGGTAAATACAATCTCTGACGTTCGGCCTATATGCAAGAGAACATTGCTTTTTAAAATTCGTAACGAAGAAAGTTCTTTCTCTCTTAATCTTATCCTCTTCTGCATACTTGTTCACAGCAGGTGTTGAGTGTTTTTGTGATTTCATTTGAACACACTCAAGCACACACCACTGTCAGTAGGACTCCTCTGGACGTGGGTTCGGCCCGTCGCAGAGAACTCTACCTGATTACGCAAACACTGTACAAGACAAACATCCACGCCCCCGGTGGGATTCGAACCCGCGATCCCAGATAGCGCTCGGCCGTAGACCTACTCCTTGGACCGTGCGGCCACTGGGAAACTAAGAAAAGTAAGGAAAGAAATTGTAAAGTGCTAAATCCTCTAATTACTGAAAAAAATGACCGATGCATGACTTAACTCGAATAAACTATAAAACTCTGCTTATTTTTGACCTGTCACTACACCAAACAAAAATTTAAAGCCAGCCTGTAAAACAATACTAAATAATTTCATGGAGCAGGATCATTCTTTATAAACCACTAGTTTCTGATTTATTCAAGAAATTCCCTGTCTCTTCTATAACTGGGAATTTTGTTAAATCTACCACATCCAGTAATCCCTGTCTGAAGCAAAGAAAGCAGTCCACGGAGTCACATCCTCCTTAAAATGAATCTCAAGTTAACGCCCACTTCATACAAACAGAAGAATTTACGTTAAAATGAATCTCAAGTTAACACCCACTTCATACAAACAGAAGAATTTACGTTAAAATGAATCTCAAGTTAACACCCACTTCATACAAACAGAAGAATTTACGTTAAAGTGAATCTCAAGTTAACACCCACTTCATACAAACAGAAGAATTTACGTTAAAATGAATTTGACATTACGCTTTACAATATAATTTTAATTCGATTCTTAACAAAATAAGACACAATTAATTACGAAGTCCACACGCGAACTGTGACTCTGCCATTCACCGCCATCTATTGCTCAGTTCTGGAATTCGTGAAGTTTTGCTTTCTCATTCCCATTTACCTTCAACAACATATTACCTGCCTCTGCCTTATCTTCAGTAATATTATAAAATATTTCAGCGAATCCAATATAGGAAAGATGTAACCACACTCCGTGTTACTGGCCCCAACATAATTCTGTCTTCTCGCAGACAAATAAAAGAGAAGGAGTAGGATACTATGCACAGTACCTGTTCTTTATTTAAAGTAGTCCTTCCTTACGAAGCAAGCACAAGAGTTTTAATAGCGTGTCACAGTGAAATTGTAAGGCTACCAGCTGCGAATGTTGCGGTTATGGCAGCTACTCCGGTACTGTGTGCATAGTGATTTATCATCTTCACTTATCTGTAATTCCAACATACTGTAAAGTGGAGTCTCACTAAACAAACACCATGTTTACTTTAGGAACAGAAAAACCGAATCTTTCGAAGTAAACAGTGAAATTTGATCAACTGCGACGCATATTCCAGAGAAGGAACTTCACCAAGTCGTCAGTTCTAGTTATGAGCCAGAGTAACTCAGACATCCTAGGTGAGGGATGAGCTACTGGCACTCAATTCCCGACAGCAACAGGGATGTTGTTATTTGCCATCACGCACCCAGGCCTCTTTGGGGGTAGGCATCCTACCAAATTGTCAGATGACGCTCTTTCCCCTGAGAAAAAGCGGAAGAAATGTTTAGCTTCAATTTTTTAATTATCCTCATGTTAGGTCCCCATTGAAAATGAAGCCTTATACAAACACTGCAGATTTCTTGTTCCGGGACTGGTTCATTGCAAGACAACGTAGCAGAAAATATTAGGCATATATACATATGCATATATATTAGAGCATAAAGAACATGACTTTTGTTTCAGAACAAAAATATTCAGTATTAAAGCCAAAAGAAATGAAGACTAAGACACGGAGCACTGTAATTTTGTCTGTTGTTTTTTATGGGTGTGAAGCTAGTTCTTTCACATTGAAGAGAAACTTAGGCTGAGGGTGTTCGAGAATAGGGTGCTGAGGAAGGTGTTTGGGCCTAAGAGGGGCGATGTAAAAAGGGGATGGAGAAAACTACATAAGGAAGAGCTTTATGATCTGTACTTCTCACAAAATATGTTTCGGGTGATAAAAGATTAAATCAAGAGGAATGGGATCGGCGAAACATGCGGCACTTACAGGAGACTTGAAGGGTTCGTACGGGATTTTGGTGGAGAGATCTGAGAGAAAGAGACCACTTGAAAGACCTAGGCGTAGATGGGAGAATAATATTAAAGTGAATCTTCAAGAAATGGAGTAGGGTGTCATGTACTGGATTTGTCTAGCCCAGGATACGGACAGGTGACGGGCGGTTGTGAATGCGGTAATGAATATTCGGTTTCCATAAAATGAGAGGAATTTCCTGACTAGCTAAAATCTGTTAGATTCTCAGGGAGGGCTTCGTTCCGTGGAGTCAGTCTTTCAAAAAGTGCTTTTTGACTGACTGCTTTTATGAAGACTCTGATACTGCTTCTATTTGCAATATGTGATGCGACAACATATAACTTACCGTAACAGTAGGTGTAAACAACGGAATGATAAAAATCCTGAATTGTAATGGCTGCAGCAGAACCAAGAAATTTCTTGAGCACTAGACACAGTAAGTGGCTTTTATATATGCATAACATCAAGTTTGCCCTAAAGCAGATAAGGTTCTACACCGCTCGTACTGTGTGTAACGCTCCGGCCCTGGGATGTCGTGCTTTGGGGTCTTCCTGCTGCACTTTACCCGGATGAATCACAGACATGAATTACGTACAAAAATGAGGGCCGCAGCGTCGCTAAGCCCCATGTTCTAGTAACAAACCACGTCATCGGCCATCGAGCCAAGTAATAATGATTTCAATGCAACGCTGCATGTAATCCCGTTTAAATCCGTGTACAGTTCAATAAGTCACCGCCAGAGGGTGATCCATGCACGTGCACCATTTTAATGAGAATATAAACTGTTTACTTTTTTGGCCCCAACGATTACGCTTTGTCATGTGACGTCATTTATTGAGGATCGCCTGGTGCAATATGAACTGCAGTGCAGAAAGGAGGTTAAAAGTAATAAAGAGTTAGTACAATTAATAAATGCTCCCTTTTACTAGCGCTATATATAAATAAATATATGTACTGAAACTTTCCATTATACGAGTATATGTATGAGGGAAACTTCACCAAGAGGCTCACACAAAACTGGCTGTGTATTAGACACTACACAGGAAGGTTAGAGTCGGTCTACGTCTACATCGGTCAAATGCAATGTATTGTGTAATTTACATGAAATTCAAATTAACATTTATTAGTCCTCTCGAAACAAGCTTATCGTTGAAATATTTTATATATAGCTCTTCAAAGACCTGCAACCTTGATTTGAAACTTTATTCTATATTAATAAAATTTTGCAGACAAAAAATGTGAATAAATAATTCCTGACCGTATGTCATTTTACTACCTGTAATGTAATCAGCTTTGCAACAACAGACTTTTCCTGCCTTAAAAAATGTATAGGCCAGTGAGGTGTGAAGAACGTGAAAGAACACATTTAAAACGTGCCGTGTCGTCTAGTGTTTGAATTCGTTTACAGCTTCTGATGTGCACTGTAGCACTGTTATGAAACTGAGGTGAAATTTAACTATTTATTTCATGGGCAAGAGAGGCAATGTTGTTTTTAGCAGCTGTCTGTACTTTAAAGTCAATTACTGAACTGTATTAGTCGGCAGGGCGGATTTAGCGTATATCTGGTTTATTGTGCAGCCATGGGCTGAGTAAAGAGCATTCAAAAGTGATGTATGTTTATGCCAAAAGTAACAGTGTTGGTACGAAATAATGTGAAGTATATGCAAACACTTGTTAGTCACTAAAAATTAGGCCTATATGCCTACTTGAACATTTGTTGACGAAAATTATTTTGTATTAGAATTAAGGATAATATTAATTTCGGAAACTTTAGTCATGATTCAGTTCAGATTTGTTTTTTTTTTCACTGTCTCTTACTTAAAAATCTAAGAATTAATATATCCAAAATTGTACTACATGTACCCGCATTTCTTGTATATTCTTTGTATGTTTTTTTGTATGCGTGTGAAACTTGGTCTGTTACTCTTAGGGAAGAAATACTGGAGCATTTCTTCCACGCCTGCTGTATGTTTCTTGCAAGGAGTTGTGGCAGTGAAAGACCTTTATTTAATCATATTCAGATATATATAATTTATCTCTCCTCTAGTTTTAGCAAGACGTGCACTCTTTCATGATCGGTTTTGTTGGTGTTTGTAGCCATAAAATTGACATAGGCCATTCTTACGCTTATTCCATAGCTGCTAATGTTACTACACATTCATGGAGTGTGGTGGCTGGGGAAGGGTGTTGCAGGGTGTAATAAATAGTAAAAATGCCCTTAAATTGCTTAAGAGACACAACAGAAAGTTCGGAGAGAGGGGGCGCGTTCAATATGGAGTAATCCTGTCAGTGTTTACACAGTGCAACAATCGGATATTAAAAGCAGGGTGACATGATTGATGTGTTTCAAACACACGGTGGGTGCTAATAGGCGCACTAGGTTACATGACGCGAGTTAACTCTTCCCATGCTTCGCACGAAATGATTCGTCAATAACAACTGGCTCTGGCACATCTATTTCCTCTAAAGATTCTGTCAGCATCTGAAACTCGACCAGATGTCAACAGACGTTAAATTAAACGGTAATCGTTGATCTGCAGAATAAAATGTTCATGCGGAATTGTGGAAAATATGTTTATCTTTGGTTATATAGAGTGAAAACACACCCACCGCCAACAATGCACAAAGACGGGGAGAAAAATAAAAAAAAATTGTTAGAAATTCTCAAAATTGTATTTGTCAGTGTTACTGGAAGAGGTTGCGGAGAACCTGAATTTTACCCACAAACCCCCATGGTTCCGCGGAACATGGCTTGAATACCATTGGACTGTACTGTAGCTTTGATTGACAGGATGGCCATAGGCTAATGCATAGACACGATGTGGAAGGAAGCAGTTACGGCCTGATTTGAGGTGGTACACCAAGATTTGCTTTGAGGGACTGAAGAAAATAATGGAAAACTTCATACACGAAAGGTGGTGTCCCGGTCGAAATCTGAACTGAGCACCTCCCAACTGCAAGTCAAAATCGTTACCGCTTGTGTCCATCCGCTCGGATACGGATATGTATTGGACGTATGGGAATAGTGACGAAACAAACTTACGCACCACCTGTCCCTAGTTGGATGTAAATATATGTTGGCCTATTAACAGGAGGTTTCTTTAACCTCTTCCTAGTCAGTTTTATATAGCGAATCTCCTAGTAACCAACTTCTTTGCTGTAGACTAGGGTCACTTCCGATTAACTTGTAGCAGAACATCTGTATTCGCAAAGCTCAGTCACGTGTTTACAAGTAAACAAAGTGTGAGATGCGCATACAGATTAAAATTGTAGCGCTTTTATTCCATTTTGCTCAAATGTTCAGAAAGAAAGTAATTTTAAGTTAGAATGAATAAAAGTGTTTAACAAACATGTCCCTTATAAAAAATTTCAGTTCAGTATCATTCTTTTATACGCATGCAGATCTAGAGACCTAACTCACGTCGCAGGGACCTTCATTTAGTTATTATTGGCAATAAGACGCTTTGGTAATGTTAAAATTCTTAGGGAAAAAATTTCTCAGTTCTGACTAGAGATTTCGAAAATAAACCTGTAGCGTAACAATTTTATGGGCTTCACTCACTTTGGTTTAATTACTTCGGAAATCATAAGACCAATGGGAAAATCACGTTGTTCATAAAATGCATGTTTCAGTTTTCTTTACAACTTTGCTTCTAGGAGTGTTGTTGCGATGAATATCTAGCAAGGTACGCTGCTGAGGTAGGCACTGAATCGCATGCAGGACTTCGTGTAAAATTCCCTTTGTGTAATTTGATTTAATTCAGACTGGAATGTCTCAACAAATTCTAGGAAACCCCCCCAATCGGGAATTTTTAAAATTATTTGCCCATTCGACTGTTGTTTTATGGGTATACTCGTAGACATGACCGGCAGCGCCATTTTAATAGGCAGTAGCCTCTTTATTCTATCTTGGTGGCGTGTAAGTGACTACAATATTAATAAAAGCCTAAATTAATGTAAATCTTATACGGTATGAATATTATGTTCATGCCTCAGAGTAAACACAAAAAGTGTCCATATAAAGGCCAGTCCTTTAGTGATATTTAGAGAAATCATCGGTGCTTTTTCAGAATTACACGAAACAGACAATTTCACTGTATGCCTAAAAGCAGAGTTTCTGAATTTTGCACTCGGCGATACATATTAGCATTGAACTTCCACGGTTAAATAACGAAGGTGTTTATAATATTGCTCATGAAACAATTTTTCATGACCCAGCGATACGCAGTTTTACAGGACACAGGAAAAAACTTGACGGATCCTTAATAGACCAACATGCAAGCACGTTACCCTTTTACTAAAACATAAAAATAAGCAATTTTTTTGTGGACACAAAATTTTGATAGAACGTGCGTTTGTAACCTGCATAAAAATGCGGGAATCTCATTTTGACGAATTGTGTGGGTTACGACAAATTGCTGTTTCATTAGTGATGTAATGTTTCGTAGCTGGAACACTGGAATGACCTGGAAGTGATCTTACAGAGTGTTCACAAAACTTGTAACTTAAAACACATTATTTTTGGGATGGGTATTGTACTACGTTGACTTGCTATTAAATTAATATCACTTTATACTGAGACATAGATCACTTACACACTCAAGTGGAAATAACCCCACCCCAATATCCGGAGGTCTAGAACAGACGCGGACGGACGACGCTTCTCAATTGTCAAACGGGCGTCGAGACGGCTGCTCGATAACATCTAATCCCTTGACTCCAAGCAAATGATGATAAATAGTGAGGCCTTAAACCTCTTCCTTATATACACCCCTCGCCTTTGGTTTTGAGGGTCGCTGGATGAGAAAATGGAAAATATAATACGGAATACTTAATGTAGACTGTAGAATTCAGTGGGTCAGTCATCAGCTTGACTCGTTGCGAAAAGGAGGCTTGTACTTAGTGACTTATTTTTGCTTGGCCGTTTAGAGTGGTTCAAAACGAGGTGCATAATGCTTATTCAAACAGAGATTTGACGTTGCGATTTAGCGGTGAGAATTAGTACTAGAATCTTCAGAATGACGGTACCACAGACGTATCTTCTTGTAGATGGGTATCAAATACTACCCTGAAGGTGGGGACAGTATAACCTTCCGAAACGTTGCTGCCCTGGTGCCAAAGCCCAGAAGAACAAAATAAAATTTATTAAAACCATCCGCCTTTGATCATTTGAATTTTCGCCTTGCGAAGTACGTAGGTTTGGAAGCACTCGTACGGCAAGTAGGTATCTTTGCAGCATGTTAATACGGTATATGTTTTGAAGGCCAAAGTACGAGAAGGAGTCAGAAAATAAGTCTAGCCTGATGCGTTGTTGGTTGTTTATCATCATATCTGAAACGAGCAGTTGGCATTGCTCGGTAACGCTAAACCACTATATTCCCACATAGTCCCCGCCACAAATGGGGCATTAATCACGTCGTGGGACGAGCTTTTCTAATCCCTGGTGACAGAAGTCCGTGTCCTGTGTCATTAGCCGTCATTGCACTCTTGTTTTCAGCTGGCTTTTGTCTTTAAATCTATGACCGCTAAAATTCTGATTCGGCGCTGGAAACAAATGATAATCGCTCAGCGACGAAATCCCCTGATAAAGTGTTACAACGAGTGTGATCTCATTTTTATGAAATTATAAGGCATGTAAACTTATTTTCTGACTGATGCTTTTACAGTGGTTCCTTAATTAACATTCCCGCCACAAGATAATTCTCTCTGCCCTAATTTACCATGTTTCGTTTTACTACTGAGTCCTTAATAAAATTTGCTTAGGCTACTTGTAAATTTGTATAATCATAAAGGTCCAAATTTCTATACTTGGTAAGACACCGTTTTTTATCTTTTCTTTCAGTCAAGCGCAACCAAGATAAAAATACCTTTACCCTTTACCTTTTAGTCTTTATTGCAACATGTTTCCGTCGCTAAGCAACCATCATCAGGCAAATACTCAATTACAAAAGAAAAGTGTCAAGGTAGAGGCCTCTCCTTGGTACGCCAGTTCACCTTCAATGGCATCAGCGTTCCTTCCACCTCACGACAGACACATTTATACCGTTGATTATAGAGGGTTAAAAGTTACAAAAATTAGTCAACCAGTGGTTGAAAGTTTATATCGGTTTCATGAAACGCCGTCAATTTTTATCTGCCGGAATTCGTAGCGTGGAGATTATAGCAACTAGCTACGGGCTGGACAAACCCCGGTGGGGGCGAGATTTTCCTCACCCATCCAGACCGGCCCTGGGGTCCACCAGCCTCATATTGAATGGGTACCGGCTCTTCCCCGAGGGTAAATCGGCCAAGGCGTGGCATTGACCACCAATCCCAATCTAGTGCCTCGATTAAAAGAAAAATAGAACTATACCTCGGCTCCCCACCTTGGCCTTTGTGGCCTGTTCTTCGGTGACCTTTGCCTTTTTTACTTTATGTTACTACGTACCTCAGTCAGTTCTAATTAATTTAGTATTTTTAGTTGAACCTATATTTTTATTTACTCGCTTTTGTTACTGTCATTTCATATCCACCTTTCACTATGATGTTTAGTGCTGACCAATAATAAGCTTGCTCCGACTTTCTGCTAGAATATCATTCGCTACACAAAAAAAATCCAAGATAAATTTTTAGATTTTAAGGAACCCATTTCTTGTAAATTTCTAACTTTGTGTTAAATAGGAATTCAGACGGATTCTGTCATTCATGGTAATCGAAACTTGCCTGCTTTGTGCACTCCAATCATAGCGGCGTTGGGCATCCTTAATAATGTATTTTTATGTTACGATATATGCTACTGTGCATACTCGAAGTATCTTATTTCCTAACAATTACCTGCCAGTACTGAAAACAGGAAGTGGTAAGAAAATAGTTGGGAAACGTGTTATCCCTTCTTCCGACACAAGTACAAAGCCTTTGATTTGTAATTGATTGTTTCGGTTAAGTTGGTTTGTCATTGAGTCACACCAAGTTTTCCATGGTTCTGATACAATTTGGTTTGTGACTGAACGAGTGAGTGACTGATTCACACTTCGTTTTCGGTTTCGATGGATATGACACAAAGCGTACTTTGTGTGTGTCGTCACAAGTCAATTTCCCGTGGCGGGGTTAGCGTGTGACTTAGGTCACCACGTCATATAATGGAGCAGTAGCTAGTAATATAGTGAAAAATATCCTGGCTAATGAAAGGCAACAAGTTATACACTTGCACCAACTTAGGCTGAAGTTATTTCAGATTTTGTTATGTTACTGTGTTTCATAAAATATTTCATACAATTTCTAATTCCTGCTTCTTCATTTTTAATTATGTGAGATTTGATGTTGCATGACACGTAACAGGAAAGGTCAGTGTGAAATCTAAATATCAGCTTTTACTGACATAGGATCGTACGATAAAATCAGCGGTTATGGAGGGATGCTGGACACGAACATTGACTGACTAAGGTGCCAGGTTTATATCGGTCTCCACACGCCTTCCAGGCGAATGGGAAAATGGTAGTCCTAACGTAAAACATGCCATGGCCGATTCCCGTTGCATAACTTCCACATTATTCCTAACATTAAACGCCACCTAACTTATTCGGTCGAAAACACGAATTATATATCTAAAGAATCAACGTTTATCCCTAGTGTATCTGATAATAATTTGGGAAGGACTGCTGGCGTCGTAGAAGAAAATCAACAGGAATTTTGTATCAGTTCACGTGACTTAAAAGACAATGTACAACGTACGTCGAGGAACGTACAGAGCGCAAGCATTTCCGCAACTTTCACTGTCGACTTAGAGGTATTCTAAAACCACTACGACATCGTGTGAAAACAAACGACACCTGCAAGCGAGAGGTGTACGTATGCCGCTTTTGTTCGATATTGAGAACAGTTACTCTCTAGGCCTTGAATTAACAAGGACCAAACTTTTAATCAAAGCCAGATTTACGTGTCTGCAAATACACACACACACACACACACACACACACACACACACACGCCATTCTGCTGGGTGTGTGTGAGCAAGACCCATCATCTCCCCAACCCCACAACAGGGTACTAATCAAATTAGAGCTAATCCCTGGCAGAACCCTCGGTAACATGTTTTAAGCTGACAAGACATGGCTCGGTTACCCGGTGCAAAAACATCCGTCAGGTTCTGGGCTTTGCTGCAGATTCCTACCTTTTATTGAGTCTTAATTGGTGAGTGACGTAATGGTCTTCTGGTATTTCAGTTTTAATGTCATGTCTACGTGTATTATTAGTGCATTATTCATAAACCAGGCTGTAAAATAACGGACTGTAATTGAATTCCTGATATCGAAGCTTCTCTGCGTTAAGTGTATCCACACCTTACTGAGTAATCGAAAACGCGTACAGCATACGGATCAGCTGCATTGCGGTTAAGATCAAAGTTAATTTCACTAGTTGTGTAATTACTGTTAATTTGGATAGCTTATGATTTAATGTTGATGATATTAATGTTAAATAGCCGCAAGAATTACAAAATTAATTAGTAATAATATTGTAAATGTGTACGATACGTTGTGTACTTAAGTTATACCTTTGGCAGAAGGCAATATTGCATGGCGACATGCATTATGCTTAAACATTTGTTGTACAAGCACAAAGGTTGTCTCTATTTATTAAGATAACATGAAAATATTTATATTCTTATAAAAATGTATTGAATTAAATAGGACATATATTTGTATAGGCCTATTTAAAACCCTAAAAATTCAGGTAGGGGAAACTACGTTCAGTTATCGCCGACACTGAGAGTTTTCAGGAGGCGCGTGAGCTCGGCAATCTACAGGCGCGTTCGGAATTGAGGATTCCGGTAATCCGGGATGTGTTGCTGCGTCACTGGGCGAATGTTTCCCGACGTTTGGAAGGAATGTAGTGCTTTAATCCTCAAGGCTCAAGACGTTTCGTCGAAAAGTTAGGAACCATGCACCCACCGACGCAAAGTAATATCCGAGGATATCGGAATTCGAAATTACGCCTTTGTGAAAAACTCAAAACTTGCATTGTTAATTGCTGAATATAGCCGTACAAGTTAGGACATGTATGCATAGCGTAACTGTAGGCCTACTTGTTTAATTAATTTGACCGGTACTTGTAACCGTTACAGGAAGCTTCTAGTGGACACAAATGTGCCTCTAGGTTTTAGACGCGCTGGCATCCCTGCAGAGTGCCTCTCAAAAATCGGTATGGCTGTGCGTCCTTCCGTCCATATTCGATGAAGTCTACAACAGCTGAACGGATTTTCATGAAATTTGCTACTGGGCAATTTTACGAGAAAATTTCTTGCTATTTCCGTTTTGTTTAAAACAGGACAAACGTAAGGAACGCTTTACATGAAGACATTTCTGCATTTCTACGCGCATCTTCTATGTACATTGGCGTAACCATCACTTCAAACTAAAAATAAAATGTCGTTTTAGAGAGGTTCATACATAATTCCACGCAAAAAATTAAAGGATGCCTTCATTGCGTTTAAAGTACATGGAAAAATAGTTCTTGATTTATTCATTTAATGCAACGATATGATAAATTACAGCTTTAAAGTGTTACTCTGCACCCTTACACACACTATAAATTCTCTCCATATTCTAGCTACAGCGCTAGAATAGGGCATTATTTGTTGAAAATCTCTCGTAATATAAGGAGAAAATCTATTTGTGTTTGTGTGAAAAGAGGGAACATATATTATTTGCTCTTTCAAATATCTGTATTTGTCAGTGTTTTATTTTAACCTATCGAAGTGAAAAGGCACGAACACAGCGAATGAGCCAGCAGTGCTACGCGACGCGTAGGCTTACGTTTCCCACCGCGTTCTCTGTAACTTCCATTCGAAACACTTGCCTCTCCGATAAACAGTGTACTTGCAGGTAACAATTTAGGGTTTTCTGTAGAGTGTTTTTTACTTTGTCCGATTTTAAACAAAATTGAAATGGTTAGACAAATGTCAGCAGAACTTCCCAGTCCGCTCAGCGATTTTACGGTTGTCTCGTGTACAGGCCTACAGACGAATAGACGGAACGCTTTTAACGACGCCTCGCAAGGTTACCAATCCGATTAAAAATGGGCATGACATTCATTTATATTTAGGACTGGAGAAAAAGGGCAAATGGCATTGATAGGGTTCTTAGAATTGTTTTGAGGAGTATGTAATTGAAAGAAATTCTATTGGCTGTAGACTTTAGCATCTACACTTCTCCGTCCAATGCCCAGGAAGCCTATAAAAATTGTGATGTAAGTAAAGATGATTGTTGCTGTAATAAGGAGGCGCCCTAATTTGTTCAAAATGTTTAATTGTCTGTGCTCCTAACTATGGGGACGTGAAATTCTTCGTCATATCGAGTTAACTAGAAGATGAGGATCTAATCACTTGGCCACAGAAATTACATGATAGGCAAATCACATTTTGTTGTGGGTTGTCCGAATGCGGAAAAGACAAATTTGAATGTTTTCAGCAACGTGGAACACAAGGTCATTGCTGTAACACAGTTCGTGGTGCTGTCATTGTCGTGTTTCGTGGATAATAGACTGGGTAAGCCAGACTGATTGACCTATGGAATTACTAGATTTGATTCCCAGTGAATTTTTATTACGCTGCTATGACAAAAGTGTCACGTGCCCTCGCACCGGCGTCAGGGTAATGAGCAGGCAGCCTACTTACATAAATTCAAACAGCTGATTACTGCGGCTACTGAAACAGAAACCAGCACGCATAGAAATATTCATGGGCTGACAGCGTGAGTCGGACAGCTGTCTCGTCACGGAAGAAGAGCGTAAGGACATATGCTGACAGAGAATTTTTGAATTCACCTACACATCAGTGTTTTGTTTATCAATGTATATAGTTGTGAGGAATATATAGCCTCCTAACACACGGACGTAACTATATGGTAACTCATGATATGACTAAATCACAAAATATCTGCATGTAGAATAATTCGTGATGTCATTTAGAAAAGGGTTCCTGTGTGATGAATGTCAAAGAAGCAGGATATGTGGGCGAGGAATGTATTCAGCTAGCACAGGATAAAGACCCATAGCGGGTTGCGAACGTGATAATAAACCCGGATGCAAAGGTTTCCCTTCATGTGACGTTGCGTCATTTGGTAATCTGATCCTGACGTTGCGGAGCAACGCAGTGTCCTCACATTCAAGAGCTTCTAGGATATTTAGAGCATTAAAGATAGAACACTAGGTTGCCTCGAAACGTCGGGATGCTGTTACCTATTGACGCAGTGAAGAACCAAAACCGCTGTTTCACAGCTGCAATAGTCTCAAAATACCCAGCCTTGAGGTTCCATAAAAGGAGTTGAAGTCTTTCGACTGACTAAGCAACTGTTAGCTTCTCAAGACTGGCCTTCCCCAGTGGATCTGTTTAGTCACGATGTGAGCAAAGTGTTTCCTATAAGGAGGGAAAGAAGTTGAAGTCAAGCAGAAGTTAAACTTCTTACCATTCATTGCGGGCTTCTGGGTTATGACACACTATGGTGTGGTGTCCATGCACTTTCGAAGGAACCTGCTGCTTCTACGAGCCCACACTGTGTCGCAACCGAGAGGACCGCAGTGCGTATATATTTTCACTGCTGTACGTCAGTTCTGCCTATCGAGGAGATTATCCCATCATCGCCCACATAGCTGCTGTATTTACACGTACTTGATTCAAAGATGGCAGCAGAGGGAGCTCGCCCACTCTTATCGGCCGCGCTGTGAGTGCTTCACATTGGAATGGACATAATCTGTAGCGCGTGGTAACGAGCTGTTTGGTTATTGGTCAAAATGAAACATGCCGCCAAGATGGTTGTTTTATGGTTGGTCCAGGCTGCATACGTATGTTTCGCTACTCCGTGGGTGTTATATACAATGCACGGTCACTCGAGATATGCACATTCATATAAACCGCTAGTAGATGGAGCCGCAGGAGAAACATTTCGCCATCTGTTTAAGGAATTTTGAATCTTTTGTGTTCCGTGATCGATCCACCGTCAACACATCAAACGTAATAAGAATGGCGGACGATGTGGAGTTAAGCTGTCAGTTTTAAATTGCCTAGTGCCAGTTTTTAATCCACGATGGAAATTAACGCGAAAACGTTGTTGTATGATCGAAAACACAGAAAGAAGTGTAGACTAAGATGGTGAACATTCCTTGCCTTTCTTGAAATTGGTGGAATGTTTGCCGAATCCTCAATAATTTTAACCTGTTATAGCGTTCATGGCTTTGGTCCAGAAGGTTATGGTATGATGTAGTCTATCCGGTGGCACAATACTGACTTATATAATGAATTGGAGTGAAGGAAGGTTTATGAGGTAATGTCACTGTAATGCAAAATGACACTGGATTTGGGTGGTGCATCATCGTACCATTCCCTTGGCAGTAAGGAGGTGTTCTGTCACTGGCTGAGCCATATGAGGTTGTCACGTATCATCGTTCTCGTCTCGGTTGTGCTAATCATCGTTCCACTTATTACACACTACTACTTGTCAAAGGTATGCCGTTCTCTTTTATGTTATATTGTTTTTAAAAATCTTGTACTGTAAATATTTAAGCAGGCAGTTATTCACCACAGTTGTTGTTCTCATTATTTAAAAATAAGTGAAGAAATTACTGATTGTACTTTATTTGGTACTTTCAGACAGGTGTGGAAAACACTGGCCATGTATTTTACCAAATGTTCTGCTATATGTTAGACAGAACTTCACATTAACCATTTCATGTTAGTGCAGTGTGTCATGTCTAAATATCTTCAGTGGGTGATTTTTTATAATTCATAACATAAAATGTAAATGGCCTTGAAAATTTGATGTAGGGTGTGTTTATATGTAAGTAGTGCAAGTACTTTTTTCCCTGTGTTTGATTTTGTATAGGATTTCCAAATCATATATTTTGTTAGCAGTGCAATTAATTCAGTTGTAGTTTGTTATGTAAATATCAGTGCTCTCTTGCATCCATTCACAATTGCTAGAATCCTGTCAGATTGTTTGTGTAATTACTGTTATAAAGTTGTTGTATAATTATATATAAATAGGTTGAAAGAAATGTGCCAAATGGAGATGTGCATCGCACAAGATCCAAACTGGAGGCTTTTGAAGACTTCAGCACTCTCAAAGCCTCTGACCTGAAACTCCGCATAGAAGAAATGTTGAGGATTAAAGGTATTTTTTATATGGCAGTTCCGATTTTAGCCACAGAGTGACAAGGTGTAGAATGCATAGAATTGCACAAAATTTTGGTAGGGAAACTTCTTGGAACTGGCACATGGTCTTGAACTAGTGGTGGACTTTGGCTTTGGTGTAAGCTTAGTTGAATATTTGTATTCTGGTACCACAGACTTAGTACATTTAGGTAAAGAGGCGCATGTGTTCAAATAGTATTATTTATCTCATGGCTCCTAGCATCAACCAAGTTCTAGTTAGTATGTATGTACTATGTCTTGCTTTCAGTTCAGTCATCCAAACACAAAATTTGGAGACAATGATTTATGTTTTATTATTTTTAGCAGTAAAACTAGTAACATTAGTGTTACATGCATTACAGTTATTTTGTAGTCTCATGTAGCATATAGTAGCCTTCATGCTTCACTCACTATTAAGAAATCTTACTGTTACATATAAGTATCAATTCTGTGTATGTGTGTGTGTGTGTGTGTGTGTACACACATATATAAATACATACATATGCTTTTTCCGGTACTAATATCCAGGATCCGTTAGTGCGGAACTACGTGATCTTGAAGCCAAGAGACAGCGGTTGCAATTAGAGGTGGTTGGATTCACACAACGCATTGATGAGCTGAAATTGGAAGTGATTCATCAGCAGACAGAACTTGAGCGACTGAAGATTTCAGTTGAACAGGTGTGTTATTCTAGGAATATAAATTATGGCACCCATTTTGATACCTACTTTTCATGTCATGGGTTACACAGCATATTTTAAATATACTTTTACACATATACACAGATTTTTAAACATAACTGTAATTGGTTTTACAAATGATTTTGTACATGATTTGAAACTGAGAAGCAATAAAATTCCAGAAAAGCTGGTGCTTTAATGGAGGTAGAGTACCAGGTCACATTGTATGCTGGATGATGGTGAAAACCAGTGGCATCATGTCTCCTTGCCTTCTCTGCTCCTGTATGTGAATAATGAACTAGTAATACACAAAGCAGGCCAGTCCAGTGAGGCTTATATTCTTTCCTGACTATGTAACACTATTTAGTTGTAGTGCCTCTTCTGTTAGTACACTCAACTTGACACGTACATACTGCAACTGAAGAAAGAAGAAAGAATGAAGAGTCAAATTTTTATGCAGAAGTATGCACTACCTACCTTCTGATCCTCCAGCTGCCCCACATAACAGTCAGCCAGATGCGAAGTTACATGGTCCTCAGTGTTCTGCCCATTGTGCCACAAAAAAGTGGTACCAGAATACCTGTATTACAAAGTGCAGCAAAGAGTGCTGGCATAGTGCATACAAGTTGCAAGTTACAAATTAGTGATATACAGATTTTGTGTTTAATTTTAGACTTTGAACGCTTTGATTTCATTTGATGACAATGTGTTTTGAGGTAAATGGATTGCAATGCAGTGAAAATGAAATGTTCATTTCTCTTAGTGTCATGTGCTGTTTAAATGGCAAGCTTAATGATGTAGCTGTCAGTTAAATGAATAAAGGGCTAAGCCTGCTTATAAAAATCTTTATGTTGGAGCCATTGGGTAGGTTTTTTAATTATCTACTGCAGTCATGTGTTAGATTCATTGGTAGTGTGCAGTGAATGTGTGTGTTTTTACTGGGAACATTAAAAACTATCAACAATTAAAAACTATCAACAGATTTAACACTTTAGTAGCCTTATGTTTATTTTATCAGCATTTCATTGGAATTATATATATATGTATGTGAATTTAAACCAACACTTATAGCACAGCCCACCATTAAACACTGCTGATTTCAAAGGCAGCCATTCAACATATTCTTCAGCAAATTACATTCTCCTCACATTGTCACATCTCTTTAAGATACTGTATATTTTAATGTTTTTCTCCCTTCTTCTTTGTGGTGTTCACAGTAGCTGTTTTCAGAGAAGTTTTTTGTCTATCCCATCTGAGCTGTATTCCAAGGACATTGTGGTGTAGCTTTCACTGCCCTCACAATACTAGATGAACCATGCAAAGTACAGAATTCTTCATCACATAATTTCCTGAACAGCCCATGTACTGCAATGAATGTCCACATATTGTCTTGAGCACATCTTTTTCCAAACATTTGTATCCTTTGTCATGCTGTTACCAGAGCATACCTGTAGCTTTTGGATGAAAGTGACTTCCAGATATGGTGGTAGCTGCAAATATATTAAAGAAGGAGGCAGATGTCCAGTAATTGGTGGTGTTAGAGTTTGTGGGTTGGACATTTTGCTAACAACCCTTCACTATAAAAATATTCTGTGTTAAGAAACAGTAATAAAGGCCTTGTAATGGGATACATTCTTTGGAACGACCTATTAGATATTTGCAGGACATGAGAATTTGTGTTTGGAATGATTCCAGTTTATGTAGTGAATCTCCTGTGTTAATTTAATAATCACTGTTGCATGCTCTTTGCAGGCCCAAGTTGCTCAGAGGGAAGCCCTTCAGAGAAACACGCCTGACCTCGCTCTTCCTCAGAGACTGCTGCCTTCATCTGCTCCTGAAGAATATCTCCCACATAAAGCAGGAGAGAGTCTTTCTTGCCACATGTACAATTGTTTTGATTATTCCCGGTGCTCACTTACATCTGGTTTTCCTGTCTTCCTTTATGATCCTGATCATTATCCAGTCATTGCACCAGGGTGGGACATTGAAGGGTTTGTCAAAACTACCCTGAAGCAGACTCTTGGTTATAATCCACATTTTACAACCGATCCGAAAGTTGCGTGTATATATTTAGTATTAGTTGGCGAAGCATTAGCTGTACCTGGTGGACAGAATAATCTGATCAACAGTACTAACGTACCTGCAAAGACTCTTGATCAAGAGCTTTTACACAGACTTCCATACTGGGGAGGGGATGGACGAAATCATGTTCTACTCAATTTTGCTCGCAGCAGTAGTGTCCATGACAGTAGGGATACATCAACTGGTGGACGTGACATATTTTTTGGCATTGACACTGGACGAGCCATGCTTGTTCAGTCAACATTCAAGAGATCCACATTTCGTGCTGGTTTTGATATTGTAACTCCTCCAATTTTGGGTCCTCCAGGAGGAGACATATGGCAAGACTATCCATCCATGTTGCCTGCCCGGCGGCGATACCTCCTATCATTTCAAGGAGAATTCCGTTATTTGTCACATCTAGTCAAACCAAATGAAGCTACAGTAAAGAGTTTTGCAGAAACTATTGATAATGTGGATGATTCAGATCTCAATGAGCACAGGGCAAATTATATCTCTGAATCAAAAAGAAAAGGTGGAGTGAGTGATACTCAGAATGATGTTGACAGGTTTATAATGGAACACTTACATAGAATGGCATATGGATCAACATCTGACCGATTTCTCTTTCATTTTGAGTGCTCCGTGGTGGTGAATTCACCCAACACTGAAGAGTCAGCTAAGAAATTAAACATCGATAACTGGCTACCCACTGTGAGGAAGGTTTCAGATGTGTGGGGAGAATGGGCTCTGTGTGGAACAGAATCATCACGAACAAGTGTATTAAGGGATTCAACATTTGCATTGGTAATGGCACCCACAAATGCTAGTTTAGTGTCAACTACAATTGTGCAGATACGAGTTTATGAAGCGATTAGAGCTGGTGCAATACCTGTTTTGCTGGGAGGAGATCGGCTTGAGATGGCTTACAGAGAAGTTGTGGACTGGCACAGGGCTGCTTTATTTCTACCAAAGGTGTGTTACAGTTTTATAATTGTTATCAAGGTGGGTGTGAAAGGCAAGGCAGATGCTCTAGACTAGGCATTTTAAGACACATGCAGGAGAAGAACAATACATAGTTTAAGAGGTGGTAAACCCAGGAAGGTACACTTTTCAGAAAATATTTCTTTACAATAAGACATGTTTCAGCTTAACAGCAATCCTCAGGGATCATAGTCACACTCAGGGCTGTGGAATCGGAGTCGGTAAAAATTTACCAACTCCGACTCCGACCTCAATCTAAAATCTTAACTAGATGCTCCAAAGCCAGAGCCCTGATAGCTACAATTACCATTAGACTTATACTTAAATATAGGTTATAAGTCTAAAAAGTAGCCTGATGATTCACATGGTGGTGATGAACTGTGATACGGGTTTACCATTATTAGTACATATTGAGCTTTTATGAAGAGAGTCGGAGTTTTAAAAATTGAGGAGTTGGAGTCGAAAGTTTTGTGTACCGACTCTACAGCCCTGGTAACACTGCGGCAATATTACAAGACCATTACATGTTAAAGATTATATACGTATATATAAAATAGAACTGCTGAAACGGTGTATAAGGTAGTAGATATAAAATGGTACTATATATTAATCTGTTAGGTAACTGACTCAGAGTCATCATCTTCT
The DNA here is from genome assembly GCA_013340265.1 of Coptotermes formosanus. NCBI lineage: Eukaryota > Metazoa > Arthropoda > Insecta > Blattodea > Rhinotermitidae > Coptotermes > Coptotermes formosanus. The sequence continues at coordinate 3,207,574 of BLKM01012995.1, read as the reverse complement.
TGTGGATCATGTCATAAAGTGTCATCTATATATATGTATAAAGATCAGCAACCCAACTCATTACACATTTTAAGGTACTTGGATCTACTGGACTGTACCCATCAGTGGATGATCTTATGCATATATGTAGATGACACTTTATGATGGGATCCATAAGAAGATCATTTACTCTCAGGCTGTTATCTAAACTAATTAATATAGGTGTGTGTGTGTGTGCGTGCGTAGGTGATACAATAGCATATCTGGTACCATATGTTGCATAGAAGATGAGAGGTAGGTATCAAAACGTGGTAGCATGCTGGCTGTGCTCATAACTTGTAGTTCGTAGTGTACATAGGTGGCTTAGATTGTCCTGGTATTGTATTTGTTGGAATGCTGTTGCCATATGTGTCACAACCTTTTCTAAAAGTTTCATGATAATTTGAATTTTATACTTCTCATAGTCGACCAAATGTCAGGGATCTATGCATTGCAACATTAAATTTTTGAATATAGTTTCAGTATTAGGGTATTATTTCTCCTTTGGTTGCTTTGGAAAGGATAAAATTTTGCATAAATTTAACTTGTTTTTACAAAAAAAATGTACTGTAATTGCATTTCGATTTGTATGCCCATTACCTCCAGGAGTGATTTTTAGTTTTCTTGCCCCTGCCTGGTTGTCAGGGGAGAAGTAGGCTGCTTTTGACATGAAGCAACACCAAAAAGTGTTTCAGTACTTTATCATATAGGTATTGCTAAATCATTATATTGAGGTCATTTGTGTTCCTTGGTTCATGATGCTTTCAATCATATGTTACAGGCACGGATCACGGAGATGCATTTCTTTCTTCGCTCCATTGCGGATTCAGATCTATTATCGTTAAGGCGTCAGGGTCGTCTGGTGTGGGAACGTTATTGCTCCTCAGTTCAGAGTGTGGTGGATACCGTTGTGGCAGTCCTGCGGGACAGGCTTGCCATCCCTCCTTTACCCATACAAGATGAACCTTCACCCAGTGTGTTCAATTCTACATTCACAGTGAGTTTAATAACAAATGTGCTACATGTCATTTATTTTTGTTAAGTAGCCTGGCTGCCCAGTCATCTAGCCCATAGTTCATCTGCAAGCTGGAGCCCCATTAAGATATACATGAACTCTACATTTGCTAGACATTGGAGGTTAGGAACATGCACTTGCATGCACAGGTACAACAGTGAAGTTCCCAGCAAAGGTAAACTTAGTAACACATGAAAGTTTTCTCATTATCCAACAACCTCCACTAATCGAAATTACTTGGGTGTTAAGTTTCTGAGGGGTGCGCAGTGGTGCAGTTGGTTGAGGCACAGCATTACAAGCCGGAAGGTTGCAGGTTCTATTTCTGGTGGGGCCATTGGAATTTGTAATTGACTTGATCCTTGTGGCCATGCTATGGCCCTGCGGTTGACTCAGACTCTAACAGAAATGAGTACCAGGGGATCTTCTGGTGGGTAAAGGCAGCTGGTACATAGGGCTGACAACCTTGCCACCTTCATATGCCAATTGTCTAGAAATTCTGGGAACCTCAACCTCCTGGAGCCCTAAGGGCCTGTCCAGGCCTGTATAGGGATTGCTTCCTTTAATTTCTGAAATGTATAAGTGATGTACCACATGTGCTGTGCTTGGATAGCTGTGTGATGTGGAGAAACAGATTTGGGATTTACCTTAGCAATCAGTATGCCAGGAAATTTAAGATAATGTCATAATTTTAGTATGGAAGTCCACAATTTTCTTTGCTAGAATAAAGTGCTGAGGAGAATATTTTAACCTAGGAAAGAGGAAGAAATAAGATAAAGAAAGAACCCCTATAATCATGAGTCTTATAATTTGTACGCTTCATCTAATATTAGTAGGATAATTAAATCAAAGGTGATGAAATGGGTGGAACATGTAGCATGCATGGGAAGATGGTAATCCATACAAAATTGTAATTGGTATACATCAGGGAAATAATGCATAGGAGAACTAGGCATGGATGGAAGCAGGGCTGTGGAGTCGGTACACAAAAGCTCCGACTCCAACTCCGACTCCGACTCTGACTCCTCGATTTTTAAAACTTCCAACTCCAACTCTGACTCCTTCATAAAAGATCAATTAGTATTGGTAAACCTGTAAGACATTTCATCACCACCACGTGAATCATCAGGCTACTTTTTAGACTTATAACCTATATTTAAATAGAAGTCTAATGGTTACTGTAGCTATCAGGGCTCTGGATTTGGAGTATCTAGTTAAGATTTAAGATTGAGGTCAGAGTCAGAGTTGGTACATTTTTACAGACTCCGACTCCACAGCCCTGGATGGAAGGATAATATTGTAAGGGATTTGAGAGAAATACAACATGAGTGTGTGGACTGAATGGAACTGGGTAAGGTCAGATGACAAAACAGACATAGTTGTGTTCACAATAGCTTCTGCAAACATGATAATCACAGTTTTGGGGGATTTGTTGATTAGCTTCTTTGTCAGATTTTCAAGAAAGGCCTGTGTATGGCATGGAGATTTTATATGTTATGAATAAGAACAGTTCATTATCACATGCAGATTACACTTCCTCTGGGTTTGGTGCCAGTGTGTTTCATTTGATTATTCTTCACAGCCTCTAAGAACAGAAGCAGTAGTATCAGAAGCAGAACCAGAAGAAAGTCTTGGCCCAATAGAACCACCATATCCTTCACCACGCTATAAGCGCAACTATACAGTCTTCCTAACGCAGGTTTGTTGCCTTATTCTGTCACACCTGAAATAACTCAGCCTGTGCTGCCCAGTGATGTTAAGTAAATTAGAATTCAGGGAGCAGGCATGAAGGCTGTCAGTGTTATGAAGCTGTATCAGTGTTTCCAGCTGACAGTTGACTCTATGGCTGACAGGGTTGAATAGGCTTGATGCCAGGAACTGCACATTTGTGGCCTGGCATTTAACGCAAATGGTTCCAGCATATCTACTTTTATAAACAAGCAGTATATGGAGCCTGGAGGCTTTTATGTATACGTGCACAGATGTGGTTGTCCCCTAGTAAGAAAGTAGAATAATTTTAGTTGCTCAGTTAAATTAAAAACCCTGTAGTGAGTGACTGACACTTTAGTCTACTTTCACTCCAGAAAATGAAAGAAGCAATAATTTGAGGTCACCTTGCTCTCTGTGTTTCAGTGATTGAACCATTTGTTTTCTTTATGAAGTATGGTGTGATGTTACAGCATTGGACCACAGCAAAATCCCATAGTTTTAATTTCCTCAGAAATAACAATATTAAGGACACACACACACTTGTAGAATGTGATTGAAAGTAGACCCATATACTTTCATATCCTGAAATTATGTATTAGTACATCACTTCCAGTTCACTGTCCATTAATTGTCCTGTCATTTTCAGTGACATAATTTTGAGCTACTGCCAGCATCATTAAATAAAAAATATTGAATAAACATTTGGAACATGTTTTTAATCAGCAGTAATTGGATATCTTTTATGATTTCAGGGTCACGAGATGTGGAATGATTGGGGTGATCCATTTCGACTTTACCCCCAATTACCCTTTGATATACTTTTACCATCTGATGCAAAATTTGTTGGTAAGTATTGAAATTAGCTTGTCATCCAAAAAAGAAGGTGTAAGTGTATACAGACATCAGTTATGTACAAGCACTTCTCAGTACAAGAATTAAAATACCATAAATTAAGAATTTTGCTTAATGAGAATACAACATCAAATTAAAAAACTGGTTTTCAGAAAAGTGGGTTTTCTTATATGTGTTTAGACTAAAGGCATTAAGATACTTGCAGCTGAATGAAACATTGCAGTGATCCACTTTGTGTGGTGTGATGATAGTGGTTATTTTCCATCACAGTTACAGTATGTTGGGCAGGTTATGTGATGATAGTTGTCCTTTCAAATCACAGTTATGCTGGACATTGTCCTTTGTGAAGTATATTTAATACAAACAATATCTTGGAAGTTGGCTCTACTTCCATCTTTGGGTGATTGGTAATCATTATGCTAACAGATTTTAAGGTGCCCCCCCCCCCCAGCTAACTACAGAACTACCTGTTCCAGAGCATGTATTGCTTACCTAGTTGTTTGTGAAAGTGCAGCTGAATTTTGATGCTTCTAGGTTCTGGCATGGGGTTCCGTCCCATCAGGAGGGGTGCTGGTGGTGCTGGGAAGGAATTTTCAGAAAGTCTTGGAGGAAACAATCCCAGGGAGCAGTTTACCATTGTTATGCTGACATACGAAAGAGAACAGGTTATTAATTATGAATATGGTTATTTTTCTGATTTGGTCGTCATCTTGTCTTAATGGATGAACTGGTGTATTGTCAGTACTGGTCTCAAAATCATCTTTCCAGTGTGTCCTTGGTCTTTCTTCCTTGTTACATCATTTTCTGAAGAACCATCTGCTTGTCATGCATTTTGAGACTTACGAGTAAGCAGAATTCAGTGTGAGTAGATTACTGGGCTGTCGCAGCCTGGTTTGATGGTGGAGCTATTACTTTAAGGCCTTCAGATTTTCCTGGACATGTCTGGCTTTGACCCATCCAACAAGGTTATACATACTTGAGCTATGCTACCATGAACAAACAGTCTTGTTGAGTGACATAGCCCCACCCACACCCCCAACCATTATAAAGGTTGTATCTTGTGGAAGAGTCGTAACAACTATAGTGAAGTAATTGTGATATGATACTATTTATGTTTAATTTATGCATATTTTATCTCACTCTTTTTATGCTGCTTCAGCCTTTTTTAAAATCTCCCTTTATTCTTCAAGCTCACATTTGATGAAACTAATAGGTGTGTTTAAATATGTTGTACTTAATTTATAAAAAAATAATTTCTGTATAAGCTCTATAGACTACTGAATGTCTTTTGCATGTTGAGTTGCATGTGCCTTTAATCCTTATTTTGGAAAAACTCTGTACCATGAAAATAACTAACAGTCTCTCTGGTAGCAGAACTCCAGTTTTCAAAACTGTTAGTATGAAAGCCCACAACTGGTCATGACCCTGAGCCAGTTCCATTCATCTCTTATCCTCAGTCTACCTCTTTAATATCCATCATAATGTCAATTTCCCACCAAAAATTGGTATGCATGTTGTCTTTCCCAATTTTGAGTCATCAAACTTGTGATTAATTATCAAACAACACTAGTGGACATGCATATATCACCAAGTTCCTTCGAATCTAATATTCTAAGCTGTTCACTTTCTTCATTATTCTCAAGTCCAAGCATGTTTCTCAGCATTTAATTTTCAAATGACATTAATTTATGATCTCCCCTCAAAATAAGAGCATACAAATGTATGAAACAACTGGCAGTTGACACCTAAATATTAATATGAGTCTGACAAAGGATATAAAATTAGTTGCTCTGTAAGAGGTGTTTGTAAAACCTGCAGGTGCTGATCAACTCATTGAGTAGACTGTATGGACTGCCATACTTGAACAAAGTTGTTGTCGTATGGAACTCTCCTAAACCTCCTCTAGAAGATTTACGTTGGCCTGACATTGGAGTCCCTGTGCATGTGAGTTCAACAAATTTTCATATGTTACATATTCAGGGTTATAAAAAATGAGATTGTGTTTTTCATTTTGGAAAATATGGTTGTGTCTACAATTATAGACAATGTTGATGGATTGTCCTTTTGATTGTGCTGTTATTTCAGCTATAAAGTTAGTATAGTGTGGAATGAAGTTGGAACATTATGATGAATAGTGAGTAGATAGATATTTGCAAGTAGACATTCTTGGTCTATTTGAAATTTCTGTAGAGACTGAAGAAAACTACAGAAAAACAGCAAACACCTGAGATTTTAATTGGCTGCTTCCTGAATACAAGCCTAGTTCATGACCACTGTATGACTGTGCTTGCTGGTTTGCTGGGAGGTATTTTTGGAAGCTTATGGCAGTTATCTCAGTAAGAACATATATTATACAGATACTACTTTCTGGAAACAAACTAGTGAAAGTGCTCTTCTTTACCAGGTGTTTTCTTAAAATAAACTGAACTGCAGTAATGAAATTACTTACTTATTAAAACAGTCATATAAATATATGTTTCTGTTGACAAATGGAAGGCAATAAAAATGTAAAAGGTTGTGATTTCAGATATGTTTTCTGCTATTTTATACATTGATATCACACAGTCATCACCTGGTGCATGACTGTGGCATTTACAGGATCCTGTGTTTTACCTGAAAAATGTTTATGACTATGGTAATGAGGTTAAATTATGAACCCAGCATTATGAAGTTATGAAAAGTACATCACTTATCTTATATTTTAATGCTGCATTTTTAACCATCCATAGTTGGTCAAAGGTATTTAAAACATGCATCACGTTAAGATCTGTGAAGACAAATGTAATTTTTTAATATGAATTCTTTTCTCTTTTTGAGAAGACATGAAAGCATAAAATACATTAAATTAGTGAAGGAGAGTCTTGTATTCTATAAAGCATGAAACCAGTCAACCTCAGTTTAACTGAGGTGAGAGTCATTTGCTCAATAGCAGGAGAGTGGGGGAAGCTGACTCGCTAGCCATATGGTCCAATCCTATTTTGTTAGAAGCAGTCATGAAAGGTAGAAACAACTGTATTAAAGTGGGTGATCACAAAAGGTTTAAATCCCAAACATCAGGGTTCATGATCATTGAGATGACTGTATTCTTGAAATGGCTGTAGTTTTGAATTTTACCTGAGCACTGGGTTTTGTCCATATCCCAGCAATGATGCTAGTCTGTGTTTTTTGTTTGTGCTAGCATGTTACTAATTTGTTCTTTCCCTAAGCAGTGGGTTCTTCATGTATGTAACAGCAGTGTTAATAATTTTTCTGAATTTTCCTTCCAAGAAACCAACAACTTTTTTATTTACACCTTCCCACTAGTATTGTTAGTTTACAATATATAGGCCAGGATGCGCATGTGAATTGTTGTTATATTATATACATATCTTGTTTACCCCTATTTTGATGCCGATTTATTTCTTTAAAGGTCGTGAAAGCAAGTCGAAACAGCTTGAATAACCGATTTCTCCCATATGATGCCATTGAGACAGAGGCCGTACTTTCAGTAGATGATGATACACACCTGCGACATCATGAAATTGTTTTTGGGTTCAGGTTGGTATTCTGTTCTTAATATTGGTGCCTACAAGCAAAATGACAGCTTTAAACTCCATTTATGCAATTTTAACTAGATTTTTAAGCATCCTTTGCACAAAGTGTATAAAATAATTGCGTAATTGGGAGGATGTGTCTGCCACATTTTTTATCTCCACAAACACATAACACATTTGGATGATATTTGATGCTGGAGATTGGTACCAAAAGGCAGGCATTGGATCAATTTTGTTTTCATGAGTATTGATCAAATTTAACACCTACTTTATGTATAACTTGAACATAATTTATAACTTTTGTTAAAAATTGATTATTGTTGAAAACATTGGCATATAGCACTGAATATGTATCTTGTTAAGATGTGAAATCATTTTTAATGGGGGATATAAGAAATGCGTGCAAGACATTGGTTGAAGAACTTCAAAACAGCAGACTGCTTGAACAACATAGCCATAGATGGGAGGATAATGTTAAGATGGGTGTCAAAGGAATAGTGTACATCAAGTATGAACATGTAGGAGGTGGGTAGTTATTGACTACCAGAGTGATAGCTTCTGCGCTCTGCAGCTCTCTGCTGTATGGAGTCTATATATTTCACAAAATGCAACAAATGGATTATAAAGTAACACAATGGAGTGAAGTTGGTACAGAGCCTGGATCAATATTTTTCATTAATTTACATATCATTCTAATCATAGTCAAAAATGTTTTAAAGGAACTGTTAAGAAACATGGTTTTTAAAATAAATGTGGTTAACATCATCACCAAAAAATTAAAATAGTCAATTTGGGCCTTCTTATCTCTTTCTGGCTTAATTATCTCAGTGCCCTTAATTTAACCCTTAGAGCACCAAAATTTGTTAGGTTGGCAGTTAAAAACATTGCACCTGCATGTCTAACATATCTGCCATTTTTAATTGCTATATGCTACTTTGCCAGTGGAGGCAGAAAATATACATTTTTCAGACTTAAACAGCAGAAATTACATGAAAAGTTTTATTCAACTGAGAATGCAAAAAGTTAAGTAACATTTGACACTTGTAAATATAAAGTTGGCAAAAGATGGTGTGAATAACCATACAGCTGGTATTGTTAGGTTAGCCAATGATCTGTATCTTCTTTTCAACTTATTTTAAACTTACATTTAATTAGTTGTAAATCACTGTTGGCAGGGTGTGGCGAGAGCAGCGGGATAGAGTAGTTGGCTTCCCCGGTAGGTTCCATGCCTGGGACCTCAATTATGGTGGGTGGCTGTACAATTCCAATTATTCATGCGAGCTCTCCATGGTGTTAACAGGTTTGTAGCAGAGCGGCGTCCATTAGTTGGCTGCTTTACACTGTGTAATTTTCTCATGGTTAACCATCTGTCGCAGATACATGAGTTCTCTGAGAAAGAAAATGTGGAGATGTTGGCGTTTCTCCTTCATGTTACAGTAGACATGTTAGGTAATGAGTACAGCCTGTAATAAAGGGTATGTGTAGTTGAAAACTCAAATACAGTTGCAAAAACTCTTAGGAAAGATGCACAAGTTCATAGAACCAATTTTCTGTAAGCATTATAGATAGGTATAATAATCCTTCAGTTTTATATATTATTTATGAGTAGTTGGTTCTCTGACACTTTAGGTGTGAAGTGAAACAACTTCCTTGGTATATGATCTCAAAAGAACCTATTGTACCTATCATTAATGACAGATAGGTGCGGAGCATTTGTACAGTGATGTTTGACAGGGGAAAACTGAGATGTTTGGAAATGGTGTTGCTTCGTCCACCCAGACCCCTGCAGTGAGATGTTGATGACCAGCCACCTTGACAGTGCAGACTTGTTTATTATGAGATACCAAAAGACCCTGACATTTTTCATGCTTTTCTGACCATGCTTGTGAACAAATATAACCCTGAGTCTTCATATGCAGGTCTAGAATGTCACCAACTTAAGAATGTGTACTTTGCCAGCATGTCTTAACATCCAGGTGTTTGTTGCTATGTAACTGACAGGTGCTGCATTCTTTCACAAGTATTATATGTACCTGTACTCCTACTGGCTGCCACAGGCTGTAAGAGACAAAGTGGATGAGTACATGAACTGTGAAGACATTGCAATGAACTTCCTTGTCTCACACATTACAAGAAAGCCACCAGTCAAGGTAAATGCAATGTGAGATTTATATTTCTGTGAAACAGTAATGGCCACTGGTTTATAATTTGATTGGGAAGAAATCAGTTGCTGAAATGTAACAAAAGTGATGACATTGGACCTTAAGTGAGGGCAAACCTGAATCAAGGGATACTGAAGGATAGTGCCCTATACATTAAGTAGAAATAAGGAAAGTACATAACAGTTGTTATAAATTATTGTTAAAAATGAATTGTGTAGATTAAGAAGTAATATAGATATGTCAGTCATTTAAAATGTCAATTTCTGTGGAGTGACTCTAAAAATGTGTACATAGCAAGAAGGACTTCACCTCACCAGTGGCGTCCCAGCTTTTGGTGTGAACTCCCTCTCCCTGATGATGGTGGTATATATGCCACCGAAACATGTCAGAGTGAAAGAGATGCTTTAAAGACTTTATGTCACATATATTAAATTTGTTCATTACCGTTGGTACTTTTGTAGTTAATAATTCAGTAAAAATGCACGGTATAAACAATGCAGTGAAATTTTTCTGTAAGTTTAAAATGCATTGCATTTTTTAGGCATTTGATTTTCAGATATTAATAAAATATGCATTATCAAATATGAATTTGACAGTTTGATAAATAGCATGTATGTCACTTGGTGTATTACAGTTTTCCTTTATTTAGTGATGTACACTCAGTGGAACATTTTTATACATCAGTTTACACTTGCATTTTTTGTAAACATTCACACTCATAAGTGCAGTGAAAAGTGATTGCATGACATCATGCCAGTGTCATGTACCAAACACTGATGCAATGTCTAGATCTTCTGCTGTCTGTCCAGGGCAGTGCTGGTAGAATACCACAAAGTAAGCCACAACTGCTGCTTTTATGTCCCTTCAAACTCATCCATCCATTTGATACTATATAACCTATGTGTCAGTTTAAAAAGTGTCTTTAAATAAACTAAGGCCCAGTCAACCATTAGTATAATGTTGTGCTAAGATATTTCTTTTGCTTGGTCATATCATGTAACATTTGTGGCTCTGCAGTCCTGTTGTACAGCTTGTGAACAGGGGTGCAGTTGTGAGAACAAGGCTTTCAAACTGGTGAAAAATTAGAATATGATATTCTGGATTGTGACAGTGTGCAATCTTTTTGGTGTCTATGAGTGTTTGGAAGATCCTGCTGCCCAAATGTAGGGCTGAAGTAAAGATTGTTCTTCCAAAATACTGGTAATCACCTACAAGACTGGAGTGTCATTACCCTCAGGATCACTTTCTAACAAAGGACTGAAAACATATTTCACATCTTTCACCACATAAAACTCTAGAACCATACATTATGTGGTGCTAGTATCATTTTCACTTCAGAAATCTGCATGGTTGATGATTTGGTATTGGTACTGATAGGGAATTAAAAAGCACAAAACTTATTGTTCAGCACAGACCAAAATGCTGTAGAGATGTAGGAATAGAAAAGGTGGCCATGAAGTTGGAGCAGGCTTCAGCAAAATCTGTGGAGGTCAGGGTAAGCAGAAGAAAATATGAACCAGACAAATGCTAAATGTTGTATTTGAGCATGTTTTTACTTATTTGAGGGAGTGTTTATTTTTTATTTCTTCTTGGCAGGTGACTTCTCGTTGGACCTTTCGCTGTCCAGGGTGCCCAGTTTCCTTGTCTGAGGATGACACACATTTTCAGGAAAGACACAAATGTATTAAATTTTTTACACAGGTATGATAGCCATAATGCATTTACAATTATCTATCATAATCAGATCTCTCCCACTCTGACAGATGTAAAGATCCTTCATAATTGCAAACATGTTCACATTTGACTGCACACTATTATCTTACAAAAATAAACTTTGAAACAAGAACTAGAATCTTTAAAACTGTATTTTTATTATTCACATACATCCACTGCCTTCATCGGTCTGATGGGTTTTTGAGAAGTGTTTTTCAAGTCCACCATAACTAGAAAGACTGTAATTTTTTTCAACATATAGATTTCAAATCAATTTTAAGTTATGGGGTTTGTGGTTCTTACGATGGTTTTGCCAAGATTCAAGTCTTCTGGGATTTATGCCATGCTGATTGGTAAATAGTTACCAATGTTTTGAAGGCACTGCAGTCTTCAAAATGTCATAACTACAGCAGAATTCCAGTTTAAGGTTTCTTGATTTAAGATTTTCCTGCATTTTAGGTTCATTTTTTGTGATTTAAGTTTTATCGATTTTAGATTTTTTCCCTCATTTAAGACATAAAAATTCGGCCCCTACACCATTTTGGAGCCACAGTTCAGGGCTCAGGTTTACAACTTTGGCTTTGGGTTGCATACATAATGCAATGATTATGTGCAATGGAAGTGAAGCAATGTTAAAATTCATTATGAACTAATACGGCAGTTTACCATCAATTTTAAGAGAGACAGCATCAATGTGATTGGTCAAAAAGTATGTGGTAGGAGCCATTTACATACAAGCATGTTTCTAACTGAGTACTGTCTTTGTTGATGATGAATAATAGATGTAAGCTGCCTCATGGATGGTCATCATACACCATGCTGGGAGAAGAATTAACTCATAGAATGTCTTGTGCAGTGAAACCCTAGTTTGAGTTTATTTTTCAAGTTTTTTCTTTTGTGTCCCAAAAAATAAATATAGAAATACAGATACAAAATGGGTTTAAGGAAAACATTGTTAGGTTTAAATTCTGAGTGAATATAATGCTTTTGTAACTACATTTGATGCAACTCCCATTTACAATTTTTCTCAATTTAAGATATGAGAAGCTTGTCACCCAAATGAGCCTTAAATGGAGGTTCTGCTGTATTTACTAGTCTGCATGGAGTTACATCCCAGAAGACTTGAATCTTTAATTTTAAATTCTTCAGATCAAACCGTTAGGTACTTTAAAGTCAGTAGCATGCTTTTACAACTATTGTAGAATAAGTCACCGAATATTTTTGTTTAACCTTTTACAAGTTGACATGCAGAAAAGAGAACTGTATATCAGCAGTTCTTGTTATATAGATATTTTACTGTGTGTTGCATTATGTTAATATGAGTTCACATTTCCAGGTGTTTGGGTACACTCCACTACTCAACACTCAGTTTAGAGCAGATTCAATACTCTTCAAGACCAGAATACCTCATGACAAACAAAAGTGCTTCAAATTCATATGATTGTGTTTATGTCATATGAAATCAAGGGCTCTGTGTCAGTCTCATTATAGTGTGTATTTTAAATTCCTGTCCTGTAATGGATTACAAATGCAGCTTATAGCCAGTATAACAGAATCACATACTGAAAATATGTGAACAGACCAAACCGATGTGTACATAAATTACATTTCAGTGAATCAGAACGGTTTACATGATCAGAGATGGTTCTGTCGTCTCTGCTGTAGTTGTGGTGCCATATATTGGATTTTAAAATTTTTAAGAGTATTAAGACATATTCATTGTGATGCATGTAAGTAATGCATTTTAGAGACATTTTTCTTATGTAACAATGGATCATGTTATTTATATTTTTATGTTACTTTGTTTCATCTGTGTGAAGTATGTTGGAAATAACATAACATGCCAAACTGTCCAAGCTGGAATATTGCTGTAGGGGAATTTTATACTGAACAAGATTCTACATGTGAATAAATCACAACCCATTCATTTGCATCTTCTCATAATCGTGGTCAAAACAATTACATCACTTGACAAATTCTTGAGGCCATGCAGACCATGTTGCATATAAACTTGTATAGTCTTGTACTTTGTAGCATGTCTTTGAGTCTGCTTATATTTCTAATCCAGTAAATCCTACTTAGAATGGAACCCCAAATGATGTGATCATGTTTTCCATTTGAGATGAGTGTTACTGTGTAGTTTGGTTTTGTGAACAAGTTGGCCCAAGCTTTTGAATTGCATTCATGGTGTGCCAAGTTTGAATTTTGGTCAGGACACCATCTATCCTGACAGACATATTCTGTGGCTTTCCTCAGTCCCCAGCACAAATTCCAGGATAGTACTCTAAATGAAGGCACGTTTGCTTCCTTGTGCATCCTTTCCAAGTTGTTGTTCCTTACCATCCCATTGTTTGATGCTTGTTTAGGCACATTTGCACACCCACGAAAAGCATATATTAGCTTTGACATGTCTGTCTGTCCATATGTATCACCTTGGCTTTCACTTGACTGATTTTGTGAAATCTGATATTGGAGACCTTTATGAAAATCTGTCACAAAAACCCAAATCTGGGTAAAATTAGACAAAAATACCAGGCACTTTACATGGAGACTTAGGTGTTCTTATTCTTGTCAGTGACATAAAATCCCCATAAAGGATGGTTCACAGCGACATGTAATGCAATGGTGCAAAAGTTACGCGTTGCTGCATTTCCATTTTTTACAGTGACATGTCAACAGTACTAAGACAATGTATTGTTGCTGCAGAGGTTATCTTATTTATAGCAGGAGCACTCTGCAGTGGAGGTAGTATGTCCATGATTGTGCATTCGACTAGTTATGTGAATGTGCCACAATGTTACATTATACATACATTGCCTATCTTGCTTGTCTGAGTTACTGACACTGTCATGAAATAAACTCCAAGTAAATGAATAAGTATTATCTTTTAATTTATGTAAATAGTTATACTATACTGTTTGGTTTGTTGCAAAACACTTTGCCCTGTATTCCAGAAGTAACTTGTAACTGGCCTTTAAAAATACAGTTTTTAACAGAATAAATAATTTGAAGTACACTGTACTTTCTGATAAGTGTGCGACTAATGGCGCATTCCAAAAGGTGAAAATTACATTGTTAGGGACACAAGGGATATATATTCTGCAGTCAGCGTTTGAGGACAGAAGAAAGCAAGCAGAAGTACTGATGTGAAATATACTTCTTAAAATTTGAGCATGCTTTATTAAGTACATTTATAGTTTTCAAACAACAGTACATATTGTTATTGATTCATCAAACTGTTTAAAGTTGTATACAAAAAAAAATCGAATACTTGCTTTACAAGTGCTACATGAATACTAGGTCTGTGTTTGTGCCAGGGAGGAAAACCCAAAAAGAGACATGGAAATGTTGTTGATGGCTTCAGCTAATCAGCTGAAGCTTTGTGTCATTTTCATAATTTATGCGATAGTGTAAAGCACATTTTTATTAAAATGTTTGGTAATACAGAGAAGTGAGGTGATAATGAAGAGTTAATTTAGGAGAGGATTATCAATGTGTGATGTATGTGTCATGTATGAAGGTGAAGGGAATTGTTTTAAATGAAATTGAGATACACAAAGCAAAGCCTAATACACAAGGTGTAGTAAAATGAATCATATGTTAGAAAGAAAGGGCATACCATGCTGTTACACATAGCTGTATTCAGTTATTTGAAAGTCTAAAATGAAAAGGTAATCTACATCATTATCATTGTCATTATCATCATCATCGTCGTCATTATTATTATTATTATTATCCAAATTTTTCACTTCTCAGCTTTAGCTGGGAAATATTCACCTATCCTGGGATATTTCATCAACAGGATTAGGCTCGGTGGTCCTATGTGTAATTTACGAAATTCCTTACAATTGAGCATGTGCCAAGAATTACCACTTTTTGCATCTGCATATATGTGTTTGGGTGCAGGTTAAGTCTCTTTAGACTTTGTGACAGTGACTTTGGAATTATTATTATTTGGATCATCATCATCATCATCATCATCATCATCATCATCATCATCTGAATTTCTCACTTCTCAGCTTTAGCTGGGAAATATTCACCTATCCTGGGATATTTCATCAACAGGATTAGGCTCGGTGGTCTTATGTGTAATTTAGGAAATTTCTTACAATTGAACATGTGCCAAGAATTGCCACTTTTTGCATTTGTATATACGTGTTTGGGTGCAGGTTAAGTCTCTTTAGACTTTGTGACAGTGACTTTGGAATTATTCCCGTGGGTGAGAGTACTGTCAGGACCGCTTGTACTGCGGCCTTGTATTATTATTATTATTATTATTATTATTATTATTATTATTATTATTATTATTATTATTATTATTATTATTATTATGTGTCTCTTGTCACAGGCCTTTTCTTCCTGGTACGTTTCTTGAACCAGCAGTGATCCCCACCGCTCAGGCTTCAAGCTTCACACTGCAGAACTTTCCGTATTATGTGTGATGTTCCAAGTATAGCTGTCTTTTGTAGTGAATCTATCGAATGTTTTCCTGGTATAGCTTCCAAATTTTTCTTTAAGCTTCTCGTTACTATTCCAGTGGCTCCAATTATTACTGGTACAATTGTACACTTCAGGTTCCACATTCGTTGTATCTCTATACATAAACTCTTGTATTTTAACCTCTTTTCCACTTCCTTTTGCACAACGTTTTTGTCTGCTGGTATTGCCACATCTATCAGTGTGCATGTTTTCTCTTTTTTGTTTTTAATTATTATATCTGGCCTATTTGCTGTAACTTCTCTGTCTGTGTGTACTGCTTGATTCCATAACACTGTGATATCTCCCTCTTCACACACAGGGTTGGGCATGTGTGTATACCATTTGTCTGTGGTTTCAGTGCCCAAGGCTTTACATATTGAGTAGTGTAAATGTAAACAGACTTTATCATGTCTCATTAAATATTCGTTCTTTGCCAAAATGGGGCATCCTGAGGTTAAGTGGTCAATAGTTTCTTCATGTTGTTTACACAACTGGCATTTACTCTCAATTTCTTCCTTCAAAATTTTATTCTTAAAATAGTTTGTACTAATTGCTTGGTCTTGAGCTGCCACTATTGCACTTTCTGTTTCTCCCTTGATGTCGCCAGATTTTAGCCAGTGATATGACTGTTCAATATCCACCAGCTTTGCATCTAAATTACGTGGCAATTGTCCATGCATCCTCTTCCCATGCCATCTTCCTTTTGTTTTTTCCACTATGCTGTCTTTCAAATTTCTTGTTTCTGTCTGTACTTCTGTCTTGAGGCATCTAGCTGTCTCTAACACTGCTGAGTCCGTGTTGTGTTGGTGTGTTCTTACAACCTGTATTAGTGAGTCTTCCTTCATTTCTACATATTCCACCATTTTTGCAATTTCTACTGCATAGGCTGCTTCTAATTGCATTAAACCCCTTCCTCCCTGTTTTCGGGGAACATACAAGCGATCTACATCTGCCTTGGGTGATGCTGTCGATGAATGGTTAATAATTTCCTCGATTTCCGGTCTAGTTTTCGCAGTTCTTCTAAGTGCCAGTTAACAATTCCAAAGCTGTATCTAAGTACTGGTACTGCCAATGATCCAATTGCTTGAATTTTATTCTTTGCACTTAATTCTGTACCCAAAACTAATCTCAGTCTCCTCAAGTATTCCTTCTTAAACTTTTCTTTCTCATTCTTATGCTGTATGTCAAAATTCTCTTCTATTCCCAAATACTTATATGCTTTCCTCGGGTCCAGTTCTCTAATGTCGTTCTCAAATGTGCTTCCTATGTGCATTTTGCTTTGGACCCTACCTCTTTTCAAACATATTCTTGCACATTTTTCTAAACCAAAATTCATAGTTATATCTTTACTAATTGTCTGTACAATTTTTATTTCGTTCTTCAAATCATTCTCATTTCTACCTACCAGTTTCAAGTCATCCATATACAATAAGTGACTAATTTTCCTCTCAGTTCCATGTACTTGATACCCACAGTCAGCTCTGTTCAGCTCGTTTGTTAATGGAATAAGTGCTATGCAAAAAAGTAATGGCGAAAGAGAGTCCCCTTGGAATATTCCTCTTCATACCTGAATGAGTTGTGACTGCATTACTTCCTGCTTTGTTTTTAAAAAAAGCCTTGTGTTCCATTTCTCCATGGATAGTTTACAAAATCGGACAATTTTACTGTTCACTCCTACCAATCCTATTGACCTTTCCACCCAGCTATGTGGAATGCTATCAAATGCTTTCTGGTAATCAATCCAAGCTATACTTAAATTCTTGTTCCTTCTCCTGCAGTCCTCATATATTGCTTTTGATACCATTAACTGATCCTTGCAACCTTTACTTCCAGGGTGACAACCTTTCTGCTCTGCTGGTAGTAAGCTCTGCTCTTCCAAATGTTTGGAGATTCTTGTAGCTATTATTCCTGTTAGGGTTTTGTACATGGTTGTTAAGCATGTAATGGTTCGGTAGTTTCTGACTTCCTTACTGTCTCCCGATTTTGGTATCAAATATGTTATTCCTGTGGTCAGCCAATCAGGTGCCTTCTCCGGTTCCTCTATAATTGCATTAAAGCTTTTTGCAATATACCTGTGAGTAGCTGGGAAAGCTTTAAGCCAGTAATTTTGTATTTGATCATTTCCAGGAGATTTCCAATTGTGAGCTTTTGCCAAGTATGAAGTAATTTCCACAGTCTGTATAGGCCTCCAGTCCATATGGTTAATTTTCCTTTTCTCTTCCCTTTTTATCCATTCTGCTCTTTCATTATGCTGCGCTTCGTCCCCCCATAATGACTTCCAGTAAGTCTCTGCTTCTGCCATAGAGGGAGGTTCTCTAACTTCTATATTCTTCATGCCCAGGTTTCTGTAAAATTTTTTAGTGTCTTCTTTAAACATCTTATTCTGACTGTACTGAGTTTCTCTTTTTTCATACCTTCTAATTCTTTGGGCTTTTGCTTGCACTTTCTGCTTCAATGTTTCTGTCAACTGTGCAACTTCCCTGGCATTAGTCACTCTATATTTTTGAAAAATCTTCCTCTTTTTTCTGTTAAGCTTTCCATTATCAGAACCAGTTCCAGTTTCAGCTATTATTGATAACTCTCTTCTCCAGCTGCTAATCTGTTTCTGCATTCTTATTTTCCAGAAGTTTACATTTCTTCTATTTTTGCTTCTTTTGCTGGGCTCGTTCAGTGTTTGTGTCATGATTGTAGCTGCTGCGTATATCAGGTTGTTTATGTCTGTTATGTCCATTTCATCTTCTTCTAAAAGTTCTTCAAGTACTCCATTTATTTCTTCTTCAAACTTTATCAGTTTGGTGTTTGTTTTTAACTTTGGCAGCTTCTCTCTCTCAGACATTTGCAAGAGCCTCATCTTATACCACATTATTTGAACGTCTTCCTTTAACTTATTCCTAACTGTGTGCTGCTCTCCTTCATCACTTGGCTGTTTGTTATTTTCTACTTTACCAAAGTCAGTATTGATGCCTTCTTGGTCCTGGCGCTCTAGAACATTTGTATCCATTTTTTCACCATTCTCTCTGTTTGTGTAATATTCTGCATCACCCCCTATTTGAAGTCTAATACTTTCCTGCATGTCATCGATTTCAACAGCTGTCACTCTTTTCGCCTTTAATATGTAGTTCTTCTGGTTTAACAATGCTTTTGCATCTATATTCATTCTTGTCAGTGGGTTCCTCTCTCTCCACAACTTATATGCTTCCTTGTAGTTCTCTCTTAATGTCTTTTCTTTAATGTACATGAAACACCACAACAATTCTTTCATCTCCTCTTGGCTCCATCGGATTCGTTTGTTCAGTTTCTTTCCATCTTTCTGCCCGACTCCAATGTTAGGTGGAATTTGAGATGGTCCATGTTGAGTTTCCTCGGTATGGTTACCATTCTCGTCAGTGCTGTCAGAGGACCTCCGCTCTTTCCTTCTTCCTGATTGTGTGTTATTTTGTTTGCTAATCCCCATCGCTGTCCCACGAGTAGCTAGGGATTTCTTCTGTCCACTGCGGTATAGCCCCGCCTGCCGCAGTAAGGCTGCATGAATCCGAGGGTCGCCACTTCTCGAAGTTCACCGTTCTTGGTTTCTTACCCTCCACCGCAGATGCATCTGTAGTCCCTCGGCACGGTAGTGTACACCTTGGACTAGGGGATTTTTTTTTGAGGTTTACTCCTCTAGATCCACTGTGTTCCGTTTAAACAGGCTCACCTCTGGTCGGATGTAGTTACTCACTACGCACGGACGGTCTTGTGTGCAGGGAAGTGAGTGGCTTGTGCCTCAAGTTGCACTACTGCACACCTGGGTTGGTGAGGACCAGTGCAGGGTCAACCCCTTACAAAGGTGCTACCTCTCCCGTACCCATTGAGCCATTATTATTATTATTATTATTATTATTATTATTATTATTATTATTATNCCCATTGAGCCATTATTATTATTATTATTATTATTATTATTATTATTATTATTATTATTATTATTATTATTATTATTATAGTAGGGTCCTGATTACCTGACCTTTGGTCATCTGATGTTGCTTTCTGTCTGACATGCTGTGTCATCAGTATGCCCTATTAGAAGGGTGCATTCCCAAGTTCACAGCCTGAGTTGATAGTGAAATGTATACTTAACTTTGTTACTGCTCATTATTGTTCACTTCAAAGTAGTCCTCTTCCAAGTTTATGCAGTAGGTCCAGGGTTCTGCCACTGCTGGAAGCACCATTCAAAACAGACTTCATGGTATCCTGTATAGGATCGTCAGCAATTGTTCCTGAATTTCAGGTCCATCCTGAAAATAATAACCTCAAATGTGCAATTTCATTCTGGGAAATAAGAATAAATCACAAGGAGTGAAATCAGGCAAGTAAGGAGGCTGGGAAATCGCAGCAGTGTTTTTAGTGTACAAAAATTGGTTCACTGATGAGACAGTGTGCACTGGCATTGTGCCATCTATGATGAAATGGCCAGTTCTGGTCCTGCCACCTTTTCAAACATTTTCATTGTGCTGGTTCACCGTTTGGCCTGGGACAACAAATTTGTGACTGAACAATGCCCTCACAGTTGAAAAAGAATACAAAAATGCTGTTGATGTTTGATGTGACTTCCATCACTTTCTTTGAATGTTATGACCCTCAACGTTTTAGTCATTTATGATTTAATCCAACAGTTCCTGGCACACAAACACATGCTGCTGCTTCAGATTGTTGGTGAGCAACCAAGGCACAGACTTGAGGTCTGCCACATATACAAGTACCTCCTTAGAAGGAGCTGGCATGGTCACTGTGAGAGGCCTAACCTGCCGGCTACCTACAGACTGGTACACTGTTGGTCCCTGTGTTGATTTGCAAACTTTGTCCCCATTTTTGTATCTGTAATCTGTGCATAGATGGTTAGCATGGTAACAGTCTTGAGGTGTGTACTGTATTTGCCTCAGTGTGGTGATGGTGATGATAACAAAAACAGTGCAAAACCTGCATAACTCTGAAATTGTGTAACTTGAAATTATGTAAGTAGGTGTGTATCTGTAGCATATCTTGGTGGTTTCATTACCATGTTTTTGCTACGTGGTGTCAGCTGTGGCACAACAAAAAGTATGTATCATATCTGAAGCACCATCATGAATCAATGTCTAGCTATGAGGAGTATAATAATTATGTGCAGTCTCTTAACCTGTCCTGTTAGAGTTGGTGGAGACTGTACTTCTGTCACTATTTTGAAGACTGTGATTGTTGGGGTGGTTCATTTAGATTCAGATGAAGTTCCTGTCACAAATGTTACTGACCTTTTTATACCAGCCACGGTGCACTGTACAAACATTTAATTCCTCATACACTGCCGGCCTGGTTCACCATGCCATCATGAATGCGTGAAGCCCTCCATTTTGGTTAATAGTTTGAACTGAATACCCATCATCATTGAAGGGTTAAAAAGAGCACTGGGGCTCAGCTGAAAGAGGTCATTTGGTTACTGTCTTCAATACCAAAGGTCTTTGACAGGGATTATGATGAATGTTACAAGGATTTTAATTCACAGGCAGAAGGCTGTTGAGAGAAAGCTGCAGATTTTATCACATCAGTAGGTCAGAATAAAAATAATGCTGCTTGATATTTATTTTGTAACCACAGTGATGCACATTAACTACATGGCATCAGAATTATCACTGACAAGACATAATACCATGTTTTAAAAATGGCTTCTTCTGAGTGTAATTTGGAAGCAGAGTAGCTGGAGAAACTGACTGCAACAAACAGGTCTCCACCAAATGTTTCTTGTAACATTGCCATACCCTGGGCCACATCTCTCTTCCTACATTTCTAGGTACTTCCACGTTACCAACTGTGGTAGATCTAAGTTTTATATGATTATGCTTACTGGTGAAAGGAATGTACTACTTTCAACTGACCATTCCACTGTTCATGCCGTGCAGTTCAATTCCTCATCACTAGCACATATGATGAATATGAAAAACAAATTTCAACTTTTAACAGATGAAAAGGATAGTACTGTCACATTAAATGTACATCCTCTTTGTCTGGAAGGGAAAATAGTCCCACAGTGGATATTTGAATTGAAGAGTGTTCTGGCCACAGCAGAAAATCGGCATTTAAAAGGCCATATGCAAATGGTTAAATTAATTCTTAAACTTACATTTAATTTTTTATTTCATGTGTTGACCATTATATTACATGTTCAGTTGAGTAAATTATAAATCCATTTACCTATCTAGCATTTGTAACATTTTAAATTTCTTTATATCTGCTTCTCTTGCTGGTGGAGTTTTCTGTTGTAAAATTGCATATTATCAGGGCGGTTGACCCAATTCAAGCTCCAGACATTCAACTTTAGTGTGTCTCTGCATTTCTGTTTGTGATGGCATTTTAGAAGAGTTCTTAGGTCACCATTTACATAGCAGCAATTTAGATAAAACTGTAGGATATTTGTAGATTTTTCATATGGTTTAACAGCAGAACACATCAAATTATGTGTTTCATGATGGAAACTTATACATGCATGTATTTTGTCATTTCGCCTTCATCTTTCAACTAGGAGAATTCCTTCCACTGTGTTGTTTTCGTAACCAGCTTAAACATCTATAATGAATTACTGTTATTTGATGCAGCGTAATTCATATGGTCAGCACCTGCTTTATTCAACAAAGTAGCAAGAAATGCAAAATACCAGGCTGGAACATGTTTGGCTAGCTTACCTGACATACCATGCTGTAAAACGTCAGTGTGATTCATAAACAATTTGAGCTTCATTACAATGTTAGAAAGAACACACAATTTTCATTAATCTCTCTCAAGCCAAAATTTCCACAAATAATGTATGAATTCGAACTTGTATGTAAATATATATTTGTTACATTAGTGGCCATAAATGGGAGGGCTCCTATTAAAAAAAGCTTATGCTGGTCATTTTTATTGATGCCAGTTTGTCACAGACATATGCAACATTAGCAGGGCCATACCCTAAATGCTCAGCACTTACCGCCTGAGAGCCATGCGTCCACCTGTTATCGATGTTTTAGACGTACAGATGGCAGTGTGGAAGCATGTGACATCATAGAAAGTCATACCTCTGATACATGCTTCCAACACCCCGGTGCAAGTTACGAGGACCACCGGAAGCATAGTCTTGTGGCGACCCAAGCGTGCGTGCGGTAGTGGTAGCCGCCACGCGGTGACTGACGTAGCTGTGAGGGGTTGGTAGGTTAGTTGAGGAGCATGTGATCTGCACTGGTAGCTGTGTGACATTTGAACGTTAACGTATTTCGTGTGGGTTGCGTTTCGATTTTGGTGCAGGAATTTATATATGTCTGGGATTTTTGGGCGGATCTGGTGCATTAGTAACACAATGTAAGGCGATTTTTTCGTTATTGCAAGTGTGTGAAAGTTGCGTGTAGTAATAACAGTAATAAACATGTTTCTGTACTGGTGAAATGTGGCGTGGTTAATATGATTGACAGGGCAAGTGTGTGAACGTAATTTTTGGTCAGTAGTGATCATTTCGTTTACTGATTTCTATGATTACTATATTCTTACGTAATATCGCCATTAGAGGTAAGGCCTGGAACTCCAGATACTACACTGACGCAGACACACTGATCCATGTAACAGATCCATCTTTAGTGATGTCGTAGATTTCCCATTTATAAATTACTTGAGGGTCAACATAAGGTGGACTGATGGAAGGGTTAG
Organism: Coptotermes formosanus; assembly: GCA_013340265.1. Lineage (NCBI taxonomy): Eukaryota > Metazoa > Arthropoda > Insecta > Blattodea > Rhinotermitidae > Coptotermes > Coptotermes formosanus. The sequence continues at coordinate 3,184,409 of BLKM01012995.1, read as the reverse complement.
GTACATAAAAGACTGCTTGGTCTTGCGGTGCGCGATATTGGGGAGGGTGTATGGAAGTAAATCGCTAAAAGCTATATTCACACCTGCGAGCATTCTGTACCGCTGAAGGTGGGCAAAAACCACTGTATGTCAGCTTAGAACTGCATGATGTACACTTCTACAGTACTTTAATTTGAGGTGGGACACTGAAGTGCACGGTAGTTATATGAAATGATGGCATTATTAGGAACTGTGAAAGTGGACAGTGACTTCCAAATGTCTGTGTAAATTTTTAAGTGTGCGTTATGATCTGACAGTGAGGCAGAGATTTAAAACTGGGCCATGATGATGATACTTGTGTCAGAAAGGTGATGGAAAGCTAATGAATCCATGTAGCAGGTCTTTGACACAGGAGCACCACATCATGCAATGAATACGTGTTGAAACCAAGTAGTACACTGAATACCTAGGCATAAGATTAGACATAGCAATAGAGTGATGGAGAAAATAAATTGTATTCCCAAACTTTTTGCTGCTACCATTCAACTGGGATGCTCTTCTATGTTTTGATGTGGAGCATATGCATGTAGAGTGATTATTCTTGTATCAGCACTGAAGGTGCCATCTGAGAAGAGCACGACAGCCACTCTGGAACTATGTAATCATGCATTATTCTTGTATGTGATCCTGTGTTTTATTTCTCAGCTGTTTTGTGTCACATGACCAATTCACAGCACTACACAAACATCATCATAGAATTCTTTCTATGTATTTTTATATCCCACACAGAAAGACATTTTTCACTGTTATCACACCAGAACACAGTTACAGCAGGTGCACTGAAAAATGTTTGCACTGTGATTCTCATTGTGAAGAAGTAAACCAAGAGTGGATCCTGTTTGCAATAATAGAGCCATGTGGAAGAGCACATGTCTTTTCTAATTGTGTTACGGTCACTTCATGGATTCAAGTGTAGCTGTTTGTGATGGTTGCTGTGGGGCCTGCTTGAAAGTGCCATAGTTACCGCCTCCAGTTTGTACTGCAACAGAAGTGTCGTGCGTAGCTTTCTGATGTTGACTTCTTGTGCGAAAAGTCACATTAGAATGGTTTTTGCTGGAAGAGAAACAGATGTTGCCACTTAATTTCATTAGATATATGTGANTGTGCATTGTGATCTGGTAGTAAGGCAGAGATTTAAAACTGGACCATGATAATGATGACGATGATGATGATGATGATGATGATGATATTCCTGTCAGAAAGGTGATGGCAAGCTTTGTAAGCTGTGTAGCACATCTTTGACACAGGAGCACATCACTCAATGAGTACATGTTGAAACCGAGTGGTGTAGTGAATACCTAAGCATAACTTTAGACATAGCAACAGAGGGATGGAGGGAAGAAATTGCATGCTGACAGTTTTTGTTCTTTCCATTGAACTGGGATGTTTTTGTGTGGTTGGATGTGGAACGTGGACACGTAGAGGGAATATTTCTGTGCCAGCAGTGAAATTGCTGTCTGAGAAGAGTAGTACAGGCAGTCTGGAACTTCATAATCATGCATTATTCTTGTGTGTGATCCTGTGTTTTGTTTATCTGTTTTGTGTGACATAACCACTTCACAGCACTACACCAACACCATCACAGAATTCTTTCTTTGACTTCTGATGTTTCACACACAGACACACATACACACTATCACACACTGAGAATTTTCACTGTTTCTTGCCATACCAGAACACAGTTACAGCAGGTGGATTGAAAACAGTTTGCACTGTTATGGCCATTTTGAAGAAGTTAACCGTGAGTGGTGCCTTTTTTCAATAATTGAGGGATATGGAGTAGCATGTGTCTTTTCTAATTGTGTTACGGTCACCTCACATCACGTCACATCACTTCGGTCACTTCAAGTGTAGCTGTTTGTGATGGTTGCTGTGGGGCCTTCTTGAATGTGCCATTGTTTTGTGGATCCAGTTTGTACTGCAACAGAAGGGTCATGTGTAGCTTTTTGATGTTGATTTCTTTTGAGAAAAGTCGCCTTAGAAAGGTTTTTGTTGGAAGAGAAACTGATTTTCCCACTTAATTTCATTACATATATGTGGCTACTATTATTGGTGAGAATTCTGGTAACTTTTTCCAGGTAACACTGCAGCTTGGTGTGGTTGTTCCAATTTTCTGTGATGTGTTTGCCTCTATAAGTACTGACAGTCAGAATTAGTGGCACTTAACTGAGTGTAAGCATACAGGTAAGCACTCTTGAAGAACATATTTTCTTTTTTCATTGTAAGGTATTAGAGTTTATTCATGTTCGTGTCATTAATTTCCAGGAGGCACTTTGTTCGCTGAAAGACTTCTTCTTTCTTCGTTCGGATTTGGCCAGTGCAGGATGCATGTTCGTGCGGAACTTGTGTATGGAGGTAAATTGAAGTTTTTATTTGCTAAATTTAGTGAGGTACGCATTCATACTTCATGCTATGTTTTTATGGAAAGGGTCTTTGAACTGTATTGTTGATTCAGTAAGAACATGTGCATCGTTCATTGTTTCACCCCCTCGCAAGATTGAGGCACCAGGACATTGAGGGGGGATATGAAATCCTGCCTCGTGTTTAGGAGGACTTCATATTCAAAATAGAGAATTGATATTGCTGTAATAGGCATTAACCGAAAAATCACTTTTTGCCTGTGAGATGTGGTAGTGAGATGGAGTCACAGTCTCTGAATGTTAACATACAGTGACAGTTTGGCTTGAAACACCTGTCCAAATCTCTCTTTTTCACCACACTGAACCACCACTCCAAATATTGATTTGGTGCTATCTGGAGAGTTGGTATTTTGCAGCTTATATTTATTTCTCTGCATGTGACATTGAAAGGCGCCGGTTCAGAATTTTGTAGATACGAACACTTGTATATTGAAAATGTCATCTTGCATGTTGTGGTCCCTTTAACAATAGAAGAAATGTTGCGAACCATTGCAAAAATAAGGCGAGCTTCCAGAATTTTCATCCAAAATAATGTCCGTATATGAAAAGACACAAAATTACACTCTAGCAGTAACAGTGAAATCAGAAAGGACCAGGTAGTACTGACACAGTGAAGACTTTTCTCACTGGCATTTGGTTTTTTAATTCAGCAGTCACGATTCCTGTCACAGAAGTTGCTGTGTTGCTGATTTCAGTAGGAAATTTTCAGGGACAGTGTAATTTTGAGCTGAAGTGAGGGCCTGGAGGGCAGGAACTTAGATGTTGTGGCACATTCGCAGCAACATCTATATAAGAGAATTTATTGAACGTGATGACCCCTGTGTATCCTGGGCATTAGCAGCAATACTCAGGTAATTTAGAAGAAAGGAATTAACCTCTGAGTATCCTGGGCATTAGCAGCAATAATCAGGGCAAGTGGACACAGGGAGGAACTTCTGAATATTCTAGGGCATTAGCAGCAATACTCTGATGTAGACTGTCACACATTTAGCAGTCCTGTCCATCTGTGTCTGAAATGGTTTTTTACGCAGCCCTGGTTCTGTGGTACCAAAGAAAACTTATCTCATTCCTACCTTTTGGTGAGAGCTGCATGTGGGAGTCATTTCCAATAACTAGCAATTTCTGGGTGAGTCAGTAACCTGTAACACATGCTTTTCTTAAATGACATGGTCAAAATGTGTGACACTAGTCTAATTTTCCATGTTGCTTACTCTGTTACTTCTGCTTTTGTTTGTCACGTCTCTTGCATTTCATTTCTTTCCAGTGTTGTTTAATATGAGGAGTTAACTCCACCTTTAAATGACATACTTTGAACAGTTTGGTTTTTAGAAGAGTGGGCCACACGTTTCTCTTAATACTACAAAAAATACAAGTATGGCTGGAGCAAATAATTTTTATTTAGAAAATGGCATTTTATTTGTGACATGCTGAAATATTTGCAGTAATACTGTATTAACCTTATATGATGTGTTCGTAAATTATTTCAGTTATGTATTTATTATTTTTTTGGAATTGGCTTGCTTATTAGTTATTAAAATTCCTTTCAACTGAGACGTTTAGTATCATGATTATGAATGTTATTGAACACTGTGATGTAATTAAAGTTAGGCAGAAGAAGAGCAGTGAGATTTCTGCTTGTATCTGCTCATTATGTAAAATATGTTTGCAAAATTACTGTACCCATGAACATTGTTTCCAACGCAGATCAATTGAATTACAAAAAACTACAAATTCAGTACAGAGACAAGACATATCGCTTGTTGTGAGTTACACGCCCAGAATTTGTCACTGGATTTGCTCACCTAGATGATATATGTAATTTATGTTTTGTTTTAATATCATGTTTCTGTCTAATTTATGTTCTGTTTAAAAATTATGTTATTAAAATCATGTATCACTGTAACATAACACTGAAACTGCATGTATACTTGTATACATTCAAATATGACAGCATGTTCTGTGGCTTACTCACCTAATTTGAGTCTGAGGTTCTAACCTTCTTCATTTTTCTAATTCGTCTAATACAGCCTGAGATTTTTTATTTTATTTTTCAAAATTCTACTGTACTAGCCATCAGCTGATTTCATTGTCTTATTTGGCCTCAAGGGTAAATCACATAGAACACTGTATATCTTCATGTCTGTGGATTCTGTGATTTTAAAATTTTGATCTGTTTGGTGGGGGAGGAGGGCAGCATCGAGACAACCCCTTTCCACCCATTGGATGCGCCCATGCTTGTCATAACCACTGCTCATATTTAATCTGTATAAAGGCTATCATTTTTACCCACTCTACAACCAACACTAATCACACCAACTTACCAAACCTACGTCGTCATAACACATATCAGAATACGGCATTGTTTCTAACTGCTGTTGCCGCTGCCACCACCTCCACTGCCACCACTACCATCACCACCACCATATGAACAGCACAACATAAACATAATAAGCCCCATACTTTTCATTCCAGAAATCTCATTAAGTAGATAGAAGAGGAGAAGGAATTTTGCGCGCTTTGATTTATGTGGCCTGCAGAACAGAAACTGTTATTTCAGAGTTGGTAGCTGATGCAAGGCTGGACGGACAGCAGAGGCAATCCAAATGATCACATTGGATGGCACATGTTTCAACTTTTCTTTTTTCTGTATCTCCTGTATTATTCATATTGTGACCATTAATGGCAGTACTGTGAACATGTTATGCAGTAACATGAAACTGTTTTTAAGATTTATTATGTCTGCAGTGACAGTCACAGTGTCTAGAAGTCTCCTGTTTCTAGCTGTGAAGTTCCAATGAGCTTCGCAGTTAACATATGCAGAATTTCTTGGAGCTTGGTAAGCATCTCAGCTTGCACTAATAGATTATGAACTGCATCTTTGATTTAGAACTTAATGAGAAATACGATGTTTGCAAATGGATTAAGAACTACAAAAAGTCCAGAAAGAAGTGGCAAATGTTTATTTTAAAGTATCTGCCTGCAGGAAGCAAGAAAACTTGCTTCCCATGAAGACTGTGCCAGCCATCTGTACCACATGAAGCAAGCAGGATAACCACCACACCACACCACACTGGAATGCAAAACAGGTACAGGAGTAGCTATAACACAGTGATGCGAGGGGTTTTGATGAATGAGTGTGACTTGGTAATTGCACCTCTGGCAATGAATGCTTACAAAAAGTGCATGTGTATGATTACCATGCCTATATTTCCAACCATAATTTTATACGAAGTATATATTTATTATTTTTTGTGTGGGAGATGGGATAGCTAATTTGTTGTAGTGAGTAGGCGACAGGCCGCATGATGGAGGAATCAGGACTGAATTTCTGGCAGCAGCAGAGAATTCTGGGCATTCTTTCTTAACCCTTTAAAGACGAAGCGTATCTGTTTTATATAAGGACTCAGTGCGTACCGCGCTGTAAACACTCTCTACTCCGGTTATAAAAACCAGTCTCTTAATGTTTTATAAGGCAAAAGTTGCTGTTTGTTATGAGATCCGTACAAAACACATAAATGCAATGTGGGCACCACGTAGAATTTTTTAATGTTAAACCTGGTCGTATGTAAAGTTATTGCTAGGCTTTAAAAGGTTAAGTAAAAAAGAAATACGCATATATGGGGATGGTCCATCTTTCTGTCCATGACCTAGTATCAGTGGCTAAACTGTCTGATGGATTTTCATCAAATTCGGCATAAGAGTCCTTGGCAAAAGGTTGTCCAGCAAATGTGAGTTTCTTGAAAATCAGTTCTGTGGTGGTATACTTTGCATAAGAGCATAAATGAACTTCTACCTGGACTTTCCATATTTCTTGACTGATTTCGGTGTAATTCAGAATATAAGATATCCACATGGTGCTGTTTATTAATTTGGGCTTCATCAAAGTGGGTGCAGGGAAAGCCATGCTTTACTTAAGGGCATACATAAAATGTTGCTCTGTTTTCTAGTTTCATTAGATTTGGATAAGTTTCAGAACAGGAGATGTCCAGAACACTTATTTGAATGATGTTGAATTTCGTGAAAATTTACGCAGTGGAAGCCATACTTTCCGAAGGGCATAAATCAATTTCTGCGTGTAATATCCACCTTTGTGGTCCAACTTTGATTAAGTTCAGTGTAAGATATATGCATGTAATGCAGTTGAACATTCTTGAGTTTTGTGAAGGTTGGCACTGGGTGACAATACTTTTCTTTTGGGAGGAAAGGATTACGTTTAGGCTCCCCATGTACCAGGAAACCATATGGCATTTTGAAAGTAAAGGAAGCCTTGATAAGATCTGTGTACCGCATCATGCAGTACACAATTTGTGGTTTATTTTCCAGGTGATCAAACTGGCTTTGGGTCTAACCCAGCCTTGTAGCTATTCGGTACAAGGTCTCTTTCCCAGAAGTAGAGGGGATGACTCTTGAAGCCAACCACCCCCCTCAGTCCAGCAGTGAGGTTAAAGTTGCACAGAGCTATACTTCTCTCCATCATACATCTTCAAAACATGGCACTTAAATAATGAGCAGATTTTATTTATATTTGTAAGTTTACTTAAGATGTAACAGGTGGCCTACTTAGAGAGCATATTTGACCAACCAAGTTACAAACTTCTGTTTATTGACCTGTTAACCTGCAGGTTTTATTGCTATGCAGTGTTAGTGTCTTAAACGAACAAAATATTCAAATTTGAATTGATATGCTTTACTACACCTGTCATTTTAAGTTGTTAATAACTTTACCTGTAAACATTGCATTTACAGTGTAAAGTTTTTCCTGTTCATAATTAAGTACCATGCCATGAAGATGTATGGTGAGTGGAGATGTAGCTCCACATATTCATAACCTGGATACTAGGTGGAGGTAAGGGGATAACACCTTGCCCTGGCCGCCTTACTATCAGGGAACATGCCCAAGTTATCCCATGAGTAGGAGGCTGGGAGCATTCCGCAGGAGGTCTGGACACTGTGGAGTCACTGTACTGACTGAGCTATTCCAGTTCCTGGAAACACTGAATTTAGTGGTCTTTTGGTATGTACCAAAGTGGTTTACAGCAGGTGTATATTCTGGCACTTATTCCTACATACAAACCCCTTCATAATGGACTAAAACACTTGTCAGTTATTTCCTGTACAAAACACATTCATGTATTATATTTCTGTTCTTTATGGATTTTTATTTGAATATGTTGATACTGTTAAGGTGGCAGACTTATCACTTCACACTACAGACATCCACAAATGCGGTCAAACATGGCAGTAAAAATTGTTATAACCATGTATAATATTTCAGTAACTTATGGTATATTCTGTGTCACTACCATCAACCTTTCTATGTTAGTATGTTCTGGATGCAAGGAGCATGCATTTTGACATGTTTAAGTAATACAGACGAGTGAGTGTGTGGCGAAAGGTAATGTAAATTGAAGAAGGCGCCAAAAAGTAAAACTTGGCATTCCTACTTGCAGTTGTGGTACATACCATCCTCAGCAAAATACTGTTGTATGTGAATCCAGTTTAACGCCTTCGTTTTCAAAATATGATACGTTATTTCAAAACCATTGTCATGACGAAATAAACAGCTTAATATACGTTGAAAATACAGATGCGGTCACTTAGTAGTTTTGGCGCCGTGGACATTCGAACCTCTCGTCTGGCTAGAGACCGCCACTCGCTTCGCAAAGCACCATGGTCGGCTGCTTCCTCCCCCCCCCCCCCCCCCCGCTTGCCCCTATCGTTACGTAAGGGGAGGGACAGTGATGGTATGGGTACTGTTTCTATGAAGCCACTGGCGGAAGGGAGTAGCAGAGCCTCCCTTTTGTGCAGGTGTGTGATAGATCATTGCAGTAACAATATTTGGTATATACGGAATCGAGTTAAATTAGGAATACGTTTATGAATGTTAACGTCATGTTTGGAGGCGGTTCTGGCCTGTGTGAAGGTACGATCTCTGTATTTGGCTGTAAAGGCCAAATAAAAGTGTGAAAACTGTTAACCAGACCGAGATATGAACTGAGTAGACCAGCTTCACGAATCAACTACAAGTCTCGAAGCGTTACGACTACACTAACACACACAAGTGCCTGTGTTTTACAGAGTATGGGGGAAGGGTCGGTATTGCCTATTTGGCGTCGCGTTTTAGTCTGCAGGTAGGAAGGAAGGTATAATTTGGTTCATGCTTGTTATACATTTGTGATGTTCGGAAGGCAAAGAAAACATGTCTGGGGGGGGGGGGGAAGTGTCCAGCTTTTTGAGGAGCCCTCGTATTCAACAGCGTGAAAGAGCATTTCCATTAAAGACTGCACTTTGACAGACTTTAGTAAGGCTATTCGAAGTAGGAATATAAAGTTGTTTTGTACGTTATTTCACGACGCCGAATCATCTGCAAAGGTTATAAGTGTCAGATAAGTAGGCCTGTGTGCTTTGACTTTGGAAATGTGAGGGAGGGGACCTTATCTGATTTAGGCGCAAAGCCGCGTAGAATGTTTGAAGGATGCCGGTAATGCCAGTATGGAGGATGATAGATGTGGGCCATGTAGCACGCGTGGGAGAGAAAAGGATTATGCATTCAAATTTTTGGTCGAAAAAACCTGAAAGAAAATAGCCACTTGCACGACCTAGGGATAGATGGGATGATATTTTAATGTATCTTGAAGTAGACGGGGATAGGGGAATGTAGATTGGGTTCATTAGTCTGAGAATTTGGAGCAGGGCAGGCTGTTGTCTGTTGTGAACATGGTGACACGCCTTCATGTTCTGTAATAGACTTGGGATTTATTGATTAGCTAAGCGACTGTTGACATGAACTCTCATTCGTGAAGTCCATTTCTTTGTTAAATGCAGTCTACTAAAGCCACAGAAAGGCGTCCCATGGATCGGCCCCCCTCCTTGTTTCCCTCGAACTGCTATGCGTCCTTTTCCCCGTATTCCCTTCTAGTCTAGTCATGTGAGAACCCACATTGGCGAAAGCGTTTTAGGCTCGTCGACATGGCAGTGGGTGCAAGAAGGAAATGCTTGGGCCACAACAGCGGGCAGAGCGTGTGAACCCTGTAGCGTTCGGTATTGGCTTTATGAAGCTGCAGGAGAATCACACAAGCCTGCAGAGCGCAATGTTCCACGTCTTGCTAACCTGGATAGTGATACGTGTAGAGGCGCGTTCCGGCCAGTTTACCGTGAATGAAGATGTTGCCGGAACCGGGATAGCACATTCGGTGTAGTGACTATGCTACGGGTTGGACGGTCCGGGGTTTGAGGCCTGACAGGTGGAGATTTTTATCTCCACGAAAACGTCCAGACCGGCTGTGGGGCTCACTCAGCCTCCTATTGAGTGGGTACCGGCGTTCTTTCCCGGGGATAAAGCGGCCGAGGCGTGAAGTTCACCGCACACGTTCATTAGCGCGGAGGTGAAGAGCGAGTGGAGCTGTAGTCTGTTCCCCCTGTATGCCTTCACTGCGTGAACAGGGAGAGAACGGATTATTAACCCTTTAAGGCGTTGTGGTTAGTATGTGTACCACCAGGTTTAATGACTCCACTTTCTGTCCACGCACTGCATTTATGTTTTTTTATCTCCCTACACATAATTATTTGATTGGGTTTCATAACCAAGACGGAGTGTGTTTACTGAGCGGTACGGACTGAATCTTTTATGTACAGTTCAGGTTAATGTCGAACTTTAAAAAAAGTCCATGCTATTAGTCGCCGGCCTCTCAGCTCGGAAGCTCGGGTTCGATCCATGGTCAGTCCATGTGAGATTTGTGATGGACAAAGTGGCACTTGGATAGGCTTTACTCCGAGTACGTTGGTTTACCCCTGTCAGTATCTTTCCACCAAAGCTCCGTACTGATCTTCGTCTACAGTTTGCTTCTACCAGTAGGACAAATGGGCGGAGCCTGGGAACCTTCCAGACAGAAGTGCTCTTTCGGAAATCGGGGAGCATTGGATAGAAAAGTATTTTCACGTTATTAGTCTTTAAAGGGTTAAGTACATCGGTGGAAACAAAATCTGCGTGTCTCGCGGATCACAGTGTGCGAGCCACTGTCTTACGTTAGGAACAGACGACATCGCTGCATCCCTTCACAAGCAGTTGGTTCGTGAGACATCGCAGGGCAGAAACTGCAAATGACAGGACGAGTAGCCGGGTGTTCGTATATGTAGAAGCCAATCAGAGGACGACCGACAAGGGAGATAGCAACCTTTGCTAAACCTACCGGCGGCGAGACGGCAGTTTACAGACACGTGTGGCATGGCTTGGTTGCTGGACACCAGCCTTGACAATCGCAACAGGATACGTGCGCTGGGACCAGGTGTTCATCATAGAACGTTGCACAAAACGGTGTCGAAAGGAGTAAGTGTTACATATTTAAATACGCCGTATGTATATCTGTATGTGTGTGTATATACACATACATATATGGCTTAAAAATTTTAGTACTCGGTAGGCCTCGTAGCCAACCAATGTCCTCTCATTAACTGAGCTACACCGAGCCTCTAACTCCACGGATCACTCCTCGAAAAGCCAGCAGTCGCTCAGCTGATAAAATTCCCAACGTCCTGTTGAACGCGAAGGTCCAGTGTCGCGTTCACTACATCCCACCAGTGGACCATACGCTGAGTCAGATGAATCCAATCCATATCCGCACGTCCTGTTTCTTTAACATGCATTTTAATATTGTCCTCACATCTACACCTAGGTCATCCAATGGGGTCTCTTTCTTTCAGGTTTCTCAGCTACAGTGTTTACAAGCTGATCGATTTCTCATCACTCGCATATCTTATGGGTCTTCATTTGATCATAGTCTTTGGTGAAACTAACATGTGAATTTTCCTAGTATGGGTTTGCATTTTTCCACCCTTCTGCGTGCACTGCTGTATTAGCATGTATGTTATATTCCAAATCTCATATTGTTGGCCCTTCCTACTGGCCTGGTCAAAAGTAAAGATCTTACAATAAGTCACTTTAGATTCTACGACTTTTCACTTATCTTGATGTCTGATTAAATTGTGGCCAGTGACTACACAGTCAACGAAAAATCAGCATGCGTAGTAAGTTAATACATAATTTATGCATGACTGCATCAGCAGGAAATTTTTACAGGAATGTGACACTTCGTCTTAAAAAAGTCTGTAGAATTAGATTATTGCATATAACATTTCGGTTTTCGTCGGCCTGCCACGGAGGGGGCCTGGATTCAATCCCAGGCCCAGCCCATATGAGATTGATTGACAAAGTGACACAGGGACTTCTGTTTTCCCCTGTCAGTATCATTCCACAAGTGTCCCATACCCCTGCATTCATCTATTACCAGCACTATATAATCTTAGCAATTAACAGCATCATTTATAAATAACACACTTCTGAGAGTCCACAGTAAGCCTGTTCTGGCGCGTGTGTGTTAAGTAGTAACTGAAAACTGTTGTAACAAACGGTTGTCAGTAATATCTGCAAGATTATGTGAATAAGAAATTTATTTTCGTATGGCTGTTTTTGTTATTGTATGTGTTTCTTTACACAGACGTAAGATACGCAGCATTTTGAAAACATGGCGTGCTGTGGATACCTTGAGAATATAGTACCGTTTGGTGCGTTTAAACAGTTAGGTCTGTAACTATAAATATTAAATACGGCACTTCAAAATTATTACTGTAAATAAGTTATTAGATCAGTAATGAAATTTAGTGTTTTCACTTCCACAAGACATGGGCGTACGGTACAAACACGTAGACGGCTGAAGGGTTACAAATCCCAGCTACGCAACGGCACTCTGGCGAACTGGACCAGTGCTAGCAGTTCTGAGCAAACAATACCAGGGACACCTTTGGTAACAATGTGGCGCAGTACATAAAGCCCGGTAATTCGGAAAATTGTGGAATGCATAATGAAGTGCAGAAACAATAAGAATATTCACAGTGAATTACGTTTATTACTTGGCCTGTTAAGGTTGTCGATTTTAAAAGACATCTAGCTGTGCAGCTGACATACTGCCGTGTTCGGAGAGTTGAGTAGCTGACATTACCTACCTGTTGAAATTTTCTTGCTGCCCAGTAATTCTTCCACTTCTAACGAAACCCACATTTCACAGTAATTACGTGTGTTTTGGCAGTTGATTTAGCTGTAGTTAAGACAGACAAATTTCGCTTTGAAGTATATTTTTAAAAATATTTACCTAGACTTCTGTGCCTGGCTCTACAGTGAGGCGGCCTCGTCATAGAAGAGAATCGATTTTGGGTATCGAATTAGGATTTGGTCTTAAATTTAATTCCAAATCTCCTGTCCGAGGATATGTAATTTCTACCTCATGCCTATCCTGCCAAAAATATTTAAAGAATATCATTAAAAACAAAAATTTTTATAAGTAATTAACATTTTTCTGCAGGGACGGCAAGAAGTTCACTCCCCCCCCCCCCCCCCCCTTGCCAATAAGTTTTTCCGCCTTTTTAAAGAACACTTGCCGCCAGGCTTTTAGACTGAGCGATCAGTCGATCTATCGAAGTTTGCTACGTTTAATTACGAAAATATCCGGACTGTAATGAATTACGTGTATTTTGGCAGTTGATTGGGCAACAGTTAAAAAACAAATTCCGCTTTGAAATATATTTTTAAAATATTTACCCAGACTTCTGCACCTACCTCTACAATGACGCCACCACGTCATAGAAGAGAATCGAAATTTGGATATGGAATTGGGATTTGGTCTTGCATTTAATTCCAAGTCTCCTCTCCGTGGCTGTTTAATTTCTGTCATGATTGCCGTACCAAAAATATTTAAAGAATACCATTAAGAATAAAAAACTTATAAGTAATTAACATTTTTCTGCAGGGACGACAAGAAGTTAACCCCCCCCCCTTCCCGCCCTTTCACACCAGTTTATTTTCCGCCCTATTCCGCCATTTAAGGACGCTTCCTGCCAAGCTTCTAGACTGAGCCATCAATCGATCTACTGAAGTTGGCTGCGTTTAACTACGAAAATATCCGGACCGAGTTTCTTGGTTTTCCTCAGTTCCTCCAGGCAGAAGCTGGAACCGCATCTCAGCCTAATGTAGGAATGCTCCCTTCCACACCCTTTGCAGTTCAGTATTCATGAACAGTCTTTCCAGGCTGTTTTTATTATTCCTTGGTGATATGCTCATCCACCAACACAAATGAACAACAGGGCTGGTTCAAGGCTATCACAGTTTGTCATCATTTGGGAGGCCCAAAAATTCTGGTTGTGTTTCACATTTCTATAGTTTTCATTCACATCTTGTGGTGTATTGGCATTTTCTGTTTGTGACTATGCACAGGTAAGGTCCCCAGACTTATTTTTGCATTTGACCCAGAAATGTCTTAAAACTGGCTCTGAAGTGTGGAGTTGGGGTGGTGGTATGGACAGATACTTTGAGGGTAAGCAACATGTTGACCTGCAGCGTAGGATTAAAGTCTGTTTGCTGTGACAGGAAGAAACATGGAGATTAAGATGTGAAGTTTCCGCAGCTGGGGTCTTCTGAATTACACACCTTGCAGTCTAGTATGCTGATACTGTTTTTGTTAGGGACACAGTTCAACCATAGGTATGCTGGATGTGCATAGGCACATCCACCTGTCTCAGAATTTGGTGTTTTGTGTCCTATTTTTAGGTAGAGTTATTTGAAGAGTCTTTTTGCATGCATTCTGACCAAGCTTCAGGCTTAATCATTACACTACATCACAACCTCTTAACATGATGAATCAGTGTTTGGCAGTTAGGATAGTGAAGGTGTAAATAAGTATTTAATGGGGCAGAGTGGAATGATGCATCTTGATGGCCAAAGTTGTTCTGATTTGTGGCAGTGTGTGAAAATAATGATGACTGTATGTTATGGTTATATGTATACCTCTACAATGTAATATTTTTTGTCTGGCTCAGTCATGGATCCTACAGCACTGAGATCTCTGAATTGTTGAATTAGTATATATACAGATTTATTAATTACCAGCTACTGCACAATTAGTATTCGACTGTTGAGGCATCCAAGGTATAAGCTGGACATAACTATGTCAGACTCCTAAAATATGGTGGCTAAAACTTTTGATTTCCAGTACCATCATGAAAGAAATGATACTCAAAATTTTATAGTTATGTGTATACTCCATAGTGTTGATAATAAATGAATGAAAAATTGCTGTTTGAAGTTAATTGCTGTTGCTGGTAATGTGGGTTGTGCTAAATACACAAGAATAGGCAGAAAAGAAAGAAATGTTGGTGTAGGCACTAAGGAAAATGGGATTTGCCAGTGGGTTTTCCCATTGGATTTGGTCACATGTTTCCACACTGGTGTGTTGCTGGTTTCTTGGTTACAGAGACATGCGAATTAAATGTTGGCTGAAGCCCTGAACTGTGATAGACGATATAAGAAATACTGTTTTAAAAGTGATGTTTGGGTTAGTCACATTTTAATAGGTTGACTTGTTATGTGAGGTTATTATTGTCAGGGAAGAGCTCTCACAAAATGATTGTAAGTGTGGAAGGATTGAGGACAGCTAATCCAGGGTGGGATTTGACCTGGGATTTGATTTAAATAGTGGTAAGTAAGTGGTTGTTTATTTTGTGTAAGCTCAAGTGATGAGAAGTTTATGAATTGTTTATCCAGAGTTTGACTGTGGAATATTTTGTTCTCAGAGGTTGATGATGAAGTTGTAGCTAGCCAGAGAGTTTGCTGCTGGACATGAAGGGAATGGAGACCTTGGCTGACATCATGACACTTCGTATTGTGGTATGCAGGATTATTGAGCCTTGACCGTGAAGTAAGTAGGATTGCGACTTAGCTGGTAGGAGCTAAGTTAGATCCTTGACACCACATATTTAACCCTGTATTGGTTCTGGGGTTTAAATTACAAACACTGCTCAGGATGGAGGAGTTTTAAATTTAAATTGCTTTGAAATGCAACCACATCATATGAAGCACGAAGGCCAGTGTTGAATTATTATTAATGCTTTTAACAATACATCTCACAAGGATGGATATCATACTGTGTATACATGAATTTATCTTGTAATAAGAATACTCAAGTGCACAGTGCCATGGCAGTGTGGCTGACTTGTAACAGTAAAGCAAGTTGATGTTGCATTACATAGTTTTTTTTTTTCTTTGGTAAATGCAGCCTGAGAGGTTCACATTCTTTCCTGGCCATTTACCTTCCCCCTTGTTTCCCATCTATGTACAGTGCATGCTGAAAATAGCGTGTGTCAACAGTAGGGGTGCGCTGGCTCTGGCTCACATGCGTCCACTCATATCGGTGCTTGAAAATTAGGAACAGATGGAAAGCGTGCCTTGGAGCCAAGAATGGCCCTGTTAAATGCTATGAAGTACATACACATGTGCAGATGTGTTTAATAATTTGTAAGTCATGCTTTAATTTTGAAAAGTACACTAATAAGAGAATTGGTAATTGAGAACTGAACATGTGAGCCAGTGGTTACAACTTCGGTATCTTGCCCCTGGTCAGGGTCAGAAGTAGCACCCATACCAGAACATAACGTGCCAGACAGCTCCTTCCATGGTACAGAGTTCTTCTTGAGAAGCTTTTAGACACACAGCTACTTAGAAAATTTGCCATTTTTTTTGGAAGGTGCATGTTCACAAGAGACCACCATTGTTCCCTGTCCTCAGCCAGATAAATCAAGTCCAGACACCAAGTGATCTATTTATTCTAAGATATGTATCCTCCCATCTAAGCCAAAGCTTTCCACATGTTACCATACTTTCAAGATTTCCAATGAAAGTTTTGTATGCATTCCTTATTACCTGTAACAGCTTATATTTATTATAAAATACTTTTAAAGTTGCAGACTTTCAATCCATACATCTTCCATTATATTTATTCAACAGTCACGGTGGGGCATACATATTCTGGATTATGACACTATGTAGCCTCCTGCATTTTTATCAAGGTTTCAGAGGAAATTTCTGTCTGTGTGTTCAGTGTAGGAGAGTCTATTCTCGTCTGAAAAGGTAGGCATCAGCTTCCTCCATAATGTTGATGTCCACCTACAAGACTACATGGTGTCACAAACCAGTAGATCAGAGTATGAATGTTCCACCATGTTCATCTTACTGATTCTACAGCATTCCTCCTGTGCATTCTCACACACAGCTGTTGGCAAGTATGACTGCCAGGACTCGTTGATTCCTGATAAAGATTTTACTTTCAAGCACATGTATTAAAGTAGGCCATAAACAGAACAAATAGTTTCATAATCCAGCAATCCAGTAAATAAGACTAGCCGTTGAATTGATTTTGTAAATAGTGGCAACAGTGGTAAGATACAGCCACAAATATGTTCCTTGGTTTTGGAACTCCAGAGAAGTTCGTGTTCATTGTAACATGATGACTTTCATAGTGTCTAGTCTGTGTTTTTTGTG
This sequence comes from Coptotermes formosanus, assembly GCA_013340265.1. Lineage (NCBI taxonomy): Eukaryota > Metazoa > Arthropoda > Insecta > Blattodea > Rhinotermitidae > Coptotermes > Coptotermes formosanus. Next base: position 3,167,588 of record BLKM01012995.1, on the reverse strand, counting down.
TATGTGTAATTACAAATTATACAAACATTAACTTGAATGTGTTACATTCCCAACCTGTCCAGGACATCCTAATTTGAGTTTGTAGCTTATATGTTTTAAGTGTGCAGGTCACAATTAAGGACTCGACATCCGCATGTGTGTTTATCCGTGGCAATTTAAAAATCTAGGCTGATGAGTGGAAAAGTATGTGATTTATTCATTAATAAACCCACCCATTCTTTTTTTCAATTTCTCCATGGATGTTGAACAGTAAATGATACCTTTTATACATATTATGTAACATGAGCATTGGTATTTTACACATAATGGCAAAATGTTGACACATGATAGTCTTCCAAAAATACCCTTGGTGAAGCACGTAGCATAAGAATAGCAGTTCAATATTTCATGAGCCAGTTAAGTTGGCCATTCTAGAGCGTAATGGCAAGGGAAGTGTAATTTGTCATGTGGAGAAATATCTGGTGAGCAGAACCGTTTGCTAATTGGTGAACTGGACCCAATTCTTTGTTCCTTGGATGTAAGGCTGTGTGCCTTATGTAACTCTTGTCTTCAAGGCAGTCAAATTTCAGACATGGTGAAAAATCAGTGTCAGCAGGGTTATGTACTCTTTAGGTAGGTAGGTTTTCTCATACAAGACACTGTGTATCTTGGTGGATGTGTGTGAGTATTTCAGAATAGCCTGCTGCCTTCTTCTCCATTGTCAAAGTGGAGACAGCAGGTTACATTCCAGTACCTTCGTCTTCAAGTACGTTGCAGTAAGAACCTCACTGTTAGGTCTGTAATGTGGGCAGTGACGCTTTATAGGTAAAACTGTCCCTGTGCCTATTTGAGTACAGTATCATGAAATTATATGTGAGAGTGAAGTTACAGGTCCACACATCCTTGACCTCAACACTAGATTGAGATGAATAGTTAGTTTCATGCCTGCTTCTTTTACCCTTGCATAAAGAAGTGAGACTTTAGGCCTTTGAAAAATGATGGTATCACCATAATTAAATTATGTCAGTGTGACTATGATGGATCCTTGTCCAAATGATGTTTAGTTATTAGCATAATCCTGATGCAACATAGTTCAGTTAATCCTTTGTGACCCAAAATTAATCAACATAATATTTAAATTCAGCACCTCCATCACAAAGCCCAGTCAGTTAAAGCTGTTAAGGGATGAGATTGCTGTTTTTTGTGAAAATCATATGTAACATATGAGTACATGGTGCTGCAAAATGTTGTAGTTTTAGGCAATATATTTCAACTTATTGCACTGGTAAATATCAATATGAAGTTCTTCTAACATGTTTCGGCTGCTATGTGTAGCCATCAAAAGGGAATACACACAAAGGTCATGGTTCTTCACTATCCAAGGTGAAGATAAAATGTACATTAAGTGTTGGACACTGTTGTGTATTAACTAAACATGACCATCCTGTGTATTCCCTGATGAAGGGTACTTCTGTCAGTGGAAGCATGTTAGAGTAAAGTTGATATTGATATGTACTTGTGCGAAACAGAATGAATTATTATCTGTATATTGCCACCTGCAGATAAAATGTGTAATAATAAGCTGACTTTTAATTTACAGCGGATGAGACTTATACTAACAAAAGGTGACTAAACTTCCCTCCTAATGGAAATTATCATCACTGTCATATTGACTGCTGTCTGGGGACAGAGAGTGCCACATAGGCATTGCTACCCCAGTGCAGGTTAAATAGACTCCTGGAAACAGTCTTGTGGCCCCACAAGCGGAACATGATTGCACTACTGGTAGCCGGCACTCAGTGGCTGTGTTCAGTATCCAATAGATGGCAGAGAAAGGCACGCTTGCACTCGCGATGTGAGTAATTGTAATTGTAATTGTAATTTATTTCATATTCAAGTAGATCCAATATAACAGGTGTATACAACCACTGGATATAGAATGTGTCACAGTAGTATAATATTGAAATAAAGTTCCAATAAATCACTGCAACAAGTCAATAATAAATATAAAAGAGGTAAAAGTAATACAATAAAATCCTTATGAATAGGTGTAAAATTATTTCACAGTTATAATACTAATATTTAGAATACATGTATATAGAAAAGCAGTACATGAAGTATATACAACAAAGTGTGTGAGATGTCATTTCATACTAAAAAATTCTTCAAGAATATAAAAACAATATGTAACCAAATACCTTCTTAAATCTCCCTTAAATTTTCTGAGAAATTCCACAAGTTGTTTTAGTTCTAATGGTAATTTATTAAAGAATTTAATACCAGTGAAATATGCACCATTTTGAAATATATTTAATGAAGAGGAGGGGAAGTAGAGATTATCGCTTTGTAATGTAATAAGTTGTGCAACCATAACAGTCCAACACACAGGTTCGAAACCCTTAAAGGTATTAATAGTTAAGAATATTCTAGTGTATTTTTGATACAAGGTAAGAGGATTATATTGAATAGTAATGTTTTTGTTATTACTGAAATGTGATGGTGATTAGTGTCTTTGAAGCAGGGTGTGTAAGGAAACGGTCATGAGTAATGGTTGTGCAATATGGTTCATTTTTTTGATTAAGTTGTATTATTGCTGTTTTGTTTCATAATGGCGCCATTAGATTGAAGGTCTGCTATGCCAGAGGGTGTTCCAACAGCAACACAAATTGCAGTTTGAAATTCTTTTTGTTTCCTACCAGTCCTCCATGGTAAGTATGATTATTGACATTGGTGCTATGACAAAATTGTATTTCAGTGTTTATAAAACATTCTCTTGTGAACTGAAGCTATATCACGCAATTATAACTTGTATGAACCCTGTATGTTGCCCACATTATAATTTAATTTTCACATTATGTGTTTGTAAGTTGTGTTTTAACTTGAAGCAAATTTATTCATCGCCAATGTTTTATCAGCCATCTTATGTTAGATTCAGAAGGAATGATCAGTATTTGACCAATATATTGTACTCAACACAGTGCACAATGGGTAGTTTGTGTCAAAAATGGAGTTCATGGGGCCACAAAAATGTAACTTGAGGCACTAACTATATGAATAAGCATTTCAAATTATGTCACTCTGTTGTGTTATTTATATAAAATTAAGATAAACTTAATTGTTTTATTCCATTGAATAGAACTTTGTCCTGAATATGTTTTATAGAATACAACCTGTGAACTTGAGGGTGGCCTGCACAGCCAAAACGTGCAATTTTTAAATAAGTTAACATAAGCTCCTTAAATAAATGAACGTAGTTGTGTTTTGACAGATTTTATCTTAATAAGAGTTTCATTTCTGTATATTCTGGTTTCATTTTTACACAAGGCTCAACTGTGGGCAGAGAGACAGGGCATGCCCTTCAATGCAGAGGATGCCACAAAATAGTGAAAGTTGTATTTATGCAGCCAGCATTTCTCAGAGACTGATTCTACACCAGCCAACAAAATACACCTGAACAGATTGGCAGTGCCAAAGCTTTGTACCTCAGTCTCACACCCCCATTCAACTTCACATCATAAATATCCCTCATTGAATTCCTCATCTTCTGAAGATCTTCATATCCTGATTCCTACAAAAACATATTCCAAAATTTCCATAACCTCACTGACCGAAGAACCTATTCCAATCCAGTCAGACCCTACCTTACCTTTCTCTGTATCCCCTGACCACTCATTACCAGCAGAACCCAGCACGTTTTTCAAAAGAAGATACCGTCTTTTGCTTGGCTGTGAAAGTGCTTCTGGTGAAGAACTCGGAAACATCAACCTTCAAAGCTCTTCCCCAAAGCATAAAGCACAGCAAAGAGCTTGGTTTGGACAGAGTGGCAAAACTGACTCCACAGAAAAAGAAATTGTATGACTGAATTCAGGTCAGAAAGTATGCGCATTCCAAACTTAGAAAGAAGTACGTGGCAAAGAATGTGAAAGAGGTTTGTCAGTTGGACACTAATCCTCTGATACAGCCTCTTTCATCTTCTTTGAATCCTGGTGTTTCAACATTTTTGGCATCTGTTGTTAGTAATACTGTATGCACGAGCCTAAGGGCAGGAGGTCGAGCTATGGAGACAGGTGTTGGCTGTCTGTATCCTGAAATGTAGCTGTAGGTGCTATGCCTTTCTCTGGTCACTATTTTCCCTACCTTCTAGGCGAACCTTACAGACCATTCTAAACACTGTTCACTTTAGGACGGGCATTAATGCCCATGTGTTTAGTACACTCAAATGCACTCTACAGGCAAGGTCTGATGAAGACTGCATGTGTTGTCTCATGTTTGATGAAATGTCAATCAGACAGAACTTGCATTTTAATCAGAAGTTTGGCTGTATTGAGGGCTTTGAGGACCTTGGAAGCCATGGTAGTACAAGCAGTATTGCAAATCGTGCCCTGGTTTTCATGCTCTGTGATCTACCTATAAAGTGGAAGCAGCCAGTAGCTTACTACTTGATTCATGGAAGCACTAAAGGTGACATGCTTGTTAATTTCTTGATGGAGGTTCTTGATGCCTGCCACAGTGCATGACTGGAAGTTGTTGCCATGTGTGACGTGGGTGCCAATAGAGGCAAGGCCTTTAAACAGTTGGGTGTTTCTGAAAGGACGCCTTTCTGCAGGTTTCAGAATCGAGAAATTGCAGCTATATTTGATCCTCCCCATCTCCTTAAATGTACCCAAAACCCTTTCCTAAAACATGATGTAGCAAATGTGGAATGTGAGATGATTGTGAACAGCAAGTGACTTACTGGTACTGCTAAGTGAGAGGACGTGTTGAAGCTGTGTGAAGTTGACAAACGTAATGTGTACCACCTGCTGCCCAAAGTGACCAAGAGGCACATGGAGCCTAGTGCCCAGAGTGCAATGAAGGTGAACGTGGCTTCACAAGTTATGAGCAGCACTGTGGCAGCAGCTATCAACACTCTGCTCACAGCAGGTAAGGCTAACTGCACTGTTTCAATCACATGTAAGCTTATCAACAGTGGTGTTGTGTGGTGCAGTTCGTTTCCATTCATATGTTTTTATAGAATACTGAGTCATGAAGGGAATGTTTATCATTACAGTATTAATTGCAGGTTAGATGCACAGCAGGTGTCTATCAACAGCTGCGTTTGTTAAGGAACTTGATAGCCTCTTCGACAGCATCAGTGGTGTCACATGCAACCCTGACTGTGGTAAAGTTTTGCGTTGCCGACTAAGCAGGATGAGTAAGCCCTTGGAACACTGGCAAAATGCTGTTAGTAAGATAAAGAGATGGACCTTTCTCAGCAAGGAATGTGAACAGATTCATCCCCATCCTTCACAGAGTGGTTGGCTGATTTCAATAGCTGCTGTTCAACGTGTGTGAGAAGGGTGGGTGAAGAGAAAAAGTTCAAAATACCTTGAGACCAGAAACCTAAATGCGCTTGAGAACACATTTGGCGCTATTCATTTGCTCAGTGGGTCAAACAATAACCCAATTGTGGGACAATTTGTGGATGTCCTGAAGACTGTCATCATTAATGGCCTTGCTTATAGCGGTCTACGTGACCCAAACTGCGAGGATGATCATGCCACTCTTTTGGACAACCTGCATTCCTTTCTCAGACCATCCAGTCTGTCAACAAGTCATGACAGGGAGACCACTGATGATGTTCTGTTCATTGCTGATGGGAAAGAAACACAACAGGAAGCACATATGGCCATGCATGATGGTGACATGAAAGTGTTATCAGTAGCATATGTCAGGGGTGTTATTGCCAGGCACCTGCTTCATGATGGCACCTGTGCTGCTTGCAAGGCATGTCTGACATCTGAAGCGCCATCACCAACTGATGTCTACATAGGCTTCAAAGAGTGCAGGAGTACTGTAGAGTCTCTTACCTATCCAACTGAGAAGTTGGTAGAGAGCCTGTTGCTACTGCTGTCACGATTTTGGAGGTGGCTCACTTAGAAACAGTTGAGTCCCATGTCACAGGTGCCATTAAGGAGAGTGTAAACTTTGACTGGGTTAGGTTGACTTGTTGTTCCCTTCACTACCAAAGACTTGAAGATGAAAGTGTGAGGTGTGTCACAAGAATTTCAATTCCTTGGTGGTGCATGCGGAAGAATGAATCACAGGGTGAAGCAACTAGGCAGATGTCCTTAAAGAGAAAGTTGCAGATCTTATTGCACCAGTAGGTTAGTAAGAAAGTAATGACTCTTATATCTGTCTGGTAAGAGTGATATGTGGGATGTGTTTGGAGTCTTGGTGATCAGCTTGACAGAACACACTTTTAAGAAATCGTATGGCAATGATTGGTTTGAGAGTAGTACATACATTGGAAAACTCACTTCACCAGCAAGCGTCTGGCATGTCTCCACACATTCAGCTCCGTATTACCACCTGCAGTAGATGGCCATTCATGTGGCTGCATTTCAGCAGTATCTGCAGGAGCACAACAGCCCACTATGAGCCTCGGCTTCCCATAGGACCATCTTCCATGACCAACTATCCCTGGTGACCCTCCGCCAAAGTTTAGGTTTCCCCATTATCTAGCTTCCTTAGAGTTTGGGATCCATGATTGCACTGGGTATTTCATTGCTGTGCGTTATTTGTAGGTGCCCTGCCTGCTGCAGCCTTGCCCCTTTAGTTGTTACGATAATATCTGGTGACTGATAAAGCTGGTAGATTTCTTGATTATACATTATTCTCCTTTCTGTTGCACTGGACCACACATTTTACATATGATTTTCTTTTGAGTGTACACAGATGTAGTTGATTTTATTTAATTAACCTTTTAAAGCCTAGCGGTAACTTTACGTACCCTCAGGTTTAACAGTAAAAAATTCTACATGGTGCCCACATTGTGTTTATGTGTTTTGTACGGATATCAGAACAAACAGCAACTTTTGCCTTATAAAACATGAAGAGACTGGTTTTTATAACCGAAGTGGAGAGTGTTTATGGCGCAGTACGCACTGAGTCCTTATATAGAACAGATACACTTCGTCTTTAAAGGGTTAATGTGTGTGGTTTGTTTCAATACTCCAGAACTGGTCTTAACAAGGGTTTTGTAACTCCTGACCTTCACTTCATGAGTAAATAGTCCTCATTTCAAGTGTCTTTGTAACTTGTAATAACACATATTTGCTTTCTATGTTTGTGTTCTAATTTCTTCACTCATGTCATTTGTTCAGCCAAGATATAAAAATCCATCAGGGATTTCTCTATGTCTTCCTTTGGTCTCCCAGTTATGTCTATAATATGGCTGCATTTACTGGTGACATTCATTACAATGTACACTGACTTATGTAGCAGCTCTTACAAATATATTTTTTGAGATTATTTTAGCAGTAATTGAGTTGCACTCCCACTTAACTTTTTGTGGCCCATGAGCGTTTCTGTACATGGGGGGTTCCTCCGGATATGAAAAATTATTTTTGTGATTCCTCCATAGAGGAAAGATTGGGAAATACTGGTTCAGACCATGCATTTCCCTCAACAGTCTCTGAGAATATATGCTGAAGCTGTGCAGCAGGTTTCATGTAAATATGTAAGGGCTGTGTGAAGAGTTATGAGCATCATTGAATGATGGTTATTTGTGCTTTGTATATTAGAACACAAGATGGAATGGATATCTGCTGGAGCAGACTTTGAAGTTCATGCAACATGGCAGCAGTGCACAAATCATATTTCATATGTGTTCTGTTTCATGCACATAATGTTTTGATTGTACAGTTAGTGTGCTCATGACTTTCAGTATGACCTATGTAATTTTTAAATTATCAGTTAATGCATTTTACATACATATGGTTTTTAAACTTGTATTTTTTTTAGGATGTCCACCCTCTGCCTGGGCTTAAAGTTTGGGGTGTCCACAGAGCTGGGGATTCATTATGTTGTAAATCATCGTTTACTCCATTTTATGTACATACAGTTCTTAAAGTTGTAATCTGTGTTGCAATTTGTGGGCTGAGGTTGTCCACTGTCTGGCTAGGCTTAGGACACCACATACTGTGCTGTGTTGTATGGTTATTAGTGTTCTGCAGGACCATTTTGCATCAATCGTTACTGTCTTTACAGGCCATCTGACGGTGGAATCAGTATGTTCCTAAACCTTGTCACTCAACAACAGTCTATGTACGAAGCCTGTTCAGTAAGTAAGGCTCCCACAACTGTAATTTTTGTGTTAAACAAGCTTTCTGTTTTGTGGTAGGAAGTACTGCCTGTAGTAGAGGTAACATGCAACAGATGGTGCAACAGCCAGTCGGTTATGCTATGTGGGGGATAAGCTGATGTGCAGTGGTAATGATGCTGGAAGTGTTGCCATGCGGGAAACTGTGCAGTGTGATACAGTTCCTGTAGGCTTAACAATTCCATCCATGAAATTCACTGCCGATTTATGCAGGTGTATGGTGATGATGTAATGACGGCGCATCATGTCAGGAGAGGGTGCAGGGAGTTCAGAAGTGGATTGACATCCCTCGTAATGGTCGTACCTTCAGCCAGGCAGATCAAGGACATGTGAACACAGCGCAAGTTGAGGAACTGGTTTTGGATTAAAAAGACACAGTTTGAGATTTATCCACTGCTGTGGAGTTGCTTGTGACATCTGTACACAGCACCATCTGTGAAGAGCTGGGATACAGCAGAGTGTGCATGGCAGGTACCAAGATGTGTGATGGAAGTTCACAAAACTTGATGTTTTGAGATGCTCTTTCACTTCTTCGGTCGTTTAAAGGAGAAAGAAACAGATTCCTTGAAATGATAGTGACATTATGAGACACTGGTTCACCATTTTACTCAAAATGAGCTGGAATGCAGTGGAAACACTCATCTTCTGTGAGAGCCACAAAATGTAAAGTGTGTCAGCATTCTGGAAGGCTGTGGCATCTGTATTCTGTGCTGCAGGAGCAGTGCACAGTGATGCAGCCTGACACAGTACACAACAAACATAAGGAGTTGTTGCAGTCATGCTGCTGGGAACTTAAGGAAAATCCAACCTGTAGGCTGACCTTGCCCACTGGACTGTTATTTTTGGGCCAATGAAGCGACACCTGGGAGGTCACCAATTCTGCAGCAGTAAGAATGGAGAAGCCTGATTTCTGCCATAGTAATTGTAAAAAACGTGCCAAGATGAGACAAGTGGATCAGTGTCCTTTGTGATTATGTTGGAAAATAATGGTGTCTCAGTGAAATAGTTTAGCTTCATTTTATGTTGTCATGACCATCATATAAATTATGAGTATGACAAAGGGGAACCTGGTTCACTGAACATTCTTCATAATCTGTGCATTTTCATATATGCTGTTTTATATAGTGTTGTCCTTGAACTCATTTTTCTTTTTCAGTTGTTTTTTGTGTACTGTGAAGAAAATTCCACCATCAGAAATAAGTTTCCTTGTGATATAAGTGTAGTAGAACTTTTAAATTCATCATATGTGGTGGTGACCCTAAAATGTGTATTCACAGTGATAGTATTTCATTTCCTCAGTTTGTTTGAAGGCGAAATATGAAAAAAGTGTACAGAGTTGGTGGAAAGAGCGTGTGGTATTAAATGCTGTGTTTTTTAACAAAGGGTGCACTTCCAATAATTCAGTTTTCCCACTGGTATTTCCATCCATGCTGCACTTGTTCTTTATATTCTTTGGTACAGGATTTGAGGTGCTTAAAGTGGTAAGAATTCATGCTAGGTCTGTGTTAGGACGCCGTATAGTGTGGGACATGGTTATGAATGTTTTGGAGGAGCATTCTGGATGCATCTTCACAGCCCTTCAGAAGATGGATGGAGTATGTCCTGACCGAAACCACGGTACCCACAAATCAGATTATGTGAGCCATAACCTGGAAAACTATAATTTTGAACGTAGTGTGATGTGAACGGGCGTGACTGGGGGGAGGGAGAAGCGTTTTATAATAAGGCATGAGAGTGCTTTGCCGATGTCATGCTACATAATTCCTGAAGTTAGCATCATGATCATGCTTTACCGGCAGGCAGTGTGCCATGCCGGTTACAAGTAACGCACAGAGGTTCCTCATATGGCGCTGTAATTGCAAGCCTCCACAGAGTTGCCAAGTTGTGCTTTTATTAATCCGTGTTCAACCAATAGCACTGACGTGCCCGTCTGTGTCAGCACGTCTGAAACCTATGTTAGTGGAACTATTTTTAACCTAGTTGGTTTAATTGCACAGATTATTCAAGATGAAAGGACGATCGACACCCAGTTTATTTAGGGATGTCTATGAACAACCCTATACAGATACGACACGTTGGAAGTTGTATAGAAGTACTAAAAGTTAGTATTAATTACAGTAGTAATATGTGTGTAACGTATATCCCTAGTCGTAGTTGACAGTTCTGTCCTGAGCTGGTTTCAGTGGGATAGAGTGACTAGGGTATCTGTTATGACGAAGTTTGCTGTGTGGTGCGTGCTTTATTTTTTGAAGAAATGTATTAATTGTTGGAGCTGCAAGTGGCTTTTTAACGCTTACAAATAGGGAGGTGTGAAATTTTAGTAATCCTGCTTCACGTAAGAATTCACATTGGTTACACCAGTGCTGTTTATTTATTTTGTTACGGGCTCTATCTATACTTTGCAATTCACTTAATATGTTGTCTTGTTACATAAACAATTTCGCGACAGAACGTAACCTAAATGTCCCATGCGTCGGTTGTAAACGATTGACGAGTTAACAGTGATAGCGACGTCTTCACCTCTAAGCTTCAGTTGAAACTATGAAGTACACCACATGTGACCAGTATTTGTCTTTGGTGTATCCAGACTGGTAGTAACTCTAGCCATGTAAGGTTTATATTGAAGGTAATAACAGTACAAATTTTTGATAGTGCTGAATTTTACAAGAGATTAAAATATTTTTAATACTGAAGAAGATGTATTCGTGATAGTAAATATTGGTAATAAATACTTATCATGTGATGGGTGTTATTTCTAGTGTAATCTAGGAATGTTCAAGAATGTTGGGTTATGTTTTAGCACCTTGGGCCATCTTGAGGTCTTTTATGTGTTTTTGTCCCATAATGTTTTAGTTCATCGCAGGCTGCTTTGTAATATCTTTTCAGTATCTCTCCTTTAATGATGAATTTAAATATATTTACATGTTCTTGTGAGTCACATTGTGTATGTACTTGGCCACATGCCCATCATGTAACAGTCTGTAGTAATATTCATGCAGTACTCCATGGCCCTTTGTGTCAGTTGTTTACTTGTAGACCAGATGGAGTGCTGTCATCTAGTTGTGTTTTTGTGTTGTATGCTTGATGTGGAGCTGCCCTTCAGTCGCAGTCATACCTCACAGAGAACATAATGCCTCAATTTATAAAAACTTGTGTTTGGCTTCAGTGTGTATCTCAGAGGGAATACAATCTTTTGGAACCTGTATCTTAAGCATGGTAACCAGTGTGTGACTCACTCACTCTTGATGGTTTTGTATAAGGTAGATACAAGGAAAGATGAACCAGCAGAACCAAATTTCAAGGTTACGTATGTGTAGAATAATGCTAAATGAATGCATGACAGATAGGCTGAGAGAGACAGGACATTTTAAATGTGCTGGTTCAGTTTTCACTAGTTCGATATTTTTATTAGTGAGAAGCAGTTTTGTGATAGAAATTTTATGACATAAATGTGGGAACTTTATATTATTATCACTGGATTTTTGTCATGAACTAATAATTACCAACTAATGCGCTATTAGAACAGTTCATATTAAAACCTGTACAGGCTCCTACATATGTTTCGACGAGAAAGTAGTCATATTCAGGGGGTCTTTCATTGGTGTATGAGTCCACTTAGGCGTCCATATATTAAGATCACACTAAAAGTTAAACACACTGGAGTATAACTTAAAATACAAAATAGAGAATTGTCAAGGCAGAGGCCTCTGCCTTTGTAATTTTTATGGCCTTGTTTACAAAAGGCGATGCAAAGTTAAATTTGCACAATTTATGGTAACAGCAAATTACTTGATCTGGATAAATCTTATGAGTAATAAGTAGGTTAAATAATCTTGACTCTGAAAAATGTTTACAGGTAGTTTGGATATGATCCAGCGACTGAGCTTATTGAAGAAGCTTCCAGTTCACAGTGGTTGTGTCAATTCTATTTGCTGGAATGAAACTGGAGAATATATACTTTCTGGATCAGATGATCAGCATTTGGTTGTTACACATGGTTACAACTTTAAGGTAATTGGTTTGTGTGATTATATGGTGAAATGTGGTTGGAATTTGATCAAAACTTAGGACCAAAGGTGCTGGACGTATATGTCAGCAATTTGGTTGTATTTAGTAGTTTTTGATTAACTGATTTAAAGTTAGTTGTGTTTTTTCATTTTCACAGGTGTTAACAAATTTTAAGACAAGTCATCGTGCCAATATCTTTAGTGCCAAATTTTTGCCTAGTAGTGGTGATAATAATATCATTTCCTGCTCAGGGGATGGAATCATCTTATTTACTGGTAAGTTTTGTGCTCTTTTTATAATTTAATTTATTTTTAACTACTGGAAATATTGGTAAGTTGCGCTGTATAAAGAGGTAAGAATTCTGTATTTATTCATTGTGAATACATTAAATGGGGGATGAATTTAATGTAATATTGCTCATGAATTGCACATTACAGGACTGAAAGCTAAACAAATTCAGGTAAGTGATATGATCAAGTTTTAAAATTGCATTACTTAAGTTCTGAAGTCTTGTCTCCACTGGCACAAATGCAGCTATTGTGGGAAAAGGTATCTGAAACACAGAAAGCAAAAGTGTGTGTTCTGATATCACTAATTGAATTTCATGGTTATGGTGTGAAGGATATTATAAACAGAGTTTGTTAGTGAACCACCAATCAAAATGTCAGTTTACAGATCATGTAAGTTCTTCACTGAGCCTGGTAGGGGGAGAGCCACATTAAAGAACCAGTCACTGAAGCTAAAGTGAATGAAATTGAAATGGTTGTCATGTGCAAGTGTGACTGTCACTTCAAGTGCTGTGGCTACTTGGTGCCCAGAATTTGTTGAGCTCTTTATTATGTACAGTATATTTTGAAGTGGTGTATGATGGATTGTCTGTGTGTCCAGATCTCACAAGGAAAGAAGAAACATATTACAACCAATTCAACTGCCATTATGGCACAACGTATGAAGTGATAACCATTCCTAACGATCCACACTCATTCCTGAGCTGTGGTGAAGATGGGACAGTTAGATGGTTTGACTTACGCATGAAAGACAAATGCAACAAACCCCAGTGTAAAGAGGTGAGTGCAGGTCTTTCTGAGGTAAAAGTGATATTCCATAGCACTTACAGGTGTAACTTGATACATGCTTTTGTTACTTCTGCAGGATATCATGATTACATGCCAGCGGGCTGTGACAGCTTTGTCTGTAAATCCTGTAGCACCTTACCAACTTGCAATTGGGTGTTCAGACAGTACAGTTCGAATGTTTGACAGACGTATGCTGGGAACAAAGGCCTCAGGTATGCAGCTAACAGCTGTTTATAAGTGTAGGCTATGGTCAAGTGTTTCAAGGAATTAAAAAAATATGGTAAACTATGCAGTTTTGGCTACTGTTTATGAAAATATCTTGTGATTTTGTTCAGGAGCAGCAGAGGCTGGAGGAGCACTCCGACCACTCTGCTCATTCACTGTGCCCAGCTTTGAAGACAGATCATATCGAATAACCTCACTCACTTTCAGTCCTGAGGGAGAGGAGGTTCTTGTCAGCTATTCTTCAGATCACCTGTACCTGTTTAGTGTCAAGGTAAGGATTAATCATGTGAGCAAGTCAGTGTAATGCAAAGTATTTTCTTGAATTTAATTTAAAATTCTGGACTTGGTTATGTTTTACTGCTGGCTGACTTGGTGTTATATAGGCTGTTATTGTTTTTGTCCCTCATTTAGATGAGCTGTGGGTTATTGTTTAAAATAGGCTAGAGAGTATTGTCATTTCTTACCAATCTGTAAATTTTGTTCAGTTTCTATATAACAATCTTAAGGTGATCCAGCATGTTGTATTGTAAACATTAAAACAATAACACCAACTATTATATTCATCAAACATAACTTATGAGTTGTGTTTGATAGATATAATAGTGGGTTTTATTGTTTTAATTCTGTATAACTGCTGTTTCCATTACTTCTGCATGTCTGTGATATCTTTATGCCCGTAACAGTGGCTGCATTCAAGTTCATCATACCAAATTTATGCATGTGATAGTAACTGTTTTTAAGTAACTTGTTCACTGTGGAAACATACATTTAGCTACTGTGTGGTCAGTGTCTATAAATAAAGAAGTCTTATACTTATCTCATGTGTGTGCGTGTGCGTGCGCACGCATGAGTGACTTAACATGGCTCAGTGCAGAGTCTGTATTAGAAATATAAGAAGCTATGTTACCAGACATTTTAATGTATAGCTCATGCTCATTTCATTTTCAGTTCCTTTTCTCATGAACACTTAGTGTTTCAGAACACCTATTATTACAGTATAGCTCAGTTATTGACATATCTTATGGAAGGATGTGATTGTTGATATCAGGACCATGGCAGCATTCCACTTAAGTCTAATTCTCCTGCTGCTGCTGCTGCCGCTGCCCAGCAGGAACTTGAAAGGAAAGGAACTCAGGGACCCTCTGCACCTGTTCGGAGACTGAGACTGAGAGGGGACTGGTCAGACACTGGACCTGATGCTCGCCCAGAGAGAGAAGGTGGTCGTCGAGGAGGTATAAACTAATGTATTTTTCAAAACGGTTAAACCTGCTTTCTCTTTCAGTGTGTAGCCCAGGCTACAGAAGTGATAGCCTGTGAAAGAAATGATGCTGTGATGCGAAAGTGTAGCATATTGTAAAACACATTTTCATGAGGGAAAACCAAAACTAGAGAGATCCACAGTACACATTTATAATGTACTAGATGTGTTCAGGCCTATGTACTGTTGTCAGTGTTTTGAATAAAAATTTCTTCAACACAGCAAGACATTTCTTGAACCGCTGTGTTCCTGCAAACTTATCACAAATTTGCACGTATGCTTGCTGATTGATTACAAAGCAGTACCTGTTCATCGGTATAACATATCTTTGCTTCGTAGGAGGATCACTGATTAGTGAGCAGATAAATGAACATAGACAGCATTCGTATTGAAATAAAATAGTCTTTTAATTAAAATGACAGTACTCAGGGTCATTACACCATGCAGGGTAATAACTTAGTTTCGACATTTTGGAGGAATATGCAGTCACCATCTTCAAGGTGACTGAGTTGTGTTTAGTTAAATGCTGAAGTGAATGGAAGGGTTGTATGTTATGCTGGTTGTCTTGCTTTGAACTTCCAGTTTCCATTGGCTTAGCACAAGATCTGTTCCCTCATCCCTTCTGTTTGCTCTTTCTTGCCATAATCCTGCAGCTTTTCTGTACACATTTCCTCTGAGTCACTTCAGCATCCACCTAAACTCAATTTAGTGACTCTGAAAATGGAGGCAGCACAATTCTCCAAAACTCTGGAATAAACTTATCATCCTACACAGTGTAATAATGCATGAGACTATCATTGAAGCTACACCTGCTATGAAATCCTGAAAACTAATGGTCTGTTAGTTAATTACAGGTACATCTGTGTCTTACTATTTGTGTACACTTTACAGTTTGTAGACTAGCTGGCATGTCCAAATGCATTGTTGTGAAGATGCTGATGTTGCTTTAGGTATTAATTGTCTTGTTGTTCATTCCAGAAATTGCACAAGCCCGGCCTACTCTGCATGCTACTCTAATGCAGCGCATGACAGATGTTCTTTCACGAATGCTGAATGATCCTGCAACCCGGGCAGCTCTCAGCGGGGGTGGTGAAGACTCTCTGGAGGGGGATGAGAATCATGCAGCTGAGGCTGAAACGGTCGCCCCACCACCAACAGAGCCTTCACCTAACACAGTTCCATGTCAGCTTGTGTCACCTGAGACTGCTTCCACGTCTCAGCCTTTCTCATCCAGCTCAGCATACGTGCCACAACATCCTTCAGTATCTGTCCATTCCCCCATGTCTGAAGCAGTCAGCTCTGATAACAAAACTGTTCCATCCAGTAGTGACATGTCATCTGTTTCATATTCCAGTAATAATTCAAGTATACCTGAGTTAACCAACACTGTAATGGAAAGTGGTAATGCCCATGATCTTTCCCAAGTTCCACAGTTAAATCCATGTTCATCCGAAGAGCCTATATCCTGTAGCACATTAGGTGCAAGTGAGAGACATGAGGCTGATAGTGAAACTGTGCTACCTGAACAAAGTGTTCCTAGTCAAGACATCTGCAGTGACAGTTCCAGTGCCAGTAGAGCTTCCCCAGCGTTGCTACAAGACTCTGAACTTGTTCATCACGATATCACTAACTTACAGGATCAGTTATCTACCATGAGGGAGGGATTTATTGAAAGGTAATTTTGACATACCATGTAGTTCGTTCTGTGTGTACTTCCACTCACTGTCATAATTGAAAATGCGGATTGAAATTAATGCTGCGGAAAATCGTAAACAAACCTCCAGATTTTGTGTAAAGCATTTTATGTTAAAAATACTGCCATTGTGTGAACATAAGTATTTAAGGCTGTATGCCAGGTCCTTTCTCATCCATTTCTTCCTGTTTTTTCTCTTGGTAGTATATAGTAACATACAAATTTATGGCTGTGTAGTTTATGAATCCTATGCCCTGCTTAGGAGCAGAAGGGTTCAATGTTGTGTTCGGACAGGAATGGTAAAAGTTCGGTATAAAACCTCAGAATGACTGTCAGTAAAGTAAGTGGCTATGGCTGAGATGACCAAGATTCAATTTCTGGCAGGGGGGCAGGGATTTGTCTTTTTGCTGCCAAGTCCAGACTGTGTCTGGAGCACACCCGGACTTGTGTCTGATGGTTGTTGGAGGTAAAGCAGTGAGAGAGTGGAGCTGTTGACACCTCCAGCTAGTTAACAGTGCTCAGTTATCATAGGCTTGATTGCTTATTCAGACTGGCAAGCACTGAAAGGAAGTTTGTGCAGTTGACTGTTGATACAAATTTGCTGGCAATCACATCAACTTACCATTCACTTTGAGATTGATATTTCTGTATTGTATGTGACTCGGGCTGTTGCTCTTCTTCTGGAATGAAATGTCTGGAGCTCTCCTGTGCCATGTGTACATTATGCATACACATGAGCATTGTCTGCTATCTAGTTCATAAATTTTGTGCTCAATAAACAAGGGCAAAGTCTGCATGCGTGCCGTGAAGGCATCTGGGGGAGTGCAGGTACAATTCAACTCACTCCTAACTTTAGCCCTAGATGGGAGTGAATGGTCAGCTTCATGCCCTGCCTCCTTTACCCCAAGGTGAATTGTCCCTGGTATTAATTGAATAGGTAACTCCATATGCAGAGGAAATTATTGGGGATCATCAGTGTGGATTTCGACGTAACAGGTCAACTACTGATCATATATTCAGCATTCGTCAAATACTTGAGAAAAAATAGGAATACAATGAGGCAGTGCATCAGCTGTTTATAGACTTCAAGAAAGCCTATGATTCAGTTAGGAGGGAGGTCTTGTATAATATTCTCATTGAGTTCGGTATCCCCATGAAACTAGTAAGGTTAATAAAAATGTGCCTAAGTGAAACGTATAGCAGAGTTCGGGTAGGCAAACATCTGTCTGACACGTTCCCTATTAAGAATGGCTTGAAACAAGGAGATGCTCTGTCGCCATTGCTTTTCAACTTTGCTTTAGAATATACCATTAGGAGGGTTCAGGCAAACCAGGAGGGCTTGAAATTGAATGGTACACATCAGCTTCTGGTTTATGCTGATGATGTTAATATATTGGGCGGAAGCGTACATAGCATAAAGAAAAATGCAGAAGATTTAATGATTGCTAGTAAGGAGATTGGTCTAGAAGTAAATGCTGAGAAAACTAAGTACATGGTCATGTCTCGAAATCAGAATGCAGGACACAATCACAACATAAATATAGATAATAAATCCTTTGAAAGGGTGGAAGAATTCAGATATTTGGGAGCAACCCTAACGAATCGAAACTCCATTCATGACGAAATTAAGAGCAGATTGAAGTCGGGGAATGCTTGCTATCATTCGGTGCAGAATCTTTTGTCTTCCAGGTTGCTATCCAAAAACACAAAGATTAGGGTATACAGAACTATAATTTTACCTGTTGTTCTGTATGGATGCGAAACTTGGCCTCTCACACTGAGGGAGGAACAAAGACTGAGGGTGTTCGAGAATAGGGTGCTGAGGAGGATATTTGGGCCTAAGAGGGACGAGGCGACAGGGGAGTGGAGAAGACTACATAACGAGGAACTTAATGACGTGTACTCATCACCAAATATTATTCGGGTAATCAAATCGAGAAGACTGAGATGGGCAGGGCATGTGGCACGTATGGGGGAGGAGAGAGGTGCATACCAGATTTTGGTGGGGAGACCCGAGGGAAGGCGACCACTTGGGAGACCCAGGCGTAGATGGGAGGATAATATTAAGATGGATATTCGGGAAGTGGGATGGGAGGACATGAACTGGATTGAGCTGGCTCAGGATAGGGACAGGTGGCGGGCTCTTGTGAATGCGGTAATGAACCTTCGGGTTCCATAAAATGCGGGGAATTTCTTGACTAGCTGAGAAACTGTTAGCTTCTCAAGAAGGCCTCTGCTCCATGGAGTTAGTTAGTTATTAATTGAATAGGTGGCTGGGTGGGCCCCAGAGTCAGTCTGGATTCTTTGGAGAAGAGAGAAATCTCTTGCCATTGCTAGGAATTGCACCTAGTGACTACACTGACTGTGCTATACAATCTGCCCCTGCTAGATAAATACCAACATTAAACATGAAAATACCTTGAAATGTCTTTGTGAAAGGATATGGAATGCATGTGACTTGAGTTTTGGAAAGTTTAAATTTAGTGCATCTCTTGCCTTCAGTTTCAGCCTAATCAGTTGGCAGAAAAGTGTGAACTAATTGACGAGTTTGGATATATATACTAAGAAGTATCTGTGTGTCATCTGCAGCATGGACATGAATTACTCTTATATGAAAGTGAGGGAGTGCGACATGTTAAAAACATATATCTGGTGTTTAAAAGGATTTGATTAAGTTAATTGTGCATGAATCCAGATATACTCACCCTGTTGCCAAGGGGAGATAAAGGGAGCTGGAAAGTACATTTTTGCCCTCAGTTTAAATTTATTAAGCCTAACGGTTTAGTAAACAAATGATTTACTGAGTTGTGTTATGTGCAGAAAGAAAATTAAGTATTGTATTTCTTTTGTTATCTGATAGTGAGATTTTGAAGTGCAGCCAAAATATTTGTGCATAGCGTACTACAGGTGAGTAAATTTTATTAAATGTTTAGTAACTGTTGCTTGTGTTTGTGGTGAGCCCTTCTAGTGATTGAAGAGGAATTTTATTATGAGATGTTTAATCAACATTAATTTCAGGCATAGGAGTGAGCCAGCTGTCAGCCTTGTATATTCAGACAAGAGTTCAACTGGTTCCAAAATATCTCTTGGTTTGGGGGATGAAGTGAGCCGTGAATTGCATGAAAACAGCAGTAGGAACTCGACACCAGGTAATTGGTGAAGCACAGAACTGTGTTATGTTTGAAGTATGTAATGCAATGCTCACTGATACTTGATTTGAACTGTAGAGGTTATGTAGTGGCTATTGGCGTGAAGAGGTGTGGCCAGTTTGTAAGGATTTCAAAGAATTTCATTTTGAGGCTGTCTTGCATATAGTAATAAAAAACACAAAAACTTAATGATAGCCTGCAAGTTGTCCAATTACCAAACGTGGTGCATTCTGAAGACAGATCTTGCATATTACCAGTACAATATTCTGTGTGGTCAGCATAGTCTGATTGAATTGTAGACAATAATTTGAATGTAAGTTTCTATTAATTTCATATCTGGAGGTTAGAATTCGTACCACAGTTACTTTTGATTCTGTGGTCATCTCAATGTCTGTACCATAGTCAGAATGCCATGTCTTTGAACTGTTTATTTCATTATTACTGAGTGAACTCCATCTTGTTTGACCCTTATTTGCAGCCAGTGTATAATGTATGCTTTTGTTCATTTTCATGTATCATCTGGTATATCCAAAAAATGAACTTCTCAAACAAAGTACATGAAGTATGCATGGATAATGTGTCACCAGCAGTGAATTTGAGGAAAACATTTTATGCCAAGCATACCACATGTTCATTGCTGCATGAAGTGTGTGCTTTGTCTAATGTTAACAAGAAACAAGCTTCATCCTTGAGGCTGGAGGCTGCAGGCTCTGCAAAATGCTGCCAACCACCAATCAAACTACAGTGAAACTCCCTTAAGAAAAACCCAGTTAAGAAAATTTCCCGCCTAAGAAGTCAGGATAACAAAGCACCAAAATTCACCCATTTCATTAAAATTACCCTTTTAAGAAATTTCCCGCTTAATTCTGCTTCCATTTTCTTGGAATTTTCAAAATTTTTGTAACGGGGTTTCACTGTACATGGTGTCATAATCCAGAAACCCACAATATCATTGCCATGAAATCCTCATACACATATATGTACATATATTCACTCACTGATGTGCACACATGCAGTTTTTTATAAAGTGCCTGCTCTTTTGTTGAACTGGAATGTGGTTCTGATACAAATTCTTGAACCTTTACTTATAGACATGGGTACCAGAGAGACTGTGCCCAGTCAGCCTTCAGACCTTCCATACGTAATGGAGAGAGATGATGCCGTGCCAGGACCTAGTCAAGACATGTCTCATAGCACACAGGATCCAACCAGCAGGTCCAGTGGTAGGCAGAGTTTTTGCCACGATTTCAAAATTGGAAACATTCCAAGTAGATTAAGGTGTGTTTTTTAATATGCGCAAGGCATCCCACCTGTGCGAACGTATCTCATTTGATGTCACTCTTCTCAGTCATTTGTCATCTAGATGCTAATTTTTCCACTGTCGTCTAGATGCAAACTTTGCTAGGAGATTATAGAGGCATTATTCCATTGTTTGCTGTCATGAAGTTTGTGATTGTACGTCAGTTGAGAGTTTTTAATTTTTGCAAGGTGAAAATATTTTATGTTTTGAATATGATTTGTGAATAGCTGGTTCTCAGTTCTAATCCTCACTTTATGTCTCAGACTTGTTACAAATAACATTTTATAAGCCTTTGGTGTCAGACGTGCACATCACACAGTTTAATGCTCAAAACACCTAATGATGGGTATAGCTGACAGCTTATTGTGGCCTTGCAGCCCCTTTTTAAATTCTGTTCTTCTGCGCATCGTACCAGGCATTTAATTCCAGTGCCAAATGGTTAAAAAACCATGAATAAGAGAAGAACTTGCATGGCTGTCATTATTGTATAATGATAAAAATGTCAATTTTAGCTGTTTAATATCTCATAATTGGTAAAAATGGCATAAGAAGGATTATAATTTTTAATTGACTTAAAGAGTGTGCTATATTGTATCTTACTCATTTTTGCAAGTTGGGAGTTTTCACAGCGGTGGAGTTGAGAATCCTGCTCGTCTGAGTCATGATGCTGCATCACCGGGTCAGAAATTGAATACCCAGTGATGCAGAGTCATATAACAGAAGAACAGAATTCTGTACTCATACCTTGATTCAGTTGAATGAAAATATTAGTCTGAGGACCCACATTGTTCACCTGAAACTAAAGTTTAACTTACCTTACACCTCATCATGTAATTTTTTACTTATTTGAAACAGTGTGTGTACTTTTCTATATTGTATGGGACATATCTGGACAAAAAACAGGTAAACTGAACTTCAAATAGGCTGTGACTGCTTCATGCCACATACTGCCCAGCTTAGCCTTCATAACCATTGTAATATTCCGCAGTAAGAATGTGCACACCCTTTGAAATTAATACTGTAGATAAACTAAAAGCATTAGGACAATGTTTCTGTGTGTGTAAGGAGATGGAATTTTATAATAGGTGTGAAAAATAATTTTGCATTTTATTCATGATATAGCACATGCGGGGGATAAAAACCATGCATACAGGGTTTTGGTGGGCAAACCTGATGGAAAGAGACCAGTGGGAAGACCTCAGTTTAGATGGAAGGACATTAACCTGGATATTAAACAAATAGGACAAGATTCATCTGGCTGAGGTCAGGGACCAGTGACAGGCTACTGTGAGCAGAGTAATGAACTAGGGGTCTATACAGTGTGGGGAATTCCATGACTAGCTGAGATAGTACTAGTTTCTCGAGAAGTATTCTGCTGTATGGCGTTAATCACTGTTACTCATTTAGTCTTGTGTAGGTGAATACTGTAATTTGTTTTATGTTTTTGTGTTCGTTACACAGAGTGCATGAGAGTAACACATCAGGAGGTCATGGATGACAGTCAGTCTGCACGTTTCATCTCCAAAATCACTGTTCAGTGTGGTAGTTGAAATCTACACTAAAGACTATCAAGTGTCAGTTTTGGTTCATATCTGTTCATTCTGGTACTTTATATGAAACAAAAATTGAACTTATTGATGTTATAAAAAACAGTTCATAATATGCAACAATTGTGTCACAGAATTGTGTCACGCAACAATTGTGTCACTGGCTATACTGCCTGAACTTCGTTTGTAGTTTGCACCAGTCTTACCAAGTAAATGCCAGAATAGTACCCCAATTAGGCCATGTCTGTTGCATTCCAAATCGTTTTTAATTCATCATTCACCAGTTGCCCTACCAATGATGCTGTATAGTCTGAGACAATGACAGCATCATAAAATAACTCACAAAAAGAATGTCACAGTTATGAACTAAGTAAATTGAGGTGTACATATGTGAAATGACAGTTAGCTATGAGCAAAATAATTATGACCGGTACACCAAATCCTAGTAAAGTAGGCTGTGGAATGAGTACACATACATTAGTTTGAAACATGTCAATAACCATTCTCTTGGCTGGAGTAAATATGGATGTTTCTGCCTCGCTTTTTTAAATTAAGAGCAGAAGTAGGTGTAACACTTTCTTCATATGACTTAACATTTAAATTACCTGTTTTATAGTCTTTGGGAAGTCTGATATTTACAATCTTTTTAGAGTAACCAGTTAGTTTCATTTTGTTTTTAGTAATATAATACTGTGATTAGTAGTAACAGAAAACTTTTCCTTATCCAGGGTAATGTCTTTTTTATTGAACCATATAGTTTAATTATAATGTTAAACCAGGCTGCAGAGGCCTCATTATTTTGCATTTAAAATTACTGTACAAAGGAAGGAGAATCCTCGACATGAAATATTTTGTATGTGTTCTCATTCATGTGAGGTGATCAGACTCAAATTATGAAATTCGGTAACTTGGTTTGCAGAGTTTCTGAGGACACTGAAAACACCTCATGGCATGTTTCAGTATCCAAATAATGAACTGTATGAGGTTTGGCATAGAACACTTTTGTTCTCGAGAGATGTCCACACAGGAAAAAGGTACATGGTTCTGTATTTGGTGAAAAAGGTTTATTGAATAACAAATCAACTATATGAGACTAGAAGGTTTTAAAGTGAGGCAACAGGTTCGTCAGAAACACCAGTGATCTTTACCATTGACACAGTATGGTACTTAGAATAGTTTACAAAGAAGGTTTTCTGCATTTATAAGCAGCAAATCATGCAGGCAGAGGTAAGGCTTCTAACCTTCTGAGGGTTAGTCTTTAAGTGACGGCCATTTTAATTCCCTGGAAAGTTATTTGTAGCACAGAATGTGCACGTGTGTTACCAAACTCTGACTGCAGATTGTACCAGGGTTGCTGTCGCATATCACTTTCGCTTAGTAACTTGCCTTAGCTGTGTGGTTTATTTTGTGATTGTTTTGTATTTCAGATGTTGGACATGATGGAGAAGATGACTATAATGACAGTGATGATGAAACGATGCTTATGACTAGTGGAAGCAGAAGGTAAGATCGGCTATTTAGGTGCAGTGAATAATTTCAGCTTCATTCTAGAATACGCTGTTAGGTAGGCTGATGAAAATTAGGAGGTAGTGGAACACACTGGACTTCAGGCTGTGATAGTGGTGTTAATTTACTGGGTGAAAACTTAAATACTGTGTAGAAAATATCATAAATTGTTTTTGGTGCTGATAAGGAAGAAGATGTAGAAGTAAATTGAGAGGTAACCAGCCAGTATCTCAACACAATAGCGAGCAAAAAATAATTCCATATTTAAGCCAATGTAAGCTGATGCCCACTTAAAAATTTAGTTCTTTGTGAGTGGTATGTGAATATATCGACAAGGTGTCTCCTAACAAATAATGCAGTAAAACCCTCTTGAGATGTTTTTGAAAATTCCAAGAAAATCTGACTTCTTAAGCGGGAAGTGTCTTGAGAAGGGTAGGGCCGAAAAGTTCTATTTTTTAAATGTTTTTTACTTACTACATATGTGTGCTGTCTGAACACCTTCTCACCTGTATCTAGCCATATAACCATTTTGTCTGTAACCTTTTATTTACACTTTTATTTACACCTGTAACTATACTGTGACTGACTTTTCATTCACAAGTTCACATTTCATTCCAGGTGTTTACTTTTCCTTGAAATATTTGTCAATCATGGGTTATCTTGCTCTTTTTTTCAAAAACATTTGCAGTATACATCTGCAGATTTTATAGGTTCGCTATTAGGTAGACTGTAAGGGGTGGTCAGTAGTTCCAGTCACTTTCACTAACTCTGCAGTGTCTTGAATTTATTTTCTGGAATTGCCGTTGTAACGTATCTGCAAACAGTTGATACAAATGTTTCACAATCACGCTACACCATAACACATTTATATTACCGCCGATGTATTGTGTTTAAACAAGTTGTTGCATGCGAGCATGCATGCGTCTGGTGTCAAACTGCTGTCCCCGAGGCGGGGTGACTTCCACATGGCTTACGCACCTCACAGTAGAACTCTGGGTGGCATCGGCTAGCACACCTAAACTTCTTCAAACGTTGTTGGCTGCCTGAGTTGCATCCTAGTTTCTGGCCAGTTGAAGTGGTACATCAGCTTCCACATGGCCAGTGTTGCCAAATGCAGGTTCATGCAGGTAATGGACCAGCTAGGATAGGTTTCCGGCTTCCTGATACAATCTTTCGGTCACCATGACTGAGACTGAGTAGTGGGGACTGACTGCAGTCTGTACTTCGCGGGAGAAATACAACACCCTCGTGCCATGAGGATGTGTCGTTCTGCTGTGTGAACCTTGTGCAAGTGACTTTGGAGATTAACGTATATGTACTGACTGTGTCATTTGAATGCTGTATTTTGGAAACAGAACAAGTGGAAATTCAGGAAATTGTTTAAGATTTTGATACAGAAAACATATTGAACAGTTAAAAATATTGTTTCGTCTTTAACATTTGTTGCTTCTTAGGCAGGAAATTTTCGTATGTGGGGACGTATTAAAAGTGCAACGTGTAATGTTAAACAAATGGGAGAGTTTTGGTGCTTTTTTATTCTGACATCTTAGGCAGGAAAACATCTTAACTGGGGATGTCTTAAACAAGTTTCACTGTACATTTTATTTTAAATTTACAGATACTTCCTTTTTTGCCATGCTAAATGAAATTGACTTGACGGTACAGACATGGGAGAGATGAGAATTATACACAAAACTCTGGTTGGAAGAGAGTGTAGAGAACGCTTATGAAGTCTGCATCTAAATGTAATAGTAGTATTAAAGTTGATTTTAAATAAATGTTAAGACGTGGACTGGATTCAGTTGTGAACACAATAATGAACCTTTGGGTTCTGCAAAAGGCAGGGAGTGGTTTTAACTGGATGAAGGACTATTGGCTTTTTAAGAACCCTGATACATTTTTGGGTTAATTATGTTTTCAGATGCTGTAAAGGTTTATTTTGACATCTTTAAGGGGTTAGTCAATTTGAATTTAGAACTGAAAAATGTCTTAAATGGGACAGATTTGAATTACAGGAAAAAAGGTTTTATGCATATACAATTATTTTAGTTGCAACTTGTGGCTGAGTGTGAGATTTGAGGTTCTGACAGCAGTGTTGTTGAAGATTTAGTTCCGCTGAGATGTTAAGCCTGTGTAGAATGGCAAATAGTTAGTGAAGTTTTGGAGGAGCCAAGTACCTCCTTCCTCTGGGTCAAGCAGTTCAGAGTGATCGTGTATTGGATATTAAGACGCAAGCACATGTTTTGTCATCTGTCCATCTGTCTTTGCCTATAACAAGAAATTTGAATTTGATCCTCAGGTTTCTTCATCCAATTGAAGAACATATGGCTGAGGCAATAGCTTCAGTAAGACATGACAAAGAGATCATGTTTGATGAGCAGAGCACCTTGCAGCCAGCTGTGAGGAGGAAATATACTGGTCACAGGAATGCCAGGTAGTAATTTGCAGATACATTACCATGTTTGTGCATGTGTGTGGTGACCTACATGTTTGCCCACATATTTATATTTAACTGCCTTTTGTTAAGTCCTGTGCATTGATAAAAATTTGATTTTGAAAGGGTGTTTTTTGCGTTTTGGTGATTTTAATTTTTCTGTTATTAGAAGTCATAGATTGGGACATTTTGTTAACATTTATTTTGTAGTAGTGATGTACTTAATATAATGACATTTTTATTTCCCAGAGAGCACAGTACATAAACTAATGGGGTGAGAAGATATTTAATTAGCATATTGTAACAGGCAG
Source organism: Coptotermes formosanus (assembly GCA_013340265.1). Classification (NCBI taxonomy): domain Eukaryota; kingdom Metazoa; phylum Arthropoda; class Insecta; order Blattodea; family Rhinotermitidae; genus Coptotermes; species Coptotermes formosanus. Next base: position 3,140,959 of record BLKM01012995.1, on the reverse strand, counting down.
AGTTTGCAAACAACTTTGTGTCCAACCACACAAGGGTGATTATAATGTAAAGCATTTTTAATATCGTCACAACTCTTGCATCCTCAAGTTGTGTGACTTCAAGTTTACTGTTTCTGAGGGCTTGTAGCAACATGGTGAGTGGATGGATTATGTTTGACAGGAAAATAAATTGTGCACACAGGTCATGAACATTGAGGTACTCTTGTAATGCTCCCCCCTCCCCTTTCCTTGCAAAGAAAGGAGAATATAATTTAATTCAAACAACGCCTGTGCAGCTGTACTGCCTGCCAATATTACAGACCATCTGTGCCACAGACGTTGTCAATATTCTTAGCAATTTTAATTGTGAACCCAGCCTAGTCTATTTATTCTGGTCCTAGAAGACCTTTATCCTAAACTGGTACATCAGGTCTGATAGACCAGGCATCTTCATATTATCTGGATCTACAGTGGACCAGATAACTTGCTAGCTGAGCTCCCTAACAATTTGAATAGCTACAGTTGGCACAATGTGGCCAATGCTAGGCTCTGCTTGGTACTGTGATGTAGTATTATGCCTCTTTTGAAAACATTTATTCTGTTGGATGATTTGAGACAGGTAAGAAACACTTTGTGGTGTGTGCAGAATGTTTTCCTTCCTACCATCTTGCCTCTTCATCCCCATGCCAACAGCTAACAAGTAATCTGTTCACTGCTATACGAGTGACTTACTTAAATGAGTATGTAAGAAACGTGGCAGTCATTACAGTTCGGCATGCTTTACTGTTAATGCAGGACAATGATTAAGGAAGCCACATTCTGGGGTAATGACTATGTGCTATCAGGATCAGATTGTGGTCACGTATTCATATGGAATCGCTACTCTGGACAGCTGGTAATGCTGTTGGAAGCCGATCGTCATGTTGTCAACTGTCTGCAGCCACATCCTGTGCTGCCTCTGCTGGCTACATCAGGCATTGACTATGATGTCAAGTTATGGGCCCCATTACTTGATGAGCCCAGCTTTGACAGTGATCTAGCCAATGCTGTAAGTAGAACATAATCAAAATGAATGAGTTACATGCATCCCTGTTATTATCTTTTTATTTTTCAGGGTTTGTGCTTTATTGTTATCCTTTTAGCCATTCAGTACTGCTCAGTGAAGCAATCAGTTGCAAGCAAGAAAATTTTCTATGCTTCAGAGTTCATGCACACTGTTGCTGTACAAATATGAAGTTATGTATTCACCATTTTTGAATACATGCACTGAATTCATAAAATTAAGTGATGTTTATCTTATAAATGTATATTATCATGAATTATTCATTTTCAGATGACAGCATAGTGATAATCATTTTTGTCACCTGCACATTGAGTATGTATAGACTTACTGTTTTGTATTTCAGTTGACTCAGAGGAATGAAGTGATGCTAGAGGAAACAAAAGACACTATTACTGTGCCAGCTTCTTTCATGATCCGTATGCTGGCATGTCTCAATCAGATTAGAAGAGGTAAGACTAATACACTGTAATTTCAGACAGTATTTATATCTCTTGAAAGGAACTTATGCTACAGACCATATTAACCCTTTCACTCCGAGATTAAATCCCCCGGCGCAGGACTGCCAGCCGAGGTTTTTCTCTGGGCATTTAATTCCTAACGCTTGCTCTTAGACAAAAAAGGATATCTCATAGACTTTTCGTTAAAATTTAATGAAAAAAAATTTTGCAGTGTGTTTATGAATTGGTGAATTCGGAACAAAATATTCACGAATTTTTACAATAAATTTAGTCCTGCAAATTACATGCATTATATAAAATATGGGATAAATATTTTATTATTCACATAATTCTGGTTGCTGCACAAGATCCGTGGCACCTTTGATCACTCTTCTATCATCACACACATACGCATACACCCGCACTATTTACACAAGTTAGTTTGCGTGTGATAGTCTGCGAAACAAGGCGCCACGTGTGTGTTGCACTCATGTCGTCAGAGTCGCAGCGTGAGTCTCTACCCAAGTACACTACTCTCATGTCATGTGTATAACCTGATTCGGCACGCAGTTTATAAATTCTGATGTCAAAACGTTCCCTTTTTTTGGAAATGTACTGTCTGAATATAAACCTGCCTTTGAATTTTACAATTACTTTGTCCACTGCCAAATGTTCCAAGGGGTTATAGAATTTAGCATAAGCCTGGTTGAATGTTTCAAAGACTGTCTTTATTTTCCATGGTCGGTCATATTCTTTGCCTTGGTTGGGTCTCTGTCCATCTCTAATGGCTTGGGTTATCAAGCATTCGTGACTATGGCAGGAAGTCAGAACATGCTTCTGACGCAGTAAGAATGTTTGTGTGTCTAACCACAGCTGGAGCAACGTAAGCACTCTGTGTGAAACATTGTACAGGTTCATCTTTTGAAGGACACATGTTGGGTTGGGTTACTACCTCGTCGTGGTTTCGCTGTGAAAAACAGTGGACGCAGGTATTTCCTCCTCCTCCTCCTCCTCCTCCTCCTCCTCCTCTTCCTCCTCCTCTTCCTCCTCCTCTTCCTCCTCCTCCTCCTCCTCCTCCTCCTCCTCCTCACCCGGTCCATCATTTTTGTTATTGCTACTGCTTGCTGAACACTACCCTGGTCTGTCTGTTACAAAGACGGTTCTGTATTCCTGTGCACTCATAAATCTAATACCCTAATTAACGACTGACTTACATGATGAGAACAAAACAGATCTAAGCCTACGACGTAAATGCTGCGAAAAATTCCACGTATTTCAAGGGTGAACACAACGTTTTTAATATATTAGACGGCTGTGTGTTACACATTTCTGCCACACAACCCATACAGAATGCCTCAGAACTACAACAGACACGTCTGTGAGTTCTCCTGTAGCTGTACACAGATTTTCGTGGATATCTCCAGTATTTTTATATTAGTTCAGTCTGAAAATACGCGGTACAGTGTGCCACTGAAAACTGTTCGGACGTTTATTAGTAACTGGATTCATAGCACACTGTTGATAGTCAACCTACACACGACTCCAGTGCGACTGATAAACAAAACACTCCTTCTCTAGAACAGTATTACTCAGCCGAGAAACGCGCAGTTCACCAATGTGTTGACATACATATCACGAATGTTGGAGGCCTTAGAGGGGTGGAGAGGAAACATTTATAACTGCACACACCAGCTGTGACCTTTATGGGACATACCACACAGAAATCCTGAGAGGTACGTGGGATACGGGTGAAAAAAATGCTTCCAAATTCGACACAATATTGACGACAACTGAGGTCGTCATTAGTCCCAGAGGGACTGTTTAAATGCCCACTGCGCAACGATGACAGTCGACATTCGCAGTTAAAGGGTTAATAACAGCATCTTTTTTGAAACCTCTCCATGGAGTTTTCCCATCCACACACTTACAGTGGCTTACCAACTTCCTCTTCAGTGTCCACCTTTCTGAAGTTGGAAGTTGGCTGGTTGTTGAACCTAACCCTACACCAGTCTGTTTCATCTGCCATTGTCTGGGACATCATAATGCCATACCTTCATGTCTGCCTTCATACCTCCATTTTGGTTTGCTTACACTATAGTAATTTTATATCCAAACAAATAAATTCCTGTATTGTAAACTGCATTGCAAACTTATGTGGACAACACGGAATTTGGTATTTTTTGTGGTGGTGCTGCTGTGAACATAAAAACTCTGAAGGTAAGCTGTTTGGTTGATTGTTTTTAGAGTGACAGATTCATAATGGATAATTTATGTAATATCGTAATGACAGATCATTGTTGTTTTCGACTCATTTTGATATCCACATTTTTCATAGTTCCATATAGGCTGGACATTCCTATTGAAGACTGATGTTCTTTTCCTGGGTCATATTAGAAGATCAATTCTGGTCATCAGTTGTAATAATTTGATAAATAATTTCTTTTGCTAAGTGGGTTTGTAACTTAGGGATTTTATCATAAATATAACGTTCAAGGTCAGTCACAAACAATACAAAGTTTATGTTTATTTTACAGGCCTGTAAGTAAATATAAACTTTGTGTTGTGTGGGACTGACCATGAAAATATATATTTGTGATTTGATGACACAGATGGGGATGTCTGCTCTTAAAATTAGAGATTTTATGTTGGCAGGAGCACGAAATCGAGCCAGAAGTGGAAGAAGACAAAATTCAGGGGAAGATTCTGGTGCTCATAATTAACAGTGAAGGTGAGACAGAATCTGCTGAAAGAAGAGTGTAGACAGGGGTGAATAATGGTAAAGTATAAGCCCATTGCATATTAACAAGTTTATCATTGTGAATTTAATCACAAAACAGGAAAGTTTGGCTTAATCACATCCTAATAATTGAAATATATTATGTGACATAATCAGGGCTGCGGAGTCGGAATCGGAAGGAAGTTTAGGTGGAGTCGGAGCTGGAAGGAATTTTTAGGTGGAGTTGGAGTCAGAAGGAATTTTTAGGTGGAGTCAGAGTTGGGAAAAAATGTACTGACTCCGACCTCTTCCTAAAATCTTAACTAGATACTCCAACTCCAGAGCCCTGATAGCTACAGTAACCATTAGGCTTATACTTAAATATAGGTTATAAGTCAAAAAAGTAGCCTGATGATTCACATGGTGGTGATGAAATGTCTTATAGGGTTACCGTTATTAATGCATATTGAGCTTCATGAAGGAGTCGGAGTTTTACAAATTGAGGAGTCAGAGTCATAAGTTTTAAAAATCGAGGAGTTGGAGTTTGAGATTTGCGTACCAACTCCACAGCCCTGGATGTAATGCACCTTGTTATGTTGTTCTCTTGTTATTTACTCTGTACATCATCATGCTGGAAGCTGTTTTTGTTTAGGTTTTTTATCACAGTTTATCAGTGGTGCATTTGCTCTATAAAATTTATTCATTAAACATAAAAGAAGTATGTTAGCAGATATTTTTGTATTACCTCTATTGTGTCTGTGTGCTTGTCCCATCCTTACATCCACGTCCCTTTCTTGTTCAACTTTTGAACCAACTACGGATTTTAACAAATTTTAATGTGGATGTTACACCATTAAAGGGCACCCCAACATCATATTCTTTTTCCCTAATTGGAAAAACAGCAAGGATGAAGTGCCGGTTTGGGTGGGAACTGCACTAGTAGCACGTGGTATCTCGTCGTGGCATGATATACAGGAATAGATGTTGAAAGAATGTGCAGTATTTTTTATGCTAATTTTTTTGTGGAAAGCATAACAACAACATGGTAGCGGTGTGAAAATATTTGGTGTTTCCGTTTGACAGCAGTAACTAATGCACCATTGGAGCTTGGAATATGAAAGTTGGTATGACAGTAGATTATAAACTTTCCTACAAATTTGTTACAAAATGTGGTGATAGTGCAAAAATTTGAGGTCATGACAAATAATGCATTGTACCCCAAAGAGTAAAAAAGATTGGTGATTTAGTACTGTGATCATCTGCTCACAACTGAAGTGCTAACATAAGGGCTAAATTTCATTTTGTTGTTGGGTTGTGAACATATGTCCTGCTATTCAGTGTAACAACCCAGAAGACCTGAATCCTGAACCTCGACACTGGTGAGACCTCATGTCTCATAACTGACATTACCTATGTAAGTGGAGCACAAGACTGGATACACTGGAAGTCTGTCTGGTGGAAGGGTAGGGTTTATGTATTCTGCCTGGAATTCCTTGTTATTTTATTATGAAAGTTTTTGCTGAAAAATATGTGATAAGTGGACTGTAATTTCAGATGTAACAGTACATCAATACATCTACAGAGGCGGTTTTGTAGAATTCTCATTTAGATGTATTTTTTATGGTACGCAGTTTTTATGATTGCATTATTAAAGGCACCTGCAATGTTGAAAAAAGTTTGCCATATGTCAGATATGTTGCTTGTTTAGAATACTGATGGGGAAACTTTGGAAGACCCATGAGGAAGTGGAGAATGAAGTTCCATTGTCCCTTAATGCAGCGCTTCTCAAACTGTGTGGTATGACACACCGGCGTATCACAAACAGTTGCTACATGTGTCGTGAGAAGTTTGACTTTGCCATTTGTGGGTGGGATGGGGGTGTGGAATGAAATGAAAGCATTATGCTGAGGTTATAGTCATCTGACTTACATGTTGTGGGTCTGAAAGTACAGAAACCATTGATGGAGTGTGGTGTATCTTCACTGAAATTTGCTGACTGTCCTTGTGGTTTCTATTTAATGTAACATCTGCTGTACCTGGAGCTGAAGCCATACTTCAGAAATGTTCTCAAAAGTTGGTCGATGGTTTTAAGAGAAAATTTAGTGTCTGAAATGTTTTTCAATGCAAATTTTACAAATATTGTCTCAGACTTTGTTTGTTTGCTTTTCTTTCTTTCTTTCTTTCTTTCTTTCTTTCTTTCTTTCTTTCTTTTTCCTTTCCTTTTTTCTTTATTTTTCCTTTCGTTCCTTCGTTTCCTTTCTTTTTCCTTCTTTCTTTCCTTCTTTCCTTCTTTCTTTCTTTCTTTCTTGTTAATGTTTAAAATTTAGTGTTTTTATGTGAGTTATCCTTTAAGCTTTGGTTTTATTAAGATGTTACAGTGGTATTATTTATAGTGGTAGCCATAATTGCCCAATTGACTGGTTTTGTGAAAGACCAGTCAGTTGTCACATTGTTGAAGCCCTCTAGGTCGATTAGTATTCGATACGTTGAATCTCAGATTTTTCATAATGTGGTCAGAATTGTCCCGAGCATGATTCTTTAGAACATGGTATCCCTGGGACAGTTTACAGTAGAGATTTAAAAGATTAAAGTTGGCTGGGCGTCTAGTAAGGATGTTTAACAACAGAATTCCAAAACGAGTTTTGGAATGAAGTGTCGGAGGAAGAAAGGCCACTGTAAAGCCGAGGGATAAAGGGGAAGACGAAGTGTGGAAGGATGCCACCAAATTGGTCAATGTGAAAAACTGTTGCATGGCGGCAACACATAGGAGTGACTGGAGGAAGAGAACGGGAGGCCATGTCCAGGAAACGGGCCGAACATCAATAGGAAGAGGAAGAGGAGGAGCAGGTTTAAGGTATAGAGCATGGGCATCCAACCTTTTTTTGGCAAGGGGCCACATCGGCTGTGGGCTGGTTCGCTGTCCACACGTGGTAAAATAATAAGCGGTATATCTAACCTCCTAAATTACTGTGCAATTTTTGTAGTATGTGCATAATTTACAAATGTGGCCGCAGTGTTCATAATACAACCTGGCGGGCCGCGGGTTGGAGACCTTGATAGGAAACTCATGGAGTTCGTTTCAAAACCGATGCAACGTGCTTTATCCCAGTATAAAGTCAGTGTAAATTTTTTGCATATACGAGTAAAGCTTTTTCGCGTTTAAATTCTTGGACTTGCTTTTTACCCGGTCCTACCTCACCGACGTCAGTGGGAAAGTACACGGACTGGATGACGTTGAGAACGTCTGACAAGAAAACAAAAGTTCCGCGCACTACAGCGAACTATGTATAGTACTGCTGGACACTTTGAGGAGGCTGTGTTGATGAGTACATTTTTTCGCTCGTGACTGTACGGTCTTACTACTGTGACAGGAAACACGTCTCTTCTGACTGGTCTTAATGAAACTTGAGAAACTTCCTGCTTAGTGCAGGGCGGTGTGAAACTTTTGTTGTTAGTTGTTATTTTATAACACAAATTATTGCTGCTACGTGACAAAAATATACTACAGATTTCGAAAGACGTGATCTTCGGAAAGCAGAGAGCCTTCGGGAGTTTACTGTGTCGCCTATTTCTTCCAGCATCGCCGTGCCTCTTGTTCGATATTGTGAAGGAGCAGGGACAATTAGCATTTTGTATACAGTGTAGCATACCTCGCGTAAATGAGGAACGATATGTATACATTGTCCCAATTTACGCGTTGGCTGCCTTCTTAGAAACGTCTGATTTTTTTATAGGTGGTTTTAAAACTGGGGTTTAGCTTCGTAAGGGGACATTTTGCAAGTCAAACTTTGTGATAGTGATAGTTTCAGACTACGTGAAGTTGAAATGACACCGGAATCACATAGAAGAATGTCTAAATTGTAAACGTTGTGTTAAGTAAACTATACGCCCTGCAGTGCCGGCCTTAGCAAACGCGGGACCCAATTGCGATGCTTGTGGCGGTCCCCTAAACGTTATTGTTCAGAGCAAAAGAAAAGGACAAACGTTTTGGTATATTAACGTTAAGTTATAAAATCATTATAAAGCCACTCCGAGAGCTTTGTGTGGTATCACACTGAGTGTTTTTAAAAATTACGAATGCACGAATCCCCCATGAGCGTCGGGTCCCCGTAAGCGTGGGGCGCGATTGCGTCAAATCGCTCCAGTCGGCCTAAGGCGGCCGTGCGCCCCGTTTCTGATACACACACGAGCGCCAGGTGGATTTTCAAACTCCTAAATGAGTCAACATGAGGCACGGGACTCGAAACGCAGTTCGTATATTGGGTGGGGGGTGGGGGAACACGGCATTTAAACAGTGTGTGTCTAAGACTGAAAACTACAACGTATGAAATAACGTTAATTGCATTATGCGTTGTGACGTCCCTGTGCACGCCATGCAGGCGTACGTGGGAATGTAATTATAACCCCACCCATTCTTAACCTTGGTACTAGGTGTGAGTGAGTGAGTGAGTCGGCAGTTTCATGCTCTCGGCCGCTGTTCCCCAGGGCAGAGTCCCCTACCCCGTGCCCCTTGAATACGAGGCTCTGGAGAACAGGAAAATCTCTTGTCCATATCGGGAATCGAACTAAGATTCCTCTGTTAAAACCACGAAAGCGACATTGATTTCGATATTTCTTACAACACGTATTCAAAATGTATGTAGTTGATGAACCCGAAGTTAAGTAGGCGACTTATATATATATATAGAGAGAGAGAGCTTGGAGAGTCATCATTGATTAACACGAATTCCGTACGAGTGTTGAAACGGTAGAGCTGTAAGTGGGTGAATCACCCCGCAGGAACGAAAATCAAAACGTGCCCAACCTTAATTAAATTTTTTGTCGTACGCAACATGAGGTTTTGGAACGGAAGGTTGGCTTGAACGGAGTGTGTGACATGGCCTGTTTCGGTGTAGTTTATGATGGCGTAAGTAATATTTTTATTTTTAGAATGTTCTTAATGTGACAGGTGATAAAGAATGTTGCTCAGCTATGTGCATCTCTGCATAGTTCAGGTTCTTCCAGTGTTAAGTATCTCCGCCTGCAGCAGAGAACATTTCAGAAATTTGTACGAGTATGTGAGACTTACGTGGTCGTATCACATTGCAACACAGCACAGACGTGCACAATGAATTAATGAAGACCCTGGCATTTCATTTCATAAAGTTCAGAAATGTGAAGCTAATTCAGATCTTCCGTTAGCATGCATTACCAAGATCGGTTTCTGTTAATAGCTCGTGACTCTTATTGAGGAATAACATACGCAATGGTAGAGACTCTCAAATATAATCCTTATATTAGAAGGCAGCGGGACGTCCCACATCCAGAACTTGTGACTGAACTAGTTACAAGGCACGTTCTTATACGTAGCCTGCCTGGGAGTCGTCAGTTGCCTGTCTATGGGTTCTTTGCGTTTCATACAAGGATTGAACGCTTATGGGAAAGATTGTGTTTGCCCTTCCGCATCTTTATCTCCAAAACTTCTGAACCTAACTGGAATGAACATGGTACTGGTGGCTAAACTAGAAGCTGTCTGACCAATTTTATTTTGTTTTTTTTTCGTTTCCCTGCTACGTTTTATTGAAACAAAGTATTATTGAGCACGTTCTCATACTCATGTCAAGCGCCTATCAGCTTCATCGTATCCGTCCGTCCGTCTCTCCGCATGTATCAGCTCGGCTCTTAGTGGACGGATATTGGTGAAATAAGATGTTGGAGACTTCCATTAAAATGTGTAGGGGAAATCGAAATTTGGTTACAGTCGGAAAATAATGCGTGGAACTTTACATGAAGACCTAAGTACGTCTTACTGTTGCAGGCGACATTAAATCGCCATAAAAGCGCCGTCTTCGAGTGATATGATACCAGGCTGTTAAGGTAGCCGAGAAGGTATAAACATTACGCGAACTTGCCACAGTGTTACTTTATACGTTCAGTGCCTGTTGTGTATTTGTGTATGTCTATAGTAACTTCGTTGTAGACCAGTTTGGAGACCTGGTTGTAGTTATGAGGATAATATTAAGACGAATCTTAAATGAGACAGGAAATGTACTATAACGTAACATTGAGGTGCTTTCGCGTAACCATTGTTGCCATGGAAAAGCTATAAACATTACATATTCTGTGTGCCTGTAGCCTTAGTTATCCAGCATACAAAGCGCTTGCGCCGTATTGTCATCTGTTGCCTGTCTGGCTCTACAGTGCTTTTTCCACATGATTTCATAAACGGCACGATTTTCGACAAAAAAAGTTGTTGAACCTAAAATGCGTGTTTGATTTTCTGTATAACTTTTGTTTGAAACATTTCTCATTCTAAGAACAAATGAGGGAGATATCATAAATGTACGTAGGTCTTGATGTAAAATACCTGTTATTCTTGTCATATTTTAATAAAACTTGAAATTTCTGAACACATTTTCGAAAAATACTCAAACATCAAATTTCAGGAAAATCTGTGTTGTTCCATTCGGAGGGACGGATAGACATGACGCTTTTCGCAATTTCGGGAACACGCCTAAAAGGAGCACGCTAGGCTGTGGACTTAATTCAGTACTCCAGTGACAGGATTTTGTGAACAGGGTGACGAATGTTCTGGTTCTACGAAAGCAGGTTCTTTTTTGCTTAGTTGAATAACTTGGACTCTGCGCCATGTTGTTGATTTCTGAAATGTAAATATGAATGTTTTCGTTAGAGTGAGAAATTTGTTTAGGCCTATTGGATAGCCAAATAAATACTAAGAGCAGTATCTTCATCATTATATATTATTTTAATATCCCATCAGTCTCGCTGCTAAATGCTTTCGTAAATTTAACGAGTCATGTATTCCTTTTGGCGTTGTGATTAGCCCAGCGATCGGGAATATTAGCTTGCCAACATGGAATATTATTGCTTGAGTAAGACTTCAGTCTCGTCTTGGTCGTTTCTTTCTTATTATACGCCTCTTCTTTTTAGTGTCCTCATTCTATAAAAAAGTTAAACAGAATTTTGTGGGAGCGCGATGTGACCCCCAAAACAAAGACCCATATTTATCATGCAGTAGTTTAAAGTACAATTACATATGCAGCAGAAACATGGTGTTTGAGAGCAAAAACGGTAGCAAAACTAAATTCCACAGAAATGGACTTTTGGCAACGCTCAGCTAGAATTTCCAGGAAGGACAAAATTAGGAATACTATTATTAAACAAGAAATGAATGTAACAAGGTCTCTTTTAGACGATATTAAAACCAAACAACTTCAATGGTATGGACATGTCCAAAGAATGGAAGAGGGGAGATTGCCAAAAGAAGTTATGAAATGGCATCCACAAGGAAGAAGAAAACGAGGTAGACCCAAACTTACCTGGGCGGAAGGGATTGGAGGACTGATGGGAGAAAAGGGATTAATGGAAGAAGACTGGAATGACAGAAGCAACTGGAGGAAGAAGATAGTATAATTGTCAAATGGGCGCAGAAAGATGTGGAAACATTGTACAACCTGCTAAATAAATAAATTCTAATTCTTCTTTCTTCTCCACTTCTCTGTCCTGCTTCTTCCTTTTTTTTGTCTTATCACTCTTTTTTACAATTTCGTCTTTCTTTCCTCCTTTCCCATCCACTCTTCATCTTTTTTGTTCTCTTATCCTTTTCTCCTACTAAGTACTGCCCCATTTTTATAGATTTTCCTTTTCATGTCCCAGAGTATCTCATTCTGAAATGATAGTCCTCGGAGATTTTACACTGCGTGTGAGAAGTTCGTTTCGACTTTCCTTCCGAAACGTCGGAACAAACTTCTTATCCTGCATGCTGTAATAACCTAGAACACCCACAGTGGAAGACTGAGAACATATCTCGTTGCAGTTTCTGCTTACAGCCGCATAGCTTTTAAATGCCACGGGTTTTTATCACTAAGTCTGGAATCGGGACTCCATATGGTAGGTAACACACGGAGCCCGGAAGCCTAGCTACGGCTAATGACTGCCCGCACGCCTACAACTTAATGATTAGATTACATGCATGACGAAAGAGACGGAGAAGTTGCCGCAACAGCTTGGCGAACTGTCCCCTGCTTCAGGACTCCTTGCTTGCCGCTGGTTTTGTAGCACAGCTCCAGTATTTGCTCGAATGTAACACAAAGTTTTTATGATAATAACTCTGGGAACTAATTTGCGCATTTTTAATTTTTTTGTTAATTTCACTAAAAGCTACCAAAGAAAATTTTATTAGTTACGTAATTGTCCTTTAAAAATGGTTATATTTCCATGACATCTCGCAGTAGTAGAATATTTCTCGCAAGGTCGACATTCAATGTAAAAGAGCCTCATACCCGTACATTCTACGAGTATAAATAGCTGCCTATTGAAATTCTAAAGAACAAGTTTTACAGCAGATATGTTTTGAAACAACGAAACAGAAATTTAAAAAACTGCATACTAAAAATATTGTGAAGGACTGAACGACATTTACATTCCTTCACGCTTCGTTGTGTACTGCGTGTGGCATACATAGCAGGAAGTATAAGATTGTACCGCGCAGTGTCGTGCGATTCTTTTCCATGTATAATTTTCACTAGTACATATTAGGGCTGCCTTTTTTCTTTGTCCAAGTTCCTCCTCTAATTGTCAACATACAGAAGTATTTTGTACAGGCTGATGACGGACAGGTGTTTCTTAATGCATCTGCACCCAACACTTCCAAAGTCTAGCTTCGATGTTTGGTTATCGACGTCGACCGTGACGGTTAAATATAACTTTGAAGTGACCATCATTTACTTACAGGTCTATACGGTTTTAAAAAGAGAAGATTCAAACATGCCTTACCATTTTCCAAGTGTTTTAATCACACATTTCAAACCCCTGTTACATTTAAATGTAGCCATTCACAGGTAGTAAATTCATAAGCTTACCATGTTGGCATCGTTATTGGTAGATTTTAGAAGCACCAAAGTGGCATAAGGTTCACAATGATACAATATTTCTTGTAATTCTGCCATTTGGTTTAAAGGCTACTGGGACGCAGCGTCACCATATATTTATTTTTTAATACTGAGATTAAATGAGGTGGAGGAAATCTGCCGTGGCTCACATGAAATGCCAAAATCGCACCTAGTCGGATCTGCTAGCTTATGTGAACAGATGCGAGCTACAGCTGTGATTACGACGTTCCTGCAGGAAATGGCACATTTTGCTACGTCGCTGATAGTTTTATTCCCACGTTATCTCGTGATTGTGTCGCAGCCTGGGGGATAGTTTGAGGAGTGGCTGTATTTTGTGCATTTCCTTTTACCCAAGATTAGATTAGTCACATGGTACCAGCACACGAGAAGTAAACAAGGAAGTAGGAAGGAATTTTGAAGGTATTATCTCAGCATTTATTATCGGGAGAAGCTGAGGAAAACTGAGAAACCTGCGTCGGCATAGTTGATGTTCAAAATTGTTGCCTCCTGAATAAAATTATGCATCTTGCTTTCTTTAAAATATTGGAGTACTGTTAAAATAATTCCCTATCTGATATGATTTTTGGATTTTTCTAGGATTCTTTACAAGTTTCGTAGGACGTTAGCGTCGGAAAGCAAAATCAATTATGAAAAACTGTAGAAGTCCTGGCCTGTTATAAGTCCTGGCCTGTTATGCGCTAATAATTCAATATTTCTTTTCACCTGTGCTTTCGAATATGCCATTAGTAAGATTCAGGCAAATCAGGAGGGCTTGAAATTAAATGGTACACACCAGATTCTGGTTTGTGCTGATGATGTTAATTTGTTGGGTGGAAACATACATAGTATGAAGAAAAACACAGAAGCTTTAGTAGTCGCTAGTAAGGAGATTGGTCTAGAAGTAAATGCTGAGAAAACTTAAGTATATGGTCATGTCCCCATACCAGCATGCAGGGCAAGATCACAACATAAAGACAGGTAAACCCTGTGAAAGGGTGGAACAGTTCAGATATTTAGGAGCAACCCTAACAAATCAGAATAACATTCTTGAAGAAAGAAAGAGCATATTGAAGCTAGGGACTGCTTGCTATCCGGTGCAGAATCTTTTGTCTTCCAGTTTGCTACGCAAAAATATAACGATTAAGACTGGCCTATATAGAACTATAATTTTGCCTGTTGTTTTGTATGGGTGTGAAACTTGGTCTCTCACACTGATGGAGGAACGTAGTCTGAGAGTGTTCGACAATAGGGTGCTGAGGAGGATATTTGGGCCTAATAAGGACGAGGTAACAGGGGAATGAAGAAGACTGCATAAAGAGAAGCTTTATGATCTGTATTCCACACCAAATATTATTCGGGTAATCAAATCGAGAAGGATGAGATGGGCGGGGCATGTGGCATGTATGGGGAAGAGGTGAAGTGCATACAGGGTTTTGGTGGGAATACCTGAGGGAAAGAGGCCACTTGAAAGACCTAGGCATGGATGGAGTGATAATATTAAAATTGATCTTCAAGAAGTGGGATAGGGTGGCATGTACTGGATTGATCTGGCTGAGGATAGGGACAGGTGGCGGGTTGTGAATGCGGTAATGAACCTTCGGTTTCCATAAAATGCGGCGAATTGCTTGAGTAGGTGAGGGCCTGTTAGCTTCTTAAGGACTATGCTCCATGGAGTTAGTTAATTAGGTAGTTAGCTGCATGGAGGGACTGAGGAGAATCTCGAAGAAGGTTAGACATATTGCCGGATGTCTGCGCCGCGATTCGAAACCGGGACCTCTAGAATATAAAACAGTAGTACCAACCATCCTCACGTCTGCGAATGTTCTTCACAGCTGCTCGGAATCTTATTTTCTAACCTTACATGAGAATTTTAATCCTGATAATCAGTACGCATGGTGACTTTGAGCACGGTGCAGGCGTTAAAGACAACATAAGCTTAAGCGATGTAAATAATAACAAAGTCGTGCGGTGGGGCACACGATGCGCGTGCTCTGCCACTTCTCCCCACCACTGCCCTGTCGGAGGAAACTTGAACTAAAAGGGAGAACTCGTTGACAAGTGACAAGCGAGGAAGAACTGGCTGTGTAAGCTTGCGTTTCAGATACTCCGCAGGTTTGGCGGGCTCTGGTTGCGTTGCGTTGCTTGGCATGTCTCTCTTCCGAAAGTAACGCGAACACGTGGTTTTCATTTGCGTTTAGAATACGGAAACTGGAAATCTGCAAGCGTATTTTAAAAGTGAAGTTGTTATTGGCAGGGTTTTAAGGCTTCATATCAACTGGATAATCGTGTGTTCATTCTCTTTTTCTAAGACGTAGTAGTAGTAGTAGTAGTAGTAGTAGTAGTAGTAGTAGTAGTAGTNTCTAAGACGTAGTAGTAGTAGTAGTAGTAGTAGTAGTAGTAGTAGTAGTAGTAGTAGTAGTAGTAGTAGTAGTACTTGAACGTGGAGTATAGAAGGACGCATTTCGTTGATGACATTTTAATTTCTGTAGTGCTACGCATTGTCTTGTGTACGCTCACGTGTGAAAACAGATTTCTCAAATGGGTTCAGAAATGCCTTGACAGAAGAGAATCGACTAAACTTTTAGGTAAGTCCATTTTGCTTTATATAAAGCTTGATTTTAAGTCGTAAACGTGGGTATTCTGTTTTCTGGGATAGGAAGATTAGATCTTCTAATTACTTCACTTAGTGTGGTTAATATATTGTGAAATTCTTGGCAACATTTTCATTCTGTTTGTCCGTACTAATTCACTACTAATTAATTTAATGTAAGTTAAATCACACGAAGCTAATCAAAATGAATCTACCCTACTCTAACCAATCACAGGATTTATATGTATTAAGTATAAGTATTAAACGGTGTACTCGTATCTAGGTTTACAACATGTGTAGGGCCTGTTTAACTTTACTGCACATATCTACTCGTAACAGTGTAGTTACGTCACAGATACTGAAAGTGGCGTACGTAGTCTTAGGTGGTCACCACACTGTAAACATGTGCTTATGCATTTTAGAAGTTGAGTTTTTAAAATAGTATGGATTGAACTCTAAATTATGTAATTTAACTATTTTTTACATTTTTAATTGTGGATTTTTACATGCAGTAGGCATTTGACAACCAGTGTAAATTAGCAGGGAGTTGGGTTTTAAGTCAAATGGGGTATCGAACAGTTAGAAGCGTGCTGTTCACCGCCCGTATTGTTCCTCAGCTGGGTTTTAAGTCAAATGGGGCACATAACAAAGGCCTTCTGTTCACCGCCCGTACCGTTGCTCTTTGCGTTGAGGCGAAGGAAGAAAATTCGTATATCAGGGAAAGGCTTTGTTCCAGTAGTACGCAACGTCACGACGTACAACCATTTCTTAAAACAAAACCGATTTGTTATCGAATAGTAAAAGCAAGGTACACGTCTAAGTATCACAAATACATTTAACATTTAATTTCTTCTACGTGCTTTGACCTTCTTGGCCATTTTCAGGAGTACAATCTAATACTACAAGAAAATCCTCCAGGGCATACTTTGATTACAATACAATCAGTACAATAAATAAAATATGCCCCGATGTATTTAAACATAAATTAGTAAAAACACGTTACGTAAATTGACGTAGAAATACCCCTTGTTCGCGTAAAATTCACAAACCTAATAGAAATTAATTATTATGTATCATTTGTTATGAATCGCTCAGTAGACAACGTCGACATGTAACATATGTATGTATACATATATGTGTAAATACATAGATTTACACACGTGTGTATATATGTGTGTAAATATATGTACACATATATGTGTGCATATATATATATATATATATGTACATCTATAGTGCCCATGTACTAAGTCTAGTATTTATTACTAAATTGTATCCCTGAAGGTGGCCAAGAAGGCCAATATATGTAAACTAACTAACTAACTAACTAACTCCATGGAGCAGAGGCCTTCTTGAGAAGCTAACAGTTTCTCAGCTAGTCAAGAAATTCCCCGCATTTTATGGAACCCGAAGGTTCATTACCGCATTCACAAGAGCCCGCCACCTGTCCCTATCCTGAGCCAGATCAATCCAGTTCATGTCCTTCCATCCCACTTCCCGAATATCCATCTTAATATTATCCTCCCATCTACGCCTGGGTCTCCCAAGTGGTCGCCTTCCCTCGGATCTCCCCACCAAAATCCGGTATGCACCTCTCTCCTCCCCCATACGTGCCACATGCCCCGCCCATCTCAGTCTTCTCGATTTGATTACCCGAATAATATTTGGTGATGAGTACAGGTCATTAAGTTCCTCGTTATGTAGTCTTCTCCACTCCCCTGTCGCCTCGTCCCTCTTAGGCCCAAATATCCTCCTCAGCACCCTATTCTCGAACACCCTCAGTCTTTGTTCCTCCCTCAGTGTGAGAGACCAAGTTTCGCATCCATACAGAACAACAGGTAAAATTATAGTTCTGTACACCCTAATCTTTGTGTTTTTGGATAGCAACCTCGAAGACAAAAGATTCTGCACCGAATGATAGCAAGCATTCCCCGACTTCAATCTGCTCTTAATTTCTTCATGAATGGAGTTTCGATTCGTTAGGGTTGCTCCCAAATATTTGAATTCTTCCACCCTTTCAAAGGATTTATTATCTATATTTATGTTGTGATTGTGTCGTGCATTCTGATTTCGAGACATGACCATGTACTTAGTTTTCTCAGCATTTACTTCTAGACCAATCTCCTTACTAGCAATAATTAAATCTTCTGCATTTTTCTTTATGCTATGTACGCTTCCGCCCAATATATTAACATCATCAGCATAAACCAGAAGCTGATGTGTACCATTCAATTTCAAGCCCTCCTGGTTTGCCTGAACCCTCCTAATGGCATATTCTAAAGCAAAGTTGAAAAGCAATGGCGACAGAGCATCTCCTTGTTTCAAGCCATTCTTAATAGGGAACGTGTCAGACAGATGTTTGCCTACCCGAACTCTGCTATATGTTTCACTTAGACACATTTTTATTAACCTTACTAGTTTCATGGGGATACCGAACTCAATGAGAATATTATACAAGACCTCCCTCCTAACTGAATCATAGGCTTTCTTGAAGTCTATAAATAGCTGATGCACTGCCTCATTGTATTCCCATTTTTTCTCAAGTATTTGGCGAATGCTGAATATATGATCAGTGGTTGACCTGTTACGTCGAAATCCACACTGATGATCCCCAATAATTTCCTCTGCATATGGAGTTAACCTTGACAAAAGGATGTTGGATAGAATTTTGTACGTAGTCGACAAAAGTGATATGCCTCGATAGTTATTGCAATCTGTCTTATCACCCTTCTTATAAATAGGCACAATGACCGACTCCTTCCATTCCTCAGGCAATTCCTCCTTATTCCAAATAGAAATAATAAGTTTATGGATTTCAGACCGAATAATCCTACCCCCTGCTTTAATCAATTCTGCTGGAATCTGATCAATACCTGGTGATTTGTGACTTTTTAGTTTTTCAATAGCCATCTCAACCTCAACCGCACTGGGCTCAGGCACTAGTGGCTCTGCCGTGTGTACTTCAATCTGCCTAACATCGTTAACCCCGTGTATATTCAACAGCTGGGAGAAATGATTCCTCCACCTAGCCAAAATACTGTGGGAGTCTGTAACCAGGTCACCCTTCTCATCCTTTACTACATTACTTCTAGGCTGGTACCCCCTCTTAAACTCATTGATACCCCTATACAAGTCTCTTATATTCTTCTTCTTACTGTTTGTTTCAATTTCATTAATTTTAGCTTCCAGATATTCCTTCTTTTTGTGCCTGAAATGTCTACTAGCTTCACGTCTTACGTTGTGCAGATTATCTCCATTATTTTGGTTTGGATTCTGTAACCACTGAATTTTAGCCTGCTTCCTTTTATCTAAAAATTCTGCACATTCTGCATCAAACCATGGTTTATGCTGCTTCCGTTCGTGTAGACCTAGACTCTCTTGAGCCGAGATTTTGATATTCTCTTTAATGTTTTCCCAAGCCCTATTCATGTCCTCACTAACATTTAAGCTTTCCAGAGCTGCAAACCTGTTTGAGATCTTAAGCTGATACTGTTTCCTAGCCTCTAGTTCACTTAGCTTCTTGAGATTAAATCTCTCTACATCAAACTTCTGTGCTGCTTGTTTACTTACTGCCAGTCTTTCCCTAACTTTCGCAACCACCAGATAGTGATCAGTATCACAGTCAGCTCCCCTGAAAGATCGCACATCGAGTATACTGGAATGCCGTCTCCTATCTATCAATATGTGATCGATCTGATTGTGAGTCTTCCCATCAGGAGAGGTCCAGGTGTATTTATGAATGTTTCGGTGCGGAAACATAGTGCTCTTAACAACTAGATTCTTTGATGTGGCAAAGTTTACTACTCTAACACCATTATCGTTGCTATCCTGATGTAAACTCTCATTCCCAATAGTCGGTTTGAAAATATCCTCTCTCCCCACTTTTGCATTAAAATCTCCTAACAGAATTTTCATATGGTACTTAGGAAAATGATCAAAAACCCCTTCTAATTCCTCATAGAAGCTGTCCTTTGACAATATATGTAATAGAGGTTAAATAATAAATATATTCGTGATGCATGAATGTGTACCGTGTTTGTTGTACTATAGGATAAAATTCGAGTGCACGACAAAAATATGTTACACAGTTATTACAATATATGTTATTGAAATGAAAGAACAATTGAGGTTTAATTAAGGGAAGTTTATTATTTTAACTGAGGGGTTTATTTTATTTTATTTTGTCAGCAGTAAATAAAAGGGCATTTTCTCCCTCTTTTTCTACGAGAGTACCGACCGACACTTGTCTACACTTCTTGCCCCATCTTATTTTGATCGGCAAAACGAGTTGACATGTAGTGTGGCTGTCAAACGCATGCCGATTACCACTGCTTCGCTACGGTGTGCGTAAAACATATTAGAAGGCCGAGATCTACGGAATTTGTGACATGTGAGAAAAAGGTTGCATGGTAAAAACTTGTTCGTATTGGAGTCAAGTGATCTGAACAAATTTTAGGCATTCTGTCCAACACAGATAGGTACTGAGTAAAATACAACGCAAAGCGTACTGAATGTATTCGTGAATTTGTTATGTGATGAACGAACGTCACAGTGTTATCGAGCAGGTCAGAATGCCAGTTTTGTTTGTTTGTTTGTTTGTTTGTTTGTTTGTTTCTTTCTTTCTTTCTTTCTTTCTTTCTTTCTTTCTTTCTTTCTTTCTTTCTTTCTTTCTTTACGTTGTGTGTTCTGTACGTAAGTCACATAGGCCTAAATAAAAAAAAGTCTTATGGGGAAGGTACTGCCTCTGTGGGAAAAGAATATGCGAAAGTATAATTTTAGCTGTTGTTTCGTATTTCTGTTTTGGCTACAAAGATGTTGTGACAGGCTAGCCTGACGCTTAATCTAAGCCCCTCTCGTAAGGAGGGAGGGAAACACGCGTAACGGAGAGAGACTAGCCTAACTTCTAACATAAGCCCCTTCTTGTGCGTAAACACAGTGGTGAGGTTATAACAGGTTGTTTCCAAGTTAAGAGCTAGCAAGTGACAGAAGACTGAAGCTTCACGATCGGGACTCTTCACTAAATATTGCTATAGGTATTTAGATTTTAAATTTGGTGTTGATAGTCAATAATAAACAATATAGCACGAATTTAATTTTGCTGTTTAGTAGGGTATTGCGAGTATAAATGAGCCGTTGTGTATAAGAAGCCCAAATTATATTTTATCGCATTCCTCAAAAGCCGGCTATTGTAAAGGAGAATTACAAAATCCCGGTCTCATGAAGCAGGTTCTTGTGCGAAGCAAGTACTCTCAGCTGACCAATAAATTCTGCCTTGCTATGGATCCCGAAAATTCATTACCGTTTTTGCAGTCATCATTATGGTTTATAACTGATATTTAAAACATATTTGGATACTGAAAAGTAGCCAAGTAAAACGAGCAGTTGCTGACTCTGCAGCCTCACACCTGCAGTGCTATTACATCTGTAGGTGTTACAATGGATATGTACCTTAAAGCTGTACAAGGTATCAAAGGACTCGTTTTGGCAAATATGGAGTCCACGTTTCTGATTTTGTTATTTATAAATTTTTAGAACGTCCGACTCCCGAGATGAAGTATTTTTGTGACTTTCGGTTCCGGGTGGTCCGAAGTGATTCGCAGTTATTCCTAAAATCTATGTATGTGTGTGTGTGTGTGTGTGTGTGTGTGTGTGTGTGTGTGTGTGTGTGTATACACAAAGTTTAAATATTTTGACACACGATTCCGTTTCTAAAATGTTATCAATTTCTACTTCTGTGGAATGTAAAGCAGATCAAAATGTATAAGTGTAGGAAAACAACTTGATGAAGTATGAAGAATAACATGTGTTTATTTTACACACATATATCCATATAACTATACAACAACACATGTGGTCTGCAGTGAAATATTGTACTACACAGTTAATTGTACTGCCCTATGTAAGAACTTGAGTTCCTCTGGCGTAAAACAGAGTTCCAGTCTGTCAAACAGTTGCTGTCCTTTTATCACTGTTACAGCTTTGTGGAATATGTTACTTTACCCTCTTAACATATGTAGTCATTTTAAAGTGGCCTTGGTTATTTTATTTGCATTTGGCTGTTGTGTCAGGCTACACAGGCATTAAAATGTCGCACAGTTAACTATATGTTGTGTATAAAGGTACGTGTTGCCATAATGAAAGACCCTGGGAACCCGATTTGATTCTTAATTGTCCTTGAAGCAGGAGAGAACACAGGGAGGGAGTAGGAAGGTAACATTATGATAAATCTTACAGAGACACGTTGTGAGCTTTATTAAATGGGTCACGCTGTACTTTGCTAAAACGTTAATCGTAAAGAATTGCCAGTAGATACGCATCAGGGGAACTGCACACCAGGTGTGGACAGTTATTTTTATTGTCGGCCCGGTTGGGCCTCATTCGAAATAGCGGAAGTGCTAGAGAACCTGGCTAGAAGTATTCTATCCTTAAGAAGGTATCGAATAACCATGCATTATTGACACTGAATGTACATAGACTGCGTAAAGTGGATAGAATAATGCTGTAATAAGGACAGAATTCTTTACTTTGATGTTTTTAAAGGTGTTAAGACGTACCTAAAACCGAATCTCGAATTGATCTTACGGAACCTTCTCGCGCCCAGTTGTAAATATTGGAATCTGAAATTTTAAAACTTGTAGGACTTATTAGGGACACGGAAGTTAGCATTTTCGAGAAAATTTCCGTTACTGTTCTCTAATCGTGCTGTGCATTTCCATGCGTGGACAATGAGAAATGCAGAGGCTGTGTTATGGCATGACACATACATGTACCAGGCTAGGACAGAAACACAGATACAAATGTCTCTCTTGACCGGGGTGGAATTTACGTTCCTAGCATATATCCCCTTGATTGGCATTTGTTGCCATTGCATTTGTTACACAGGCAGGATATTCTGTGTGACTAGCAACGGAACATTCACAATCTGTAGGGCTTATAAAGCTGTTCTGCTACGTAGCTGTCATTGTTAGTAGTTACAAATAGACCAAAATATGATAGCACTAAACAACTCAGATATGTCTGTGTTTCAGTTGATAGTACAGTCTCGACTTCCGCCGAAGTTGCGTAGAATACACATTCAGTAAAACAATGATTTCAGCTGTCCCTAAAGTTTTGTGTACTATAGTGGATCATTATTAAGGTGCCTGTAGGTAGGGGTTTGCTGTCCTAAAATATAAAGATTAAGATATCCAGAACTATAATTTTGCCTTCTGTTTTGTGTGGGTATGAAACGCGGTCTGTCACATTGAGGGAGGAACGTAGGCTGAGGTCTTTCGAGAATAGGGTGCTGAGGAGGAGTTTGGACCTAAGAAGGACGCGGTAACAGGGGAGTGGAGAAGACAACATAACGAGGAAATTTATGAGCTATACTCATCACCAAATATTATTTGGGTGATCAAATCAGGAAGAATGAGATAGGTGGGAGACATACGGCATGTAGTGGGGAGAGTACAGGTGCATACAGGGGTTTTGGTGGGAAATCTGATGGAAAGAGACCACCTAGAAGACGTAGGCGTAGATCGGAGGATAATATTAAAATGGATCTTCGAGACGTGGGATGGATAGGCATAGAGTGGATTGATCTGGCTTAGGATTGGGACAGGTGGCAGGTTGTGAATGCAGTAATGAACCTTCGGGTCCCATAAAATGCAGCGAATTGCTTGATTATGTGAGGACCTGTTAGCTTCTCAGGAAGGACTTTGTTCCATGGAGTTAGTTGGTTGGTTGGTTGGTTGGTTGGTTGGTTGGTTGGTTGGGGTAAGAATTGTTACATGTTCTCTGTAGAAATTTTGGCGGGCGTCTGCTGATTCTGAACGTGAGTATGGTGGCAGTGACGTGTAGCAGGCTTACTCACTCGCGAGGCTCCATAAGCTTTCAAGTTATTTACAGGTGCGGTTCACGATCTAATGCATGTTGGCTGCAGAGTTATTGGAGACAGTTGCCAAAAAGCGTTCGTAACTACACTGACTGGGCCTCTACAAAGTTTAACTTCCTTTCTCAAGACCTTTTATTATATTTTCCTCGCATTTTTCCTTCAGCGTTTCGCCATATTCTCCTCCGCTTGCTTCATTTTATGCTGAACGATCTCTCGTTCTGCTTGTATGTCTTTCTTTCTCTTCCTCCTGCCCACAGAACAAGACAGAAAAAGGCGCGCAAAATTCGTGTCTTATCCGGACGTGAAACCGCGAAAAATTTCAAAAAAGAATTCGGAAATAAACAGTATATATATGTATGTATGTATGTATGTATGTATGTATGTATGTATGTGTATACATATATATACGTACACATACGTACATATAAGACACAGACCTGACCTCCATGTGCCTAATGCCAACCTCACTCCTTATCAGAAGAGTGTGCTATGCAGAGACCAAGTTACGAAGTGCCCCTGCGTCTAAAATTCAAATCTTAAGCCATGATACAGAACTGTTTAAGACACAGCCACGTGATGATCTCCATGCTGTTTCCAGCGGCTCTGCAAAGATTTTCATTTAGCTGAAAGCTCGTGTTGCGCCCCTTATTGAGCAATTTTTGACACGAATATCGTGGCATATTTTGGTCTGTATGATATGATATTCTTACAAGGTGATATAAAAAGCGTTCAAACCAGGTATTTCTCATCTGTAGTGTAGTGTATTGCGTTACACTGATATATACTGGGCGTATGACATGTACTTTATCCTTGTACTATACAGGAGCAATGGAATATCAATAAATTCTGTTCTATTCTGTTCTTTTGTTCTCTTCTTCAATTCTTTTCTGTTCTTGTTTTGTCTTTTCTCTTCGCTTCTCTTCTGGTCTCTTGTAACAATCGGCCATGTTGTCCCAGTGCAATATTCTGAATTTGTGGGCCTATTCAGAGAGAATCTATTTCGAATCTCGACCTGAACACCGGCTATATTGGCCAAGGGTTTTCCTGGTTATCCTGAAATTTCCAGACACATGGTGAGGTAGTATGTCCAGTAGACAAGGACTGTGTCCTTCCAAATTCTTTCCCATTCATCATTCGTCCTGTGTTTCGACGCTATGTAGTCTCTGAAGCTGGCCACTGATAGCGTCGTTAAACAGCACACTAAAATGCCGCGAGCAGAACACGCTCTCTTCAAAATGTGGGCCTCCTGTAACCTACTGTCCCGGTTTCCAGTCCTCCCACAACCAAGTCGTTTGCGCTACACCTTGTAGTGTAGGCCGATAGTATCAAATTTAAACGATGTCAGTTGAGTAATTTCGGAGGTAAAACAGGCGTACGGACATCAACTAACTTCCCTTTATGCATGCTTAGATTAATTAATAAGAAAACCGACAAATATTTTGGTTACAAACGAAGGCTTTTATCTACATCCGGATAGTTATGTTAGTTTTGTTTTAAGCGAGGCTATGTCTTATATTCTGCAGTTTTGAAATACGGCATAAGAAAGTAAACGTGTGTCCTCGTACGTAACGAATACCGCGATTATTCGGGAGGCTTTTACCACTTCAGTTTACGCTATTTATTCAACAATTTATAACAACAGATTACCTCTACCGTATAGAATGTTTTTAATATTTACAACTTTTATTGTTATATTTTCATTCAAACTTCGTTTTCTGCCACTCATACAATAACTGGAAACCGCTTTGTAACGTTGAATGTGGTAGCTTCGATGACCGTAAATAATGAGTCTGGGGGAATGTAACAATCGTAAAGGCAAGGTAAAGGTGACTCTTTAACATGCCTTGAAGGCCCAGACGGGGTGTAGAGGTATAGCTGTACTCTTTCTTTAACCTTTCCGCCAGATGGGGTGGCTGGTCAACGCTACGCCCGGCCGCCTTTGAAAGTCTTAGTGGCCTTATTTAATTTACTTTGTCGACAGTTTATGGAGACTGAGAAGAACCAGGAAGGCCATCGGCATTGCTTTCTCTGACAAGATTTTAATCAAGTATGCCCAAAATGCTTTATCACAGTGCCACCCCTCATATGAGCTAGTTTCGCAAGTGACTGGTAACAGCAGGCTAGGGAAAGAAGTTGCGGAGCAGCACAAGAAGGGTAGGTAGGAGAAAACAACAAAGAGATTAATAATAGAAGGGCCACAATAATGTATAGCTGTATGACAGACAATGTGTGTGTAGCCGTTACATATATCGTCCCTCTACCCCTTGCCGGTCGGACAACCCAGTGCTGCCACTAAGTCATAAATTACTTAAAAGGTTCAAACGGTAGTATTAGGCTTATGCACCACTGGAGGAGTTGACATGCACATTAAGATGGGAGGTGGAGATAACGGACTAGACAAACGCAGGCTGTTTTACACTTCAGGACAGTTCGTGGTACTTCAAATAGGAAGGAAACATAACGCGCATGTGTTTTTAATTTCAGGCTGAGGCATTTCGTGGGAAGTTACATGTTCACTTAGGCAAGCCAAGAGATACGGAAAAATTGTGCCTGTAATTCGATATGAAACTTCGTATCGATATTGGAGGTGTGTTGTCGATATCGAATCGTTTAATCGGTTTAGAGAATTTAATTACTCCCCTACTTAATTGTCTTCTTACACATCCAAGTTTTGCCATTATTTGTACTGCAACATTTCCTCATTGCAATGTAAATTTCCACAGCGCCTCCTAATTAAAGCCGTCTGTTTAGATATCGGAAATAAAATCAGGTGACGCTGCATGGTCGGGTACCTATGTTCCTTCTCTGTCGCTGAAAGGGGAAAAAAGTGTTAAGTGTTTATTCCAGAATTTTTGCCTCGTGAACAATGAAACGGAAGATATGTCAGTTATTAAGCAGTGTATCGGTATGCTGAATTTGTGTGGATATCGAATATTTTTCTACGATATATCGTGTCGATTTTATCAGCACAAAGTGAGGTCTCTAGAAAAGAGCACGATCCGTGAGCGGGGGCAGCTTGTGTATTCAGTCATTCAGTCCTCCCCTTGGTCTGTCAGATAACGTGTATTGGTGTGTGTCGTTGTTAAAGGTCATATTCATGTCTCCCTGTGCTTAATTAGGGACGACGCCATTAAAAGATCTGAGTGGAGGCACACCTGCACGTAGAATGCTATGTTGGTGTATGTGAATAGTCAACTCTACGCCTTGGCCGTTTTACCGTCGAGCAATCTTCACCGGTACTTTGGCCAGTGGGCCCCAAGGGTCGTTCTGGACGCAGCGGTGAAGAGACAAATCTCTGCCGTTCTGGGAATCGAAACGAGGCTGTGCAGTCCATAGCCAGTTACTGTGCTGGCTGAGCTATCTGACTTTTTCTTGTTTCTATAATGACTGTCAGCAGCTGGGGTTATATAATCTCGATTGGCCTTCTACGTAAAGTGAACGATTTTGCAATGGCAAAAGCGAATTCAATTGAGAGTTTAACTGTACATCACATTTCTCCAAATTCGGTTTCATGCTTCCTTTGCACTTTCGGAGCACCAATCAGAATTAATATCGCATCATAATTAAAATTATTAATAACGTCATTTCGATGTTTCTTAATCCATTACAAATTTTGATAACCCTGATAATAATTCAACAATTTTATGTGCATAATTCTTTTCGTTATTTCTGCAGACTCTCATTCACTCCCTCCCCTCACACTGACGGCCGATTAAAACTAGATTACCTACCCCTGCTGTAAATGGAAGTTACAGGAAATTTCTTATTGGTTTTTGAACAGAAGAAGATTTGAACTCAAACATGTTATTGTGTATACATATTGTCAGTATTCTCTAATATGTGAACGAGTTGTCAATAGAACAGTTTATTTTATGTTTTATAAACCTGACCATAAAAGTTTGTAAGCAAAGACCAGGTTTTTATCAAGAAAGCTGTTCGGATGTTTTGCTGGTTAGCACATCTTGCGACATGGCTGAGGGGAACGAAATTATGCAGCCAGTAGAGTATTGTGCGCTGCTTATTGCCTACATTTGTGTGTTTCGAAATGAATTCTGTGTCGTAAAGTAATTTAGCACTTCCGAAAGTTAGTTAATTTGTTTTTAGGGAATACAGCGAGTTTGTAACAACGCGCAGGCATGGATTTAGCATTTATTTTCATCATAGGATCGGATGTGGTTATATCTACAGGACAGCGAGCCGGAAAATTCGTGAGAGAATCCTGAATGTAAATATTTTTTATAAAATTGTTATATAGTTATCAGTTATACACGCTGCCTGAACATGCTGTATGTATGTACCAAAATATGAACAAGATAACATTACTTCTACCAGCGATTAATGTCTCATGGAGTTGCTGAGACGCTGAACCTTTGCTTTCACACACACACACACACACACACACACACACACACACACACACACACAAACACACACAAGCATACGCACGCATTTGGTTGTAGGTAGCATATAGTAAATTGAACTAGTAAATACGCATAGGCCCAACAGTGACCACGCATTTAGTATTTCCACGAAAATATTTTTTCTACTTACTTGATTTTTTCATCTACCAACTTTTCCTAAACAAAGCACGGGACTCTAAAACTTGAGAAAGGATCGAGCTGACTGACTGACTGACTGACTGACTAACTCCATGGAGCAGAGCCCTTCTTGGAAAGCTAATAGTTCCTTAGCTAGAAAAGATACTCCACGCGTTTGTGGAACCCGATTTTTCGTCACCGCATTCACACGAATCCGTCACTTGTCCCTGTCCTGAGCCATATTAATCCAGTCCACGCCCTCCAAATAATTTTCTTTAAGATCCACTTTAGTATCATTCTCCCAGCTATGCCTAGATCTTCAAAATGGTCTCTTCAAGTTTCCCCACCAAAATTCTGCATGCATCGTTCCACATGCCCCGCCCATTTTGTTCTTCTTGTTTTGAACGCCCAGTTCACATTTGTTGATTAGTACAAATATTGAAGCCCATCATTACACAGTTTCCTCCAATCCTTGGTTGCGTCGTCCCTCATGGGCCCAAATATCTCACCCAGCACCCTATTCTCGAACACTCTCAGCCTATACTCTTTCTACAATCTGAGATATCAAGTTTTACACCCATATAAAACGAAGAGTCAAAATTATATTTCAGTGTATCACGGACAGTATATGTTAATTTTTACATTAGTGGAAAGAAAACGGGAAGAAAAAAATATCTGTACCTGACAATAGCAGGCATTGCCCGAGTTCAGGCTACCGTTGATTTCCTCATGAATGCACTTCTGATTGGTTAGGGTTATTCCCGAATATTTGAACTTTGTCACACTCTGATTTTGTTTACATTCTCTTCACGAGACATTAACATACTTATTTTCCTCTGCATTCACTCCCAGACCAATCTCACTACTAGCGCCTAATAAAGCTTCTGTGCGTTTTTGATTAGTATATATGTTTTCGCCCAGTAAATAACGTCATCAGCGTAGACCAGAAGCTGATGTGTCCCATCCAGTTTCAAGGCTGGAAGACTGAACACGCTATTCATAATACCTTAACACTGCCACGGCCCGGTTTGAGTTTCCCCCAGCGTGACCGATTTTTTCCATCTTTTTTGTAGGCCACATGGTCAGTGCCTAAGGATTAAGTTAATCTGTGTTTGTTGTATGAGTTACCAGGCAGGTTAAGTGCGCCTTGCTAACGACGTTAAGTTCCAATTTCTACATGTTCTCACACTAGTTTTTCCCTGGTTACTTTCCCTCTCTTTACCTCTCTAACAAGGTTTAACGTAACAAACCAAACAGCAAAACGCGACATCGTGATAAGGGAATGACCAAATTCTTTGCAAAACAGTGCGAAAGCGTTTCTCTAAGTACATTTGGTTACACAACTGCAGTTAACGTCGTCTGACTCCTACTTGTATTTTCTACATCGTTAAGTAAACAACACACTATAGATGTCCCTTGTGCCTCACTGCCCCAGCACCTGCAGTATGCGTCTGTCCTTCCTTGAACGTGTGAAGTATTCATATTCATGTTAGCAACTAAACAGGAGTCCTTGCATCTTGCACTAAAATAATTCTAACAAAGACTTTGTTGTTGGAGAGAATATTTATTGCACTTCATCCACTGTAGGGATAAAAAATACAGGCCTATATGATGTTTTGAAGGTTTCTGTGTCTGACTGCAGCTGGTAGGGAAGGTTAGCTACTCTGTGGGTCCAGTTAGTATACATAATGCTGTTCCTTATCTGTAGACACTCAAGCAGGCCTGAAAGAGCGGCATGCTTCAGTGGGAGATGGAAGAAGAAATTAACCAATGAATGTGGTATGTCACAAGAAGGTATGAAGACAAGAAAGAATAAATAGAGAAAACGTTTATAAGTAAATAATATAGAAATCTCCTTTAAAATAAAAGTAAAGTTTATCCAGTTGGCCTCAGATAGTAGGTGTATTTGCTGTTTAATGTAAACGCGAGACATATTTTTATATGTGGAAGACATTTTTTTTGATAACGTAATTTAAACGCCTGCGTTACACCCCTTCGTACAAAAAATATATGTGCTGTTGGCATGGAAATGGTCCCAGCGATGCGACGATAGGCGGTGACTACGCTCGGGACTTCCCACTGTCTGCCGATTGTTGTATCCTCATCTAGCTTACTCTGGCCTGTATGAACCAGCCTAAAGCGCTGGTCTGTAGTGAAGGTTATCACGTATTTATTACTACCTAGATTCGTGTAAGCAAAACGGAGAGGAATGTAGTAGCCATACACGGGAGGGGGAAGCGTAGACTAAAATATAGAGGAAGATGTGAACAAGGCCGATGAAGGAGACTTCTTTTCTTAACCTCAGTACAGTATTCGCAGAACTTTCCTTCCATGACTTGTATGTATTCTTTATGGTGGGGTGCTGAGTCCCAGGAGTAACTTCACATTTTAATGTCTCGTTATTAACAAAAAGTTGTATGAGGGTTTAAACAATTCCTATCATGCTCGGCTGTAGCGCCGTTGCTAGGAATTAGGGAAACCCGAGCTATCTGGACCACTAGATTTTTAAGGGAACGAATGCTCCATAATACCTACATTATGCATACATTTTCTGGCTGTTTTAATTGTTGTCTCACGACTGTATAAAGGGCTTGCGATGGTGTGTAATCCGTCGAAAAAAGCATAAAATTTGATAAATATTTCCTTGCCTAGGTTTATAGGATAGCCTTCTTTAAAGTTTGCATCATAATTTCGACTCCAGTTGATGGAAAGTCATGCGTAGTTTAATTTGACAAGTGCTTCTTTTATTGGCATTGTTCAACCTCCCAGCGGTTCTGATTAGAAGATGCTGGTATCCCTGGGAGATAAGTCCCATTCGTAGCCTAGAGGATGTAGAACTCCCCTGTCATATAGAAAGCTGTGGCTCCTGGACGGACTGGAGCGCGAAGAACAATCCTGACACTGTGTTATTTCCGTTTTATGAAGTTTAAAGCTTCAGCTGTTCCATGCAGTCTTGCTGTTCTAATGAACACGCTGAGCCAATCCAGTCTATGAATAGTGTCGACTAGTCTGACCTTCATTGTAGCCAATGATTAATGTAACCACTTGTTTTAATTTAATATTCTGGCATCGTTTCTAGCTGATTGTTTCTGAGATTATTAAGATTATAGCTGCTACTATTTCTGCTGTCCAGTCCCACACAGAACTTCCCCCTACTACGTATTAAAGTGGACTGCAACAAGTTCCAAGGGTTTAAACCAAATCTTACATTACTGTTAGACTGTGCAATTTGTTGTTTGGGCAAATAACCGATCTGATAAGTTGAAGTATTGATAGTGTGTCTTTGCTGAACAAATAACAGAAACGACTGGCTGAGGTAGATATATACTGTGCGTGTGTGATATACAAACAGATTGCCGTATAAGACCGTTATGTATTTACCGACATTCGGATAAATATGAATAACAATAGAAGATAACTGATTATTTCTTGGTAATAAGAACACACTGTTGATCCGAATTTACGACATTGCTTTGCTGTTTGGTTTGGACTTGTTCAGATTTCTTCTGTTATTTTAACATCAGTAATGCTACCCGTATGACGTCAGCACTAATGATGATCATTGTAATAAATCGGAGAATTCTTCATCTGTTAGTAAATTCTTTCGACTTGTCGGTTACCACAAAAAGCCTGCGATTGTGTCCTTGATCCAGGGATGTAAAATTTAGCTTTAAGGAGCTGTACATTCATTTTGTTAACAGCTGTAATTTGTTACAAGCCCAAATACATAGGATCGAGATCTTTTTGTTCACAGATATCTGGGGGGGGGGGGGGGGGCTGATAATTTTTGCTCCTGAAGAGGTTCAAAACACTTAAGACTTTGCAACCAAGAAACGATGTATACAACATCTTTTATGACAGGCCCTCTGTTCTTTTGCATGTCGTATTGGTTGTCATGCCAGCAATGTGCGTGCTCTTCTGCCTGCTGTTGGTACGCACCACTTATCGTCTGCGTACAGGAGTACTGCCCCGTTTCGTAGCTGATTCCTGTGCTGCCTTATTCGATAGATTCCTAAACTATCTTTATAAGCTTATAATATCGAGCGGCTTTCTTGGTGTTCATTTAACAATGAATTAGTTGCTGCCTTCCATGTACGTTTTATAAACTTGTGAGTTTTAATAGTAAATTACTCATGCAATCGACAATCCGTTTTTTATGAAATGCTTCAGTGTGTATACGCGTGATATAAATGTGTATACGCGTCATATAAATGTGTATGCGGGTGATATAAATGACTGAGTGATCAATTTTTTAAGTCATTTAACCACTGTTCTTCAGTTTCACTTTATGGCGTCGAATTGGTTGGCAAGGTATTAGTGATTTTTGAGTAGGCAAGGATGTGGAAGAAGATGGTCAGGCTGTGTTGAAGGTATGGGTCGGCATTCGTTTAAATAAACTGGGAAAACCGAAGAAAAATTGTTTTCAAGATTACAAACAGCCCATGTGAGTATCGAATATGTTACGAGGCATGTGATTTTCACGCCTAGGAGCTTTTCCACCGTCCTGGATTTTACACACTTAAAATTTGCATATAGCAAGTAAATTTTATTTTTTGTTTTTTTTATGCTGCTGCTTGTTAAGGGAAGTATAGTCTGCACGAACTATGTCCGAATTGTCTATTTTTTCTTGCTTGCAGTTGAATTTCCACATGTGTCCTGCATGGTAATGTCCCAATCTGAAACTAATTGCCTATTTCCGAAGAGCTCTTGTAGAATTAATGGGCTGAGTTCAATTAATAAAACGTCAGTCTGAAGGGTGCGGGATATAGGGCCCTGAGGGTTTCGGCATTTTCTAATGCAGTAGTTCACAAACTGTGCTTCGCGAAGCCCAAGGGTTTTGCGAAGCTTTTCGAGGGGACAGAATCTCTAATGACACATTTTAAATTCACATAATTGTTGAAGAAACAATAGGATATTATGTCCTTAAGAGGGATAGAAAGTTGTTAATTTTCCATAGCGCGAAACTTGTTCTTCTGTTGGTAAGCTGTCTTTGTGAAACGCCCTCTACATTCGTGGCACAAAAGGCAGAATTCAGAGAAATTACTGCGCACTAGAAGTCTCAACAAATTTCGCTTTACTGTGCTTCAGTGCTTTCGATTGCACTTGCCTTTAGCTTAGGTTAACGTGATCAGCAGCGATCCCCGCAGCGAGAAAAATTTGAGAAACACTAGTGTAAGGTTATTGTGTTAATTATGCTTGAATTAAAGTTAAACTGACATTTCCAGTTAAGAACAAATCGCTATGAACCCACTGGAGGCCGGTATAACGGTAACCTGTAGCAGGCACCTAGTTCACATCTCGACCGGGCTAATTACCTGTCCATCTTACGTGCTCCGGGCTCACTAATGATTCTGAGTAGCCAGTAAAATGGCTGATTATGGAATAAATGACCGGTGTTATACCTATATTTTCGGCATGGAAGTGATTTTGATTTTCGGAGTCACGTCCAGATAGGCTCTGAGGCCAAAAGGACTTTCTATTCAGTGGCATAGCGGCTGGAACATGAAACTAACTAATTTAATGACGAGATTAAAAATGCCTGGAACTTTACCTACACTCTCCCATACATCTTTGTGGTGTGGTGCCTAAGCACGCACACAAATCTGTGTTTTGACTAACCATTCATAGTCTGCTCCACATCGTATTTGATGCAGCTGACACAGAGAAATAAGGATTCGTATTTTCGTAGCCGTAGTTTGTCAAATAATGGTCGTGTTTTACGGCTGCGAGATGTGTAGTGGTTAAATGTTTTGGAGGATCCAACTGCCTTCATCTTCAGGATGACTGACGTGTTTCAAACGGACGCTAAAGAGATGCGGAGAAAGGAAACCTGTCAGTTATGCAAGAGGGTTTTGAGGGCGTTTGGCCAATCACATCTATGGAAGGCAACAGTCGGATTGCACCTTTGCGGGCCGCCGGCGTTCTTACAGATTTTTCTCAGGGTCTTCAGTCACTGCAGGCGCTTGTCCGTCTGTTGTTTCTGTGGTTGTACATGAAACAGCGTTGTTGAATAAGCTATTCAACAACGCTGCCTCATATATAACGGGTCATTCGAAATAACACAAGGATCTGTTTATCTCATTAACGTTGTTAATTAACCGAACGTAAATAGGAATAATGTGTGTTTTGCACAATTTGAAGTCCAGTCTGAGCACAGCTGTTGCTTCGCTATTAAATCGACCGACCGACCGACACGTCAACCAAGTAAAGAAATTTACAGTGCAGAGTCTTTCTTAAAAAGTTGGTTGTTGCTACGGCAAACGATGGATTCCCTGGTTTTAGGAGGCGGGAACTTTTCGTGACAGTGTTTATAGAAGTCCGCCAGTGGATAATTTTCCTAATAATTTGAATCCAATCTGCGGGGGGGGCGCGGGGGGGGGGAGGACGTTAAAATCCATACAAAATTTAGTTATAAAACATGAAGGGAAGGGACACCTTGGGAGGTGAATAGGTGGGAGGATAATATTGAAATAGACCTCAAAAATAAGTAATTTGAGGGACTTTAGACTGGTTTCAGCCTCTTCAATAGAGGATCCATTAACGGCATCTTGTGGACACAAGTATAGAGCTTTGAGTTCCGTGAAGAGCGGAGAATTTTGGGCTAGCTATGTGACTGTCAGTTTCGCAAGAACGACTGTGATCAGTGTAGTTAGTTGGTTAGCTGCTTGGATAGGTCCTGTTATGTTAACGTTACAAATTAGGAATTTCTTAACATAACTTTCGTCCGTGAGAAGTACAGCACGTTGGCTATTGCCAGCTGGTTCAATGCTGTCGTCGTCCCTACCGATTATTTGTGTTCCTCCGCAAGACTTCATTCATTTCCTCATTCTGTGGCTGTTGACTTTAGTGCGCTTGCCATGTAGAAAATTCTGATATTTCAAAAGTCTCTGCTTTTATAAGCCGGTACCACACTTTTTTCGACTATGATTATACCATCTGCTTCTCCTTCCTCATCAGTGTCTGTCACTTCTAGTGTGTGGACACGGACACTCATGACATTACAGATGTGGGTGTCCTAAAGTGAGTCCAATTAAGAATTTGCATTACATTACATAATAGCAGCGACAAGTTATGTGTCCGGTGTAGAAACGTCAGCTATAGGGCTGTTTTGCTGTGTAGAACGTCCCCACTAAACAGAAAGAGACGTGGGGACATTGTCCGACCTTCGCGCCGCGTACTGAATTTTTACATTGGTCCTTTCTTTTTTGTATTCTCTTTTTCTCGGACTCGACCTTTTAGTTTCAAGACGTGTCCCATGACTTATGGATGTAGGCATGGTATTTTGTAAGTATAAGTAAATAGAAAGCTAGGTCTAAGGTTACTCGCGTTAATAAATGTATAGACCAAGAAAACTTTCAGAAAAGTTCGTATTTGCTAGTATGCAACACTTTATTATCTTATTTATATTAACTTTCTGCTGTGTTTATGTTTCTTTGGAAGTGTGTAATTTCTTTGTTGAAAAGCCTCGAATCACTGTAGAGATCTGCCGTGGTTCTTTCACTAATCCTCTCAGACACTTTTATTGCAGAGATGTGCCGTAACCTGGTTGTTGCACGAATCCTCTCAGACATTTTTATTGCAGAGATGTGCCGTGACCTGGTTGTTGCACTAATCCTCTCAGACATTTTTATTGCAGAGATGTGCCGTAACCTGGTTGTTGCACTAATCCTCTCAGACATTTTTATTGCAGAGATGTGCAGTGACCTGGTTGTTGCACTAATCCTCTCAGACATTTTTATTGCAGAGATGTGCCGTAACCTGGTTGTTGCACTAATCCTCTCAGACATTTTTATTGCAGAGGTGTGCCGTAACCTGGTTGTTGCACTAATCCTTTCAAACACTCAGAAGACCAGATGAGTAAAGGTAGCCTTGCGAAGCGTGGGCTGCTAATTTATGGCAGAACGTGGCGCTTCTCCGCTACAGTTAAGTCTGTTAAGGGAATTAATCATTGCTAATTGTGAAAAACATACGAAAAAATAAACACAATTTGTGGATAAAATGCTGAATTTTAAATGTTAGGTCAGATGGTACATATAGTTACAACCGGGCTTTAAAAGGTTATTTATTAGTTATTAACGACCATTAAGAGGTGCCATAAATAACAAGTGAATTAACAGGTAAAGCAACATTGTGTTATTCTTCTGACTACTAAAAATCACTGGATAAAGGCAACTGCTCTGTTGACCACTGACACCAGTGTGGGCAGCAGCAAATGGAATGTTTGCTTTATGAAGCTGCTACATGTTTTACAAACCGTACCAAGAAGTTACAATGTCTGAAAGATCACATATATTTATAGAAGCCTTCTGCATATTTTCTTATTGTTTGTTCATCCCTGATATAAATACATAATTGCACTTTTATCTTTCATTCCTCCTTGTGCTGAATTCTTTACCGACAAATTCGCATACATGTCTATCCTTGGCAAAGTTAATTGTATTTCTCTCCAACTGGAAGTTCCAGTTTTTAATGGATCTATGTTTTATGTTAGTCCGTGTATCAGGTTTATGTAGAATGAACCTTTCTGAAAAATATTTATTGAAGTTAAATTTGAAATTCATGTAAATAACGGTACAAGTTCGTTCCAAGTTTTTGAAATAGGGGATTCCTCACATCTAACTTGGGAGTGTAAACCTGCTCTTAGTTCTCTGATGTAGTCCTCCAAAAACGGAACCTCCCAGTCGTCGTGAATTTTTTTGTTACTAATGTGCCAAGCTGCGTTAATCACACTGCGGAGAAACGTTGGTGCGGGGAGCGGACCACCAGTATGTGTACGCATAATCCATTGGGACGGATGAGCTGTATATAAAACAGAACACTGTTTCTGTTGGGCAGACCACTTATATTTAGAGGATCTAGCACACTTAGTTTCTGGTTTGCCTTATTTCGAGCCTGAATTATGAGCCGACCACCTCAACTGCGTGTCCAGCTTAACCTAAAACATCGCGCTGTGTCGACCCACTGAATAGACTCCCCGACGATCTGTATTGGCCGGAGCCTTTTGGATGTGTTTCGCGGTCTTAGCCAAGAGCTCCACGGTATCTCGAGACGTATATGGAGATCTTCCAGTTCCGTAGCCAGTTCTCAAGACTGTTCAGGTGTTTCGACGTAGAGATGAGCCGCGACGTCTGGCAGAACGTGGGTATGATGATCTTTTCATCCGCATAGAGAGTCAACTAGACATGGCGGGAAGGCGTCGGATGTCTTTCACGTATAGGCTGAGGAGGAAGGGGGACACGAGTCCATCCTCACTTACTTCATACTACATGCTACGACGAGTCTATATGGCCGAGTGGAAGGACGGTTGAGACATCCATGAATATAGGCAGCACGGTACGGTTTTCACAAAGTAAATTAGGAAGGTTGAGGTGGTTAACTGGTAGAGGAGTCCCTTGACGCTGTCGAAGGCTTCAGCCACATGGAGAGAAAAGGCGCCAGGTAGCCTCTTGTCGTCGGAATTCCTATTGTCTGTTTCAGCGAGATGGTCCAACGGCCGTTTTGTGCTCTTTCTGCATCGGTATCCAAACCGATCGTCATGCAGTCGACGACGCTCGCTCACGTCGCGCAGGGGCTAGTGAGTAGGATCATCTCAAACGGCTTGCTAGGCGTGTCAAACGGGCTTATATTTGCCTGCAGGACGGAGACAGCATGGAGTGTCTCCTGGTTTCAGTAGGCATATCACGCAAGGGTGTTTCCATACTGGTGAGACACTCACTGCGGAGGATCGCCTTCAGCACTATCATGAGGAGTGTTATAGCTTGCGTGGTTAGATATTTCAGGTCTTAATGCCGTGTACCGTTTGGGTCTGAGATCTTGCTAAATTTGAGACTTTGGAAGGCCTCTTGGTCCTAAACCAGATTATTTTACTGAGGTACACTTGCTGTAGTAAACGGTTAAACTCCCATCGCCTCTTTGACCTTCAGAATCACTGCCGGTTCAGACAGTGTTTACCGACTGAAATTAGGCCTGAAGACTGTTAGCCAGGGCTTCTGCTTTCCCATAGTCTGCGAGAACGAGTCCTTCTGCTGTAAACAAGGGGGATGAGGGAGTCGCCATTTGTATTACCGTCGTTGCCACTTTTCATAGCGAGTAATCCGCCATGGATAAAGACTGTAACATATCGCTCCACTGGTCATTCCTCCGTCCATTCAGCCGTTAGTGTATAACGGACCTCTGGAGGCTGTTGACCTGGGCTTTCAGAGTGGGGTTCTTGGTGACTTGCCACTGCTCCTTTAGCCGGTTCTTCAGGCCTGTTTCACCCTGAAGAAGGCCGCAGGTTGCCTGTGTGACGACACTCGGGAGCGGATACTGCGAAGAAGACACGGGTGGCACTAATCGGCCCCTGAATGCATTTGTCTATTGGTATCCTATCAGGTTTTGCCGGATTTCTCGGGAGTCTGTCTTCGAGACAAGCCTTGAATGCGGGCCAGTGTGTTTCTTGCTCAATTAGTCAAGCAGTGCCCCACACTTTGTGGAAACCGAGGGTTCGTTCTCATGTTCACTGAAGCCCGCTACTGGTCCTGTCCGGAGCTAGATGAACTGTAAGACCATGCCCTCATGTCCTATCTAGCTGGGATCCATTTTAGTATTATCTTTCCGTTGACACCTTGGTCTACCAATCGATCTCTTCCCTTACTGAATAACATTCTGTATACATTTATCACGCGTCTCCCATTCCTGCTACATGATACGTCTGTATGAAGCTCCTTTGCGTTAATAATAAGTGTAGGCCCGAGCCATTCGTTTATGTCTCCCTGTTGTGTGGATACAGAACTTTATCTCATCATCGGTGCTGTGAACCAGTATAGGGTGATGAACGGACGTCAACTGTGAAAGACTGTAGGTCAAGGCCAGTGTAATATATCTACATTCACAGTCGCGAATGACGTAAGTGGCTGGACTTTTTCTTTTTGTCTTGTTTGCAATCGTGAAGTCCCTCGCAAATCACGGGAGTGAAATTCTTGCATTCCTCAGGAATGCAAGACTCTGATTGACGAAGAACACGGCATGGTGGATTAAAAAATTCTATGCATATTAATAGACGAAAAGCAAATTCGTATATTATAAAACGTCCAGTTATGAGTTTATTCTCCCAGTTTCGTCGTGAAAATATTCATGTGCGTTCTTTGCACAAAATGTACTTAAAATGTACGCATAATGTGGAGGCCGTGTCAGTCTGCGTGTTTCATCTCTGGAAGCACTCGACGGTTTTTGGTTATCTTATGCTGTAAATGCCGTGTGTCCATATCAAAAACCTGGAATCAGGAAGTCGTACAAATTATACTGGAACATTGCCGATTACAAAGAATGTATGACAACACAGTGCACAACCCACTGATTTTAAGGCAGGGGTGCACAAATCCCGTGTGCCAGGTCACCGGGGCCACTAAATTGTGTATGGTGGCACCTTATATTGGTGGGTCCTCAGTGTGGAACTTGCTTCATGTCATCCATCTGGCGCCCAGAAGTTTGAGGTGGCTGCTAGGTTTTTGGAAAATTTGTACACTCATGTTCTAAGGCACAGGGATTAGTAACATCATCCTAAAAGAACGGCTTGGAGCATTGAATTTCAGCGTGCTGAGCGACATTTGAGAATGTGTGACGCGTACTGGGCTTGCTTTTGTTGAGGATCAGCTCGAATCCAGGAAGGATCAAGTCACTGTGGTGATGTGGCACAGAGTGAAGAGCCGACGTAATGAAATGTTTGCAGAATGCGTCAGTGATTGTTTTGGAGTAAGTCAAGTATACATGCATGTGGTGCGAGGAGCATTACCTCAAGGTCTAGGTTAGTGGTAACAGGCTGGAATGGAATATTTGAAGGTTCTTTTGTACACAGTAAATATACAATAATTCGGTATTTCACAACCATTGAGCCATGGATTTTTCCCAGCGGCTCCGTGAATTCACGTAACTTCGCAGCAAGTCGTGTTCCTCCCACCAGCGCATGGTTGATTCTGTTATCTGTTGTTATTTTAGTTATGAATAGAATGCGATTTCATTTACGTCGGTTACAGAGTTCGCATGTAATATTTCGTATCATGATGCATGTTTTCATTTGACAGAGCCTAAAATGCAACTTTTAACATTGTGTGTGTGTGGGGGGGGGGGGGGGAGAGGAGGTTAGTGATGTTTTATGAAAATAAGATGGGATTTTCCTTTCAAGAACACCCGTGTCCATTTTTAATAAGAACTGAATTTTGATTACACAGGACAGGGAGAAACGAATGGAAAAGAGCAGAAATAACCTACAGTGTCGGGGCTAATAGATATTTTACTACAAACATCGTAGTCAGCCCTAGAGACCTGTGTCATGCAGGCTTTACCATTTCTTGCCGAAGTGGACATAACTTGTTTTTGAATATACGACCCTCATATCTTTTGTGTGTATCTTGACAGAAAAACCTTGCGTTACTGCTCTGTATGTGAACCAGTGCAATTTTTGATTTCATGCAAGACTGCATCTCAGGTTGTCTCGGCGGCAAAGGGTCGCATCTTTCGAACAGGCTGATGGTTGCTACCGGACAGGTCCAGTTAACTTTCCGTGGGATGCCACAAGGCGCTGAAACAGTGGGTCGGCAGCCCAAATTTATGTCTGGTGTGTGTGGAAAAAGTCCGGGGCCTATTTCGTATTGAAATAAATTTTAATTCAACTACTTTCTCAGAAAGTGCTTGTGTAAACAAGAGAATTACCAGGCTGACGTAACCAACGATAGACTTTATGTACTCTATAAATGAGACCTGTAACTTGTAGGGAAAAATTTGTTGGATATGACATATTTAAGGAAATAAGGAAAATAGTACCTGTCGCTCTGCTGTGTAGGTGGGCTTGTGTGTAGTGGGATAGCTTTACAACCATAATTTTTTTAATGTAATAAATTACATCAAAACCAGTGAGGTGTAGAGAGTAACAAAAAATGTTTGGAAAGCATGTGTACTCCATTTATTTATTTTTTCTGTCTCTTATGTGTATAGCACCAAGCGCAGTTCCCACGTAGAATATCATCACGTAAAATAATCCACAGAGCAGTGTCGTAGCGCTCTGCCATTTTGTGCATGGTGTAGTAGTTGTTTTTGTAATGTGACCGCGCAGTTTCGGTGGAGGACGAAATTGCACTTCCTTCATTATTACGTCATGCCAGTTGACTGAAGCGGCTTTTCTCCCTATTCGTCATACACATTTCAGTCGCTTCGTAAAAATAAATACACCGGGGTCTTCGGGCAATACCACGCGTAGCGTGTGTTAACCTTTTAAAGCCTAGCGGTAACCTTACTTACCACAAGGTTTAACATTCAAAAATACTAAATGTTGCTCACATTGCGTTTATGTGTTTTGTACGGATCTCAGAACAAACAGCAACTTTTGCCTTATAAAACATAAAAAAATTGGTTTTGTATAACTGAGGTGGAGAGAGTTTACTGCGCGGTACGCACTGAGTCCTTATATAAAACAGAGTACATCCCGTCTTTAAAGGGTTAAACAGCCTGACTGCTGACCACCCCACTTCAGATGTGTTGCATATTGCTCAGGTTTAAGCAGTAGCTGACGTAGTCATTACTCGTATACGTTACTGCATAACAGGAAACATTTATTCTGCGCGAGAGAAATAGGTAGGCCTATTGATGAAGAGTAAACACTGGCGCAGCCGATTCATCCATGTATGTATGAATGCATATAAGCATGCGTGCGTATGTAGGTGGGTGTTTGGAGGTAGGGCTCTGTGGATGCGAAACTGTATATTATTACCCGGCCAGGGCGGAGGAGCGTTTGGCTCGACCGTTGACGTTTACCCTCAAATACGTTAACTCCTATCCGACCGAGGCGCGATCTGTTTACGATCTTTTCTGACTGTCGTGCCATTAATGCGTGTTTCTTTTAATGCCTAGACGCCAGCAATCCTTAAGTAAATTATTAGCGACTCTAAGAACGTCTGAATGTATTATGGAGTTTGAAGAAAGGTACAAAGTTATTGGGCGCCAAATTATTTAAGTGTAACAGCATACTTCTGGGAAGGCACAATTACAAAAAGTCCCAAGAAGTCATATCGGTGAGATTTGTTTCCGGAACTGGACCGAACCAGGTTTCCCAATCCCATGCAGTAAAATTCTGTCTTCAAATAAATCCTCAGCTCACCACATTTAACATAACTGCAAGCTGAAGATCCTTTCATCCCCATACACTGCACGCTGCTGTGCATAACACAATGGATTCGATATTTTTACTGATTAAACTGGCTTATCCTTCCTATCCTAATTGCCAGACTACACTACAATTTTTTTCATTGCTTGCCCTTTTGAGGGGTACACTCTTGTCACGGTCACAAAATGATCAAAACTACGAATAACTGCTATTTTGTAAACAATTAATGTACAAAGAAAAGCCGAAACTTTCTGTGTCGCTGGATTGATGTTATCTGAGCCCGACCGAAGCCGAGGTGTTACTCGGCCCGGGTTGGAACCCGTGCAGATGTCCAAATGGAGGTGACTCTGGTACTGGTGCTGACGGAGACTGAAGGAAGAAAAGGGGAAGTGAACGTTGTACTTCTTTTGGAGTAGCTAACGTGTATTGTCAGGATGCATTCAATTTTGTTCTTATAACTCACTGTGTGCCACATCAGTTGCGTCGAAGGTAAAAGAAAAGAGCTGATTAAAATAGGCATAAATGACTTTGTAGACATGGATATTCAAGACTTCTGGGCTGTTGCACCATGTCGAATGGCACGTAGCTTCACGAGTCGGCACGGCGTATCATCCCAGAAGTCTTGAGGCGTCAGCATCACCGCTGTAAGACACATCTTGCAATGTCTAGACATGTTTCGGCTGACTTGATGAAATTTAGAAATAGGAGGAAGTACAGAAAGTAAATAGTAATTCTTTTGCATGTTTGAACTGATAGAAAGAATGGCAGAACATGGATGCCCAATGGCTGACAAATTTGTAAAGAGACCTACAAGGAATACGAAGGTTAGGAGGAGTTTATACGGTAAAGACATAAAATGGACAGGAGTACGAATAAAGGAGAGAACTACAAACACAGCAGAATCTAACTGGCGGTCTCCAGACAGCTTCAGCTTACGCCTTCAAGTTATTAAA
Organism: Coptotermes formosanus; assembly: GCA_013340265.1. Lineage (NCBI taxonomy): Eukaryota > Metazoa > Arthropoda > Insecta > Blattodea > Rhinotermitidae > Coptotermes > Coptotermes formosanus. The sequence goes on along the minus strand of BLKM01012995.1, from coordinate 3,097,782 downwards.
GCATAACTGGCGCTTTCTAATTGTGGCAACAAATTTCGCGCATTTTACGACCAAATGACGCTGTGTTTTCTACAGTAAGTCAGTGCTTTCTCAGCCACTTGCACGTAGCGATTTTGAAACGTTGTCAGTCTACACATCACGCCGTACACTAAATCGTGTGAATCAGTGTGCTTCTATGCGTACCTACAAACATATTTTCTTCCGATAGAATGGGGAAACTTTTAGATATTTGGGCCTAATGAGTTGAAAAGGAGAGAGATTACGTCTAAAAATTAGTTACGCCCTGTGCTTTAATTAATTGATTCTTTGTCAAAAATTGTATTAACCCTTTAAAGACGAAGCTTATCTCTTTTATATAAGGACTCAGTGCGTACCGCGCTGTAAACACTCTCCACTTCGGTTATAAAAACCAATCTCTTAATGTTTTATAAGGCAAAAGTTGCTGTTTGTTCTGAGATCCGTACAAAACACATAAACGCAATGTGGACACCACGTAGG
>BLKM01012995.1:3068350-3097200 GCA_013340265.1 Coptotermes formosanus | reverse complement strand
CGGTTATAAAAACCAATCTCTTAATGTTTTATAAGGCAAAAGTTGCTGTTTGTTCTGAGATCCGTACAAAACACATAAACGCAATGTGGACACCACGTAGAATTTTTTTAATGTTAAACCGGGTGGTACGTAAAGTTACCGCTAGGCTTTAAAAGGTTAAATTGCTTTTAATTTTTAACTTATGGGCACCTTCTTACATGTCATAAATAAAAACATAAGCACAGAAGAGGGACTAAATTGGTAAAGAACGTATTCGAAACCTCTATGGTGCAGACAGCAGTGAACCTTCACACTTTCGTTAATTACAGCTAATAAAAAATACTGAATCGGGCTAAATACACATCGACCTTATATTGTTCAGCTTCGTACTTCGTTCCATATACCTCGTATCTCTGGAGAAAGGAAGTGAAATATATATACACATTCAAACCACTGTTTGAAAACGAGAAAATCCTTATCAGCAAATAACATGCTTTCCGCGTTCTGTAGAGTCATGTCTAGGAAAGCTGTCTGTAAGCACAACGCCTAACTTTCGAGAAATTTCTTTGAAAAAATATAAGACCATTTTCCACTTTTGTAGGTTAACTTTTAGTAAATATTTGGAATCATTTCTGGAACATAATAGGAAGTGTCGAGAATTTCAACCTTTGCGTTTTCTGAATGCTTGCCTCCGTTTATTGTTATATTTCATTGACTAACCCCATGGAGCAGGTTTCTTCTTGATAAGTAAGGACTTGCTCAGCTAGTCGAGAAATTATCCGCATTTTATGGAACCCAAAGCTTAAACTCTGTTACGATAAAATATTTATGGAAATAAAAACGCTTTTTTATTCCCGTAAATATTTTATCAAAATGAAGTATAACCATGCCTAGCAATGTAAAGGCTTGTGTACCTTTCAGGATATGTAGATTTTTCCCTGAGGGTGGACAGGATTGGCCGAAACATGTATGGACACGTTTCAATACTGTCTTACTGCATTTTATACTCTATTGTGTACCACGTTGTTTCTATTGTAAATAAAGAGTTGCAGTGCTGTAATTAGGTCCTTAATGATTTTATTTTTTGTGCTCGATGGTAAGGAGCTGCATCTGACATCTGGAAACAGTAATGTACACAGAATGAGATGAAATATTTGGAATTAATTTTCATCGCAGCTGTGCTAGAAGCCGTTAAGATTAGATATGGAATCTGACCTAGCCGAATGCTATTTTACTTATTTTATCTTCTTTAACCGCCCCATGACCTGTCAGGCCAGGTGCACGATGTCTGTTGACATCTGCTCTGGAGTACAAAGTTTGAATTTCGTTTCTGGATTTTCATTGCTGTTTGAAATAGCTAGTTGCTGATAACCCCTGCCAGACTTAACTAAAGCACGCCGTTGTCTAACATATAGTCCGTCTGCCCCCTTCACAACCCATTTCTGCTAAAAGGTTTTTTAATTTTATACTGCTTTTTCATCATAGAGTGATTCTATATTTTACATAATCCGAAACAGATCTGTGTTTATTGTCTTATCCCAAGTTCTTTAAACGCAGTTTCTAATTCAGTGGTTTGTGTATCCATCCTTCTTTTTAACTCCCGAACCTTTGGAAATAATTGAGTGGGATCTGGTATTGGAATGCTATACCAAAAGTGGAAGTCGTCCTTGTGCTTTAAAACTAAACACTACGTCGTGAAATGTCGGAGTAAATCTACACCTTTATCTGCACTCAGTCTTAACTCGGGCAGTGGTTGCATTGTGTGGTTAGCTTCACCCTTCGATCCCTTTAACCCAGAGGAAAGCTTCATTTACCTATCGAACAGGAGACTGGATGGATTTCACGGCCTCTATGGACGTGCTAGTAATAAGAAATATCCCAGTTATGCCAGAAATAGAACCCCGGTCTCCAGCCTTTAGGCTGTCATTTTACCGAACTGCCTTGTCGCATCTTATACACTGAAAGTTCTTCGAATTCAAATGTAGTTTCGGTCGGTAGAGCTTACTTTCCACGAATATCAGATAAACATTTTCCAGCAAGCATATATATATATATATGATGTCCTGTTTTTGAAGAAAACAGCGGATTGTGCGAAATCTTAAAGGTGTTCACATTTACGTTTCATTTCAAACGTTTTTGGATGTGATGAAGAAGGAAGCAGGCCTACAAATAACATTTATTTTACCATGCAAAATGATAGGTACGCGTATATTTCTAGTGAGATTACATTAACAAAACTGGATTTTTCTCTCGAATAAGTTAACACTGAGATGAAAGCCTTATGCAAAGTCGCAAGCATTTGCCCACGTCTTACATTTGAAGAAGAACACACGTAGATTTTAAACAAGGATTTCAGATGTGCCCTCTCGTTTGTCTCCGAGGGTCCTTTCCCCAGTCCTCCAATTTATAGCAGTCCGTCGCTATCGTGTGCCGCGAATCAAAACACGAAAATAATCCCGAGGCGTCGCATATGGCAGACGAGCACTTTTATTCTTTTCACACCAATGTAGTAAGAAGTTACTTTTCATAAAGTAGCAGTTTTCTTACAGGTAGAGACTTAGAGACGCTAAAGAGGAATTTGTTTTCGTACTTTTTCGTTTTCTTGTCAACCTTCTACTTCATTGTCATTTCTTCTGCTTTCCTCATCTTCTTCATATATAGTACTTCCCAGTTTCTTCTCTTTTTGTCCTTTTGCAGAGCTTTGTTCTCTCCTTTTTATCATCATCATCATTTATCACATTTTAACCTTCCCCAGTTCCATTCAGGGTGTGAAGCAGTTGAAGGAACTGAAGCGCCTTTCTGCAAAGTGCGTGGGTTACAAGGTGGGACGGTAGACAGTCGGGGTGTGTGAATGAAAGGAATTAAGTAGCTTCTTCTAAAGACTTTACTTACTTAGTCCTTCCCTCTTCTGCCTACTTGTTCACAGTTGGTGTAGAGGGTTTTATGTGATTTCATTTGATCACACACTCAAGCGCACACCACAATCGGTAGGACTCCTTTGGACGAGGGATCGGCCCATCGCAGAGACCTGTCCCTGACAACACAAACACTATACAAGACACACATCCATGCCCCCGGTGGGATTCGAACCCACGATCACAGCAAGCGCTCGGCCGCAGACCTACGCCTTAGACCGCGCGGCCTCTGGGATCGGTTTTTCTAAAGACTTCAGGATTTATTCGAATATTTATTCTCTTGTTCCTCGTTTGAGGGGGTGTGTTGTTTCGTTTCGTTTCGTTTCGTAGTCCTTACCTCTTCTACCTGCGCACTGTAGGTGTCGAGGTTGTTTATTATCACTTGATCACACTCAAACACACACCACAGTCTGTAGGACTTCTCTGGACGAGGGATCGGCCCATCGCAGAGACCTGTACGTGACAACACAAACACTGTACAAGACAAACACCCATGCCCCCGGTGGCATTCGAACCCACGATCCGAGCAACTGCTCGGCCGCAGACCTACGCCTTAGACCGCGCGGCCGCTGGGATCGGCGGGTGTGTTGTTCATTTGTGCAAACACGGACACCAGAGCCAATTAGCAGATTAATTAACACCGAGGCTAATGAGACACTAATTAACCATAATGTTTGTTTCTTTCCTCCCTGCTTGTTTTTATCTCTGAATAATTTTGGATTGCCGCGTCCGATTCTCAAGCTTCCTTCCTTCATTCCTTCCTTCGCTTTCAGAACTGTGTCTGTTACAATACGTCAGACGTCAACTACATTCTTAGCCTGCAATTCCGGAAAAAGAAAACGGCATGTAAAAGCTTTTTTGTTCGTTAAATTCAATGCTGCCTGCTGTCTTTTGATCTTCTGCTTCTGTAGCCGAGTACAAGACATATGTAAATTCTTTTATGAAATTCACAATTTGTCCATTACAAAAATTTTTACTCGGTATTACCTGCATATGATGAAGATCATCCCATATCGAACCTGGCGGTCTAATAATACATTGATAGTCTCTTAACCGAGAAGGTTGATGTAGCCGCGGGGCTCTTAGACTCCTGCCATGCCTGATTGTACCTGACGTCCAGGCTATCTGTACTCTAATGTCGCTTAGTACCTTAAAATAATCAACGGCTGTTTTTTTTTCCAAATTCTTAATTACCTAACATTCATTACAATCTGAAAAATTCTTTGATATTGTGGTCGCGAACTTCTTTATTGCAACAGGTTTTTAAGTTACTTAAGAATAAGTGAAGTAAGTGTTCTGGTAGCACGCACTCTGATCTGATCTTTCTCTGATAATGGAAAATCATACTGAGGACTCCGCAGGTGAGGTAACAGTCGACAGTGGGATCTATCCCAGTGCAGGAGATGGAAAACTCGAACAATATCCAGGCCTCGATTCTGCGAAGACCGTTTCACAAGGAATGAAAAATATTCGAAGTTTTGTGAATAAGAATCCTGACATATGTCATAAAATCACTGTCTTCAGCTTCACTTCCCAGTGTCTAGAGCAGCTGGGGCATGCGGTCTGAAAGCTTAGATGCTTGACTGAGAGTAATGTAAAAACGCTGAACACACTGGCCGATTACAGGGGCAGCAGACGAGTCTCCACGAACAGCGTTAATGTCCTACACGAGAGCATTCGCAGCAGCGCTTGCCACTCAGTTTCCTGATAATTATATCGTGACGTGTGTATTTCTCTACGCTTCTTGTTTTTATTTGCCTTCGCCTTTTCGGTGAAACAGACTAGACTGTTGAAGTGCTCCCTTAGGCGTGTCATTAAGAGGACGTCTTATGTATCGTAAGAAGGCAAGACTTGTGGGCCGTTTCTGAATAATTCTGTTGAAACTCATTTAAGAATTTTTGGAAATGGTCTATGATTTCTAATTTCCTTCAAATGCTTCAGTCTGTTGGAAGTTCTGGCCATTTTTCTGGCCTTTATGATCCTGTGTCTGTAGAGACAACTCTAAGAGTTCATGTAGTGATGCTGTCGATGGTATTTTCGGTAGAGTATTAAATTTCAGTGATGCATGCATCTTGGAATTTTTTTCGTACATTCGAGTGCTTTAAGAAAGTTGCACAAAAACTGTTCAAGGGATGTTGGATTCGGAGCCTGGGTGGCGAAACACCTTCCAACTGATCACGATTTCGAGTAATTTCTTCACTGTGTCCATTGTTATGCTGGGCGTTATGACGCGCATCTCCATCCTGCTGATTCTGTCGCTCCAGCACCAGTTAGGAGCCGAAGTACATAAATAGTATTATTGTGCGTCATCGGTCAAACACTGGCTTGGAAATAATATTGTGATGTGGTTTGAAAGGCATAACCCTCTATTTTCTCAAAATCAGTCCTGCTATCTAATGATTGAGTCCCGTGATTTGTAGTCAGTTATGTTAGTTTTGTGCAACAGACGAAGTTCCATCGACGTAAGTAGCACTTTTTAAGCGGCTTAAGATGAACTGTATAATAAACGAACAAAACTTTGATTTATTTGTATATTTACAGAACACGAGACATCTATAAACACATGCTGAAGATGGATATCTGAGAGGGAAAAGTATACAAAGGGTAGAGCGTCAAAGTGTTTCGAATACTTTAGTCACCCGAAGGCGACTAAGACTGTAAGTCCGAACCACTTGTAAGAACAGTACTCACACCTTATCATCGCCCATGTTTAAAGGAAAGTGTTTCCCATGCGCGAACCAAATGGGGTTGATGACAGCATCTGATTGTCATGCCTTATTTTCCCATTGCAAGTGAAAACCAGACGCCCCTACCTACGTAGCTTGATGACAGATTGTCCACATGACGCGGAATGGATAACAAGTTCGTGCCTAGCTGTTTAATAAAGTGCGGCATTGCTAGAGTGTTAATGGTCTTGTTTATGTTCTACGACTGCGTCATAGTAAACCACCATAAGCCGTAACACTCAACTTCACCCTGAGGAAAACGTAAACTTTAAGGAGAGTGTCACCACAGTCACATTTTTTTCGCTTCCTGTATTGTTTTGTGTCTGTTGACGCCATAGGCGCTGATCATTACTGTATTGACTGGCATTCCAACCAGTTTCAGAATAACGGTGGACTTCAAGTGCATAGGAATGCATAAGAGACTTGTGGCCTACACAGCAGCGAAAAATAGACTATTGTCCTCTGGAATGCAGCACAGTGGAAGGTGGTGTTTAGGTACCAGTGTTTGGGGGTAACGGGATTGATCAGTGGGTATAGTTACCAGCTACGGACTGGATTCGACTCCCGAGGGGACCAGAGATATTCTTCTGTTCACCATTGCGTCCAGACTGCATTTCAGAATACTATAAATTTGAAAACCCTTCGGCCTGGCCAGTAGTTGAAATCTGAATTCCAGTGTTATTGAAAGGTTAATAACGCACTGGGAAACATGTGGAAGGAAGCAGTTTTGTTCCATTTTAGGTTCTGTCTTAACACTTGCTTTGAGCGTCTGAGGAAAATCACTATCTCTGAAGATGGAATCTAAGGCAGAATCCGCAGAACATGTAGCCACAGTGTTAACAACTACAGTACCGTGTTAAGTACATGCTAATACCATTTATGTAATTTATTTAATGTCTGTTGAAAAGATGTAACCACGACCACAACATTGAATACGCATGGAAATGCTAGTTCATAATGAGCCGACAGTCGTAACAAAGAATTTTTATGATGTAAATTCTGCTTGTAACTTCATACATCCAATTACCACCCTAATTACAGCACTTTTAAAATGTATTCGTTTTTTTGTGCGTTACCGAATCGATTTCCTGATTATCCGCCTTTTTAATTTTGACTTAGTAATGCAAACATATTTCGATCCTAGCGGCCAGTAGGAACGCACAAACGAATAATGCTCACAAATGGCAAGAACTGTCATTGTCTTACATATCTTAAGTATCCTGAATTTGCGTGCGTTATATTTGTCCTCCGATATATTTACTTAAGTTCTTCGTTGTGGAATACGTGGCAGGTCAAAAGTAAATTACGTTTCGAATCGCAGATACTTTTACAATTCTTGCTACAAGTTAGAAAAAAATACATTAGTTAATTTCAATGGACAACTTCTTTGATATTGCAAAGAAAAGTGGACCCTATCCAGCAAAATCACACATGAGCCATTGACTGCTGCTGTTAACTCAAAGGCTGTTATGTTTGAATTTGGATAGAATTAGTTCGGACCTTGGATTCGAGGTCATTTATTTGGCAGTGCGGAGTCCAGTGTTACAAGTTCGTGAATGATCGACCTTTCGAAAACGAGAGGTTCTTTCCCACAGGAAGGGACTTCTGGTACAAAGTTGCTTACATTCTGAGTAGTTACCGGAACATTTAACTTGCGTTTTTCGTAAAACTTTTTTTTTGCAACTGTTCAATATGACGAAGCATATATATTTTTTCTTAGGCAATTAAATGGACACGCCTCACTGTTTCTTTGTTTCTTCAAATTACTTTGGCTACTATTCTTGAACAAGGGATTCCAGGTTTATAAATCTACATTGTGACCAGACGGTAAAAACAGAAAGGGGTGATGTAGTTGTATGCCTCAGTAGGTTGTCATGGAGAATTTCATGGGGTTTCTAAGCTGGTTTTCACAAGTATTTTTGTTACGTTGCTCAAGAGTAGAGAAAAGAATCAAGAAAGAGAAGAGAGGGATGGAAAATTAGGCGGAGAGAATCCCTCTTGGTACAACCCCTAAAATGATAGGGTCACTTTCAGGGTTTATTAATTTCCCATCCTGTGTCTGTCCGAGAAATGCTTAATACTTGTGTTTCCCATGCCAGAGATACCGATCATGTTATGGATGTCGAACTTTGATCAGCATGTTCACAGGGGTCCGTTACTGGTTCCTACTCTGAGCCTTATGAATCCGATTCACACCTAGGACAAACTGACTGCAACTGAGAAAGTTCTTTATTGTTTATATTCGCCATATTTTCATGTGCGCCGTCGTCACCTTTTGAAACTAATAAATTATATCGTATTTTTAGTTGTATATAGAAGAACACTTTGACCAGAAATATTGTCTGCAGAAACAAAGTTTTGAGTCCGTAGTTATGTCAAATAGTCGGGGATGCTGGGCGCTTCAGTTTCTCTAAGATAAATACTTTTGTGATGAAAAAGAATGCTGTATTACATTGGAAGGAAATGTAGATAGATGTGTCTGTAGTGCCATTTAAAAGTATATAAGAACATTTATCCTGTACGTCCATGAAAATATCTGCTACTGCACTTATTTGTAACAGTCAGACACCCTTGAGGCAGAACAGTGTGTGAATTAAGTGCATAAACCTATTTTAATACTCTACTGCGATAATTTTTCAGATTTTTGTTCAGCAGGCGCTAGGTTGAAGTAAAACACGACAAATACTGTCCTGATCGAGGCATTTTCTTGTTTTCTTCAGTCCCTCTCATGGCAAACGCCGCGATGTTAACTCCAATAAGGGCCATGATCACCTCTTTTCACACACTTTACAATTTATTTTGCATTAGTCATCCCATCATTCGTTGCTCTAGACATACAGCATGTTCTACTTAAAACCGGCCCGCTTGCACAGCGAAATGAAGATAGCGGCGTGTTTTAGTGGTTCATTCTGTATATTTTGATGTACTGATGGCGCTGCTTGTCTATCCTGATGTCGGAGGAAGCAGGTTTTTCTGAAATGTCCGTAGACTTATACCAAACTACACTACGTCACACCCCATATATATACATACATACAAATAGGAGAGAGGCATACATACTCCTGGCGACTCAAGAGAACGACTTTGACCTTGATATCGTTGGTATGGTTCCTTTATCTCAGCGCTAGCCTTGCGATGAAAACATGTATGTCCTGTCAAAGACATAAGTTTATCACTGCATCTATCACTTTCTACTAGTCGCCATTTCTTGCATTTTCATTTTATAGCGATCCTAAAGTCAAACTTACGTAGAGATAGAACACAACAGAAAATAATACTATTAACTACTTTTAAGCCCAGAGTATTTCTAACTGTAATACATCGGTTACTGGCCATAAGGGGCTGACGGTCCGACTGACTCCATGCAAGACCACTGGCAAGGTCGAAGCCAATCTCTTTGAGTCCCCCACAGTACCTGGTATCACTAGCAGACATCCGTCGTATTTCTCTTTCTCTCTCGCTCTCTCTCTCTCACACATACACATACACACACACACACACACACACACACACACACACACACACACACACACAACTTTACAGTAGTACTTCGTGAGGTTTTCTGTGAGCTCGTAACTATACTGTACTGGTCCGCCGCGTGGAGAATGTTGAAACCGCTCTTCAACAGGCATCTTTGCTTTTTAGGCATGTAGTCGTGAAATTACGCAACTAAAGCTACAGTCTGAAGTCAGCGACTTATGCCACTTATATCTTGCCAAGTTTGGGCTCTTGGGACCGAGAACGCGCTTCGTTATTGTTCACGGCGATGATGGCGTCGCAAGAAATGAAGTTTCATCATTCATCATGGCGAAAAGCATGTCGGACTCATGTATGTGCCGTGCTGCTGTCGTGCGGGTTTTTTTGGTGTGTGTGTTTGTGTGTGTGTGTGTGTGTGTGTGTGTGTGTGTGTGTGTGTGTGTGTGTGTGTGTGTACTGTCTGTGAGCTAGCTGCAGTTCATTGAGTTCGGTGCCAGCACTTTCTTTTTCTTCTTTTGGCAGGCTGTTAAACGACCTTGTGGTAACGTATCTTGCCGACCCTCAGGTATAGAATGGTCTACAACAGCATAAATTCTTGGCATCTAGATTGGCCTTTATTGGTCCAACATGCTTCCACCTGCACAAGAATGTATTATTCCGAAATGTCGATCTGAGGATGGAATTCAGATCACGTTGCGTCGTCTCTGCCGAAGATGCTCTGTCTTTGAAGATCAAGTTATTTGATCTCTTATTTAAAGACGTCGCTTTAGTTAACTGAATCCTGTAATTTTTGTAGTGGATGGTTCCTTCGGTCAAGCTTTTGTATACCCCGATAGAATATTACTGTTTTTACCATGCATCCTACCTTGAACCAGATGAATTCTATCCACCTGGTCACACGGTACTGCTGTAAGCTTAGTCCTACTGTCTTCCTATCCAGGCATCCTCTTATCAGCTTCTCGCGCTAATATTGTTAACGCCTATTCTGTCGGAAGTTAATGTGAGCCTACGAGCAAATTAACCTGGAGCAGCTTAGGCACGTTCGGTATTCGAACCTCGTACCTCCCGAATACAATTCTAGATCATTATCACTATATCACAGGCAGGATTAGAGGGACGGGACATGTGACACGCTTGGTGCCTGAAGGAAAGAGACCACTTGAAAGAACAAGTTGGAGATATGGGGGTAGTAGTGTTGAAATGGATCTTACACGCTTAGGATGGGAGGGCGTGGAGAGGGATCTGTCCCCGCACAGAACTGGAAACAAACAAGATTCACATCCGTGCTTCGAACGGGAGTGTAACACCTGCTAACAGTGTTCGAACAGTCCAATATCACACGCCCTCTAAACCACCCTCTTGCCATGATCGGTAAAATAAGAAATTAGGACGTTTCACGGGCCCAAATTTTGCAGGAATATTGCTGTAATCGGTGTTGTCGACAATCGATTCATTTTGGTTTTCCGACTGATGCTTGCTTTTCTGATTGTGACAGTGCAAGTGACGGCTCTAACACGGTACGTAAAGTAACATAAGCCAAATGTGGTAGCAAGCTGTGCCGGTATTCTTCAGAGCATGTGCATGTCACCATCTAAACATGCTGTTCAAAGTTTATTCTTGTTGCCTTCATTTGTTAGCATTCTAATGTTATACCAAGTGCACCTTTATCTTATATTCTGTAGCAGGATATGTAGCTAATGAGTCAGAAGCCCAAGAACAAAGTGCTTTTGGAGAAATAAGTGGACCCATAACTGTCGAGTAGCAACTTTTGGAAATCTCTGCTTGTAAATTACTGCATCATTGGGGTGCCTTTTCGACTGAGCCATGTGTGATAAAATGCTGAACAAAGAATGTTGTGATGCAAGAAGAAGGCTTTCGCGGAGTTTCATTCGTAATAGGTCTATTGAAACCTCGTCTATTGAACAACTTTTGACAGCTATAGGGAAGCTCTCGTAATCAAAACTTGTGTCACTTATCGTTTCACGCTATAAGAATTTCCTAAGTTTCCTTACTTAACATTCACGTTGTAAGCAAGAGCCTTTTACATAAAATACGTATTTTATTTTATAAGCCTGCAAAATTAAGACGCATAAAGTGAGGTGTGTTGTTTCTTGGAACTTGATGCCGTGTAGTCTGGTAGGAGGAGTGTACTCTGTCCACCTTCATTGTGCTTTGCATACGGAGGTAGTGTGTTTCTCCGAAAGGCTGGTAAACGCCTACAAGTCTACAAGGCGTCACATCTCAGAAGACAGCAATATTCAGTTACTAACGTGCCGAGCTTAAACCTTGCGTAATGTTGGTATTTTTGTTATTGTTATTGTTATTAGTTTAGTCTTATTAAACTGTGCGGACGAGTTCTGGGAATCACAAGGTACAAAATATGTTGACCCGCTTCCGGGGACAGTTTGTATCACCTAAACGATGTTCCAGTTTAGTCTCTTGCTTCTAAAGTCTAAGAAGAGCGTTGAATTTGCACAACTTTCCGGCCTTTAATGCTAATGAGATCGTAACATTCATTACAGCCCTTCTTTTAGCATAGAGTCTCCTAAAATTTGGATCAGTTTATTAACTAATAGCAGTTATTTCATAATATATGGACTCCATTTTGGAATGCGTTCGTGGTAGGCCTATAAGTGTTATGTAGTTCGAACAGATAATGTATTCAACTTTCTGTGTAAAAAGTAAAGCCAAAATTCATTATGATGAATTGTCATAAGACGTAGAGGTAGCCTGTTGCAGTGGACTAGCAATTTCACTATGCAGCCAACCTGCTGGTTGCGAATGGCCCTCGACACGTACAATGTAATTCAGTTCAATAAGATCTTGTTCCAGTTGCGGAATAAGGCATTTCAAGTAGAACGATTGTCTAGGAGCTCTCAATGACCTCTGGTCGTTCGTTAAGACAGGAGAAAGGGACGTGAAAAAGTGCTGACGATGTACTGATAACGTAGTCAGTAAAACCTGTCATTACGTTCTCGTGACGAACTGATTGCTTCGTCGTGGTCCAACATTCCCCTGCGCGTTAGGTTTTAATAACCTCCGAGGAACACAAAACACAAATACAGAACCAGAAGCACACATATGCCTAAGGTAAGGTAAAGCAATCCCGTTACAGGCCTGAACAGGCCCTTAGGTTTCCAGGATGTTGACGCTCCGAGATGTTTAGACAATCGGCATATGAAAGTGGTAAGGTTGTCAGCCCTACGCACCGGCCGCCTTTACCCCCCAGGAGATATTCCTGGTACTCATTTCTGTTAGAGGCTGAGTCGACCCCAGGGCCATAGTGCGACCGAAAGGATTATGTCAATGATCACATAGGCCTAAGAATTTGAATAATTTTGTCCTGCTTCTTGTTTCAAAGCAACCAGCAGGTATTCTGTTAGAAAAGATCAGAAAACGTTCCAACAACTTTCGTGCCATGGGCTGCCTTGTTTGTAGACTGCAGTAAATGATTAGTCTCTTTTAGCAAATATTTAAAGTTGGTCCTATTTTACGAAACCATTACTGTGGCTGTAATTTACACAGATAATCATTCCACTGAACCTGTCTTATAAATTGTACCTCTTGAGGAATCATAGTAAATTACAATTCCGCTCAATATGCACGTCACGAATTTGGATAAGTTCCTGAAAGGCAGCTTAATAGAAGAAGCGGTGGTACCACCTAGAGATAATTTTTTGTTTCGGTAAAGGTCGAGGCTGCGGTACCGACAGAAGCGCATGTATTTCGTGGCTGTTTCAAAAGGAGAGATCTTTTCCATCTGATGCTAAATAACTTACGAAATTTAAAAGTGCCTTGAAATGAACAAAGAATCTGCTACGGATTGTAGTTAAATGATTTTACAGATAAAGTGGCAAGTATTCTAGCAAACGCGTTTTCGAGATTAGGATATCTGGAAGTCTCTCCTAAGCTACAAAGACCTTGGAGAACCTATACAGGAAGATGAAAGTCTAGAGTTGTGTGCCTGTTGAAAAATTGTGGATTGTGTTGCAAGTGAGCCAATGCGTACTGCGTTCTGAAAATACCTTCACAAATAAAGTAGACCATATTTTGACTTCTATGGCTTCTGCTTCACTTATTCATCCCTTCCTTTCCAAATAATTATCGATATAAACACCATGTTTTTCATGTTATTTCGTAAAATTTAGGGGATGGGATGTGGTTTGAATCTGTAAAATTTTCAACTATTTCTGCTATGAATATCACAAAACAATCGTTTCGCCTTCCTATTCTACACTAGGCTATCATCTTTAACCACTCTGAACACAGAACTGTACTCAATATCCTTTCCTTCTTCTTTGGAGAACGCTCAGATCACAACTTGGTAGGACTCGGCACTGAGTATGGTCAGTCCCATACAGCAACTTGGGCTCTAAGAACAATTTTGAAGGGACAGGAATGCAGGGAGTATCTTTGAATCATGAATTCTAGTACCCAATGTGTAAGAAATGAGTTTCTGTGGCGCAGTGAATACTTTGAGAATCTGTATTGCGAATACCAGTCACTTAATTCTGTATACAGGAACTGCAGAGGTTTAGTGCTAAAGAGCACGTTGTACGTAGGACGTATATATAATATTATGCTGATTAAATGGTTCAGCGGATATGGACGTTACAACACTTGGCGGAATTCTCTTCAGTAGTAAGGTTACATTGGCTGCGTGCTGATTAAAGAAGCTGAGAGGAGCTGGTCTTTATAAAGTGTCTGCTTTATGGGCAAGGCTTCATTTAACCTGTTTAAGAAAATTGCACGAAACAGGCAAGCTGCCCACGCTGTGATGAACGTCCGGCTTCAGAGCCAAATTAACCGGGTATTGAAAGCAGTCTGCTTTGGCGTGGTGCGTAAATAATTACTGGTTTTCTAGGAGAAGTAATCAACACCATCATCAGTCATCATCACCATCATCACAAGTTGTTAATGACTTATGCTGTTTGTTGATCCATTCCCGTCTCGGTTCTCTAACGATCTCAGCGTTTGTCTTTAGATTTTTCTTCCAGTTGTCATTTCGGCACTCATTGGAGAATCTTTCTGCGTAATGTAAAATGAAAACTCATTTTACCTCTGAATTTTATTTACATATTATTTATTTATTCGTTGTGAGTAAAGTGCTATTTGTGACAGAATTAAGAACAGCAGGCTATTGCCTTCAAAGTAACAAGTTCTATTGTTGACGAAGCTAATTCTCAAGTGAGTAGATATGCCTCACAACTTAAGAGACGTGTGAAGTATTCTTCGTTGGTGTTCGTTGTATACACAACTTGTCGAAATTTTATACGACGTTATTTGTAATGAACGGATACAGACCAAAAGGACGCAAAATACCGTCGAACTTCGTTGAATGGTCTGTGAGACGAAACACACAGACAAATATGTCTATTTCCCCGAAGGCATCTCTTTCTTATGCTTCATGCTACTGTATATAAATCACTTTTGCGGTCATTGCCTACCTCGTAGTGAAGAGTCATCCTGTCCACTTGGCGGTAATCATTCTCCTACAACCCGAAGCACACTTGCGTTCTTACCTTCTTTCTTCACGGCAGGGTTGTCCACTGCACATCGCGTTGTTTCCTCTCGGTAAACCGACTAAGCTGTTTGCTTCTTGTCCGTCGTCCGTACACATTGGCTGAAGTGGTACGGCTGTGGCTTGTTGTCAGGAATACACTGTTAAAACCACGGTCGAGACATTGACGTTTCTTTCCATGTTCTTCTTCAGGACTTCGGCAAATGTTACGAGAGTGACTTAAGTGAGACCACGACCGCTTCATCCCACATCCTTTCAAATTCACATTCAGTATGCAGTCATTCAAAATTATGTCGTGTGAGTTACTACAGTGTCATTAAATGAACTACAAACGAACAAATAAAATTAATGCCTGTGGCAGCAGAGGGACGCAATAACCCTGGGATCGCTGTTTCATATATCGCTCGAGGCATGAACTTTTGTCCGTGTTTTTTGTAAACGGGTGATTTGTAATGGTCCGATTCATACACAGCTTAGCGACATTTAAGGTGCACGGGTTACGTGCGTATCGGACACAAGTCATGAGACAGTTGTTTTATTTGGTGCGAATTTTTACTTTATTTTCTGATTTTTATTATTTTTATTTTCTTATTGTCGCAAGCGTATTCATTTTATATTTGTTCTTAGAAATTAAGGAGTAGGTTTAAATTAAGCAAGGGTAAACGGAGAATATCATCAGTTAGTCTGTTAAAATTTTTCATATGCTCTTAATTGCGCACACGTAGCAGATACGCTTTTGAACTTATCACTTGCCTAGCGATCAACTGTGGCTTCTGTTTTTACACTCGGGTTTTAAGTTTTAATGTTCAACGACTAACCAAAGTTTTTAAATCTTTATGGTGTTATTTATGTAGGTTATGGTGTGCTGGGTTGTGACATGGGTTTCGAGACCTGGGAATACCAATAAGAAGGGTTTACTGGAGGCTGTCCAACAACATACTCCGGTCAAGATTAGAGCCGAATAATTTTCAGTTGCAATGCTTTGAGCATTACTGCTACACAAACTTACTCAGTGACATTCATTTGAAATCAGTCTAGCGACTTTCGGAGATGAAATGTACGAAGGAACAAACGCGACTTCCCTACAAGTGTTCGTGTTATGCAGCTTGTGCAAATGACAATAAAAATGCGAGTTTCATAACGCCTACCGTAGTTGCGATACCGTGCTTCATTTGTGTGAATTTGGACAACCCTCTCTCCATACTGAGATACTTTACTTGGCCTAGGAATTAAGATGCTTGAAGGCATGCTTGGTAAAACAAAAAGTAATTTCCCAGTAATTATCAGCCCTACCTGTTTCATATGTAAATTGCTGGCAGATTTTGTTAGGAAGTGTGAGAAAATTATCTAGAAATGGAAGTGCCATATTTAGCCGGCCTTTTAAGAAATGACCTTAAAATACTTGGGCCTTCCTCCAAGCTTTTTTTTTCAATACTTTCCCAATCTTGTTTCTCGAACTGCGTCTTGTAACAATAACAGAGATAAGTGCGGCCATGAGATTAGGCATATCCGAAGTAACATACCTTCGTCTGTCACGTTGTGAATGATCATAGATTTAACGTCGTACACACACACACGCGCGCGCGCGCGCGCGCGCACACACGCACGCACATATTAAATTACTTACAGGGTGTATCAAAAATGCTTGGACAAACTTCAGGAGTGAGTTCCCCACACCAAAAACGTGGAGAACTTCATATAAATATGTGCCTGTCCGCAAACAGCTTTCGAGGTACAGTCCAGCAACGTGTTGAAATCAGTCCTTTCGGTTTTCCTCTGTGCGGACATTTGAAAGCCCCCGTGTATTCAGCTCCAATTGAAAATCAACAGACGCTTCACAAGAACATTTTTGATGCCTGTCAAACCATTTTCAACAGCTCTGGGACCTTTAGAAACGGTACGCAAGTTCATCAGACGTGCCCATGCATGCATTGATTCATGAGTGAGCGTTTGCTGTGAACTGTGACTTGATAAACAATAACAACTCAAAGGTTATTAAACTGTGAACGTGTGTTTTAAATCCATTATGTCAGTTGTAAGTAAAATATTACATAATTAAAGTATTTGTGTATTGTTATCTTTCAGTTAAAACCCGCTTGTGTCTGAATAAATGTTTATATGACCCTTTTTCTGTGGTTTGATGCGAAAACGTACTCTTGAATTTCGTCCAAATATTTTAGATACATTATACATATGTGTATGTATATGGATCCGGGATAGCGTAGTCGGTATAATGCTGTAGGCTAAGAACTGGAAGACCTAGGAGACAATTCAATTTCCGGCAGGTGAAAGAAAATTTTCTCATCTCGAAAACGTGTAGACCGGCTGTGAAGCCCACCCAGCCCCCACCAGGCTTCGTTTCCTTGGGGTGAAGCAGTCGGGGCATGAAGCTGACCATTTACCTCCGTCTAGTGTCGAGGTTAAGAATAAGGGGAGCACGTGGACAACATTACCTGTATTATGTACATGTGTGTATGTGTGTACTAGAGTGAGAGGGAAGGGTGATATGTATGCATGGTAGGAATTGGTTAGGAGTGAGACGGTTGTGATTTATTTCGACGTACAGTCCCAATGTTCACCCGCAGAAATAATAAAAACTGTTTAGAAGTGGCTGGTAATGCAGCCGAGATTCAAACCGAGTGCCTTCCGAATACAAGGCGTCAATGAATAAAATAATAAATGAATTTGTAAATTCTGATTCGGTGGGAGTGTTTCGAAGTATAAATTACTGCAGTTTACTGTGTAGATGTGCACACAGGGCGTAACATGAAATCTTTTTTTCCAAAACCTGTTCTTACCATAATGCGAGATTTTGTAAGGCCTTGTAAAATACCTGGCATTTTAGAAGGTCCAAGTGGAAAACTTTCAGCCATACAAACAGATGACCTCATCCATATGTTGCAGGCTATTTACTCTCAAGTGTACTAGACATTATGACAGGTTTCTCTTACGAACCTCTTGTTATGTCAACTTTTTTTATGTTACAGGTAGCAGTCATCTTGTATAGACACTCGACGATACCAAGCTTCTCGTTATTTCAGGTGTGTATCCCTCACACTACATACAATATTTAGTGAAGATAAGATATTTTACTAATGCAATGCAGTGCTTAACCTTAGAAGACCGGGGTTGCTGACGGTAGGGGACACTGCAGGCATTTCCAGGCATTTGAACCTTACGTCACGCAGTAGTGTGTTTGTCATAATGATGTTGCTGTATGTAATTGTGATGTAGGCGTATGATTCACAGTTAAGCAATAACGTGTTTTTGACTTTTGACCAATTTAGCTGAACCGATTGCGCTTCTGGCTTCAGGACACCGTCTATTCTGACTACTTCGTTCTTTTCCTCAGTTGCCCTGAGTAAAAGATGTGATGGTACCTCAAATTGGGCTATGATCCCTACCTTCTGAATTATTTCCAGTTAATCACTGACCGATCACCCTACCATTGGATACTGTGTATTCTGCGCTATTAACAGCGTCATTAAACTAAAAAACACGAATTATTTATATGTGACAGTAGTAGAAAACATAACCATAGGTGAGCTGACACATATTTCACGTTTTCCATCATGTCGCTTTTCAGTAAAATACAGCGTTTTGGAGGCTAGCTTTACTTCCTTCATCAATTAAAATACAAAGTTATTAATTATGCTCTGTTGGGTCCACCGGATGGACATACTCTCTGTACCCGGGTGGAGGGCAGTCAGGTCCGAAATATTTCGTGTCTTCAGCAAGAAAACCAATTGTGCTCTCTGTTGAAGATTCATTCCGTGATAAGTGGGCCCCTATTACTGCGACATGGTGCGCCCCATAATTCAGTTCTTCTGGGATGTGAAGTTTTGCCCTTGGGTGAGGGTGAAGCAGTTCTTTTTACCAAGGAAGACAAGTCACTAGGTTCCTTCGAAACGTCTGAACTACTCGCTCAACAACACAGCGTTGCGACACACAAGACTTGCATATTCACCACTTCAGATCTCGCATTCTGTTGTGTGTCACCTCAGTAGCAACAGTCATCAAAAACCTTCAGATTTCTCTTAAATTGAGGACGTTACTTCGGCTTTCAGTGTCAGCTTCGTTACGTGTTGAATATATTCTAGATTTTCGACGTAGGCAGACAGTGCAATCCTGTGTTTGGGGTGAATCGAGAGGAGGGAGGCAGCAGACTGCTTTACTGTGTAGGTCTCGCGGTGGGAATAATAGTGGGGATGAGAAGCATGAGGACCTGTCCGCTTCCCCAGCCATCTATTGACCCTCATGGTGGTAGAACACCTTCAACATATGACGCGACTAAACACCCCAAACCGAAAGTTAACCATTAGACACAGGCTGCGAAACCAAAGTGTGAGGACGTTTGGCAGCAGAATGCTCGAGAGAATATTTCGACGCAAGCGAGAGGAGGTACCAGGAGAATAAGACAATTTTGCAGCGACGGGTTTAGTAATTTGTGTTCTTCGCCAGCTGTTATTAGGATGATGAAATCGAGAAAGATGAGCCGAAGGAGGCGTATAGTACGTACGAAAGTTTTTGATAAACGTGTGCACAATATTGGTATGAAAAATTTATTTTTAGTTTATTTAACGACACCGTCAGATACCCATTTTATATAGTGTCAAATGATTAGATGATAGTGAATAATGAATGGAAAAATTATGTGGCAAGAGATAATGGTTGCCTCATTTAAGGTTGTGTCCTGGAATTTATCTTGGATCGACTGAAGGAAACTAAGAAAAAAAATTATATTCGGTATTCCGGTTGGTATTCGAACCGGGCACCTTCCGATTAGAAGACGGCGTCGTTAGATCTGCCATTCGAGCTAATCTGCTCATTGCTTTCCTCACAAAGTGGGTACGTTAAATTGAAGTTCGTAGGATTTTATTGTCAAAAAGCTTTTGAAGTAGGCCAGCAGAGATAAAATTTATCCAGAGTATTATGGCCTTGTATAATATGACTGCCATAATAGTGTGCCTTGCGCATGACTAAATAGGCGTGTTGTCTTACATTGGTGTAAAGCAAAGAAGTTACACTCTACGTAAGCAAGTATAATTCAATCAATGGACTTTACTGCCTACCATATAAATTTATCCTGCAACACAGTTCAATGCTGTACGTTACCTTGCAGGCCAATGTTAGCCAATCAGCACACGAACGCTTAGTGGCGTCACTGGGTCATAAATGTGTATTTTGATTACCTGAATGTGAAATAAAACTTCTGGTATCATATAATTAACCGTTCAAAGCCCAGTGGTAAATATATGTACCGTGAATTGTCACTTTTATTTTCACACACTGTATTTGTATTTCGTACGCTTGTCACAATAAATGGCGACAAGTTCCCTGAACGACATTAGCAGATTAATATGTGTAATGGGCACGGAGTGTGTTCTCTGTGAAGTAGGAAGTGTACTTTGTGTGTAACTTAGATGAATGTCAGTCTTCAGAGGGGTTATATCTTGTAACTGCAGCTCGATCTGAGCTTTGGCCTCCTCCCTTAAACATCAGTAACAAAATCGCATTGAGACAGTTCCTGCTTAGTGCTACGTGAATGGACGCAGGGCGTGTACTGCTTCGACTGACAGTAAATAATTCCATCTTGCACAGTCTTCTCTGAGAGTTGATAGGTCCCCTTTCTTGAGTTGGTCGACACATTTGCTTTTATAGAACCGACGACTCACTGGAATCTCGGAAGCTCGCTGTTGGACCAAAGAATCAAAACACAGCCTATACTTCCAATCCCTTGTTCCCATCAGGTTCCATTTTGATGTAGGATTTGAGGTTGTCACGTCAAATGTGTTTGGATTGTACCAGCTATTTCTTATTATGACATCGTGTAATCTTATCAGTGGGGATCATCATTTTGGAGGAACAAGTTCCAAGTCCCTTTCAGCCCTGAAGATATATGCAGCACATTTGTTAGAAACGTTGATATCCACCGGTAAGACTGCACAGTACTACGACATACAAGACTTGACCCGTACCCTATCCCTCCGTTCCAAACGTAATACTCGTATTCTTGTTGCCTGTCTGTTTCTCAAACAGTGGTACTTTTTTATAATGAAGGTTTGTTAACGTCACAGGCAAGCCCAAGTTGGGGCGGCCAGCCTCTTGTTTACGGCCAGAACCGCCGTGATGTTTTTAATGTTGTTTCAAACAATGCATTTGGCCATACTACAACAGCTAACTCACGATGACCTGAGAAATTTCTGATTTTGTAGTATCTAAATGCTGTTGGTGGTCGGTCATTCTCTTGATCCATAGACTTGAGAGTCATCAGATTGTAACACCCAGCATTACAGCCATTACTGAAATTATTTAAACTTTACTTGATCTTTAGGATCTGGAGTTCACAGCCCTTTCCATTAGGCATCGGGAATGAGGCGCACCCGTCTTCATGCTGTGATGTTTAATTAATTATCCCTTTAAAGACGAAGCGTATCTGTTTTATATAAGGACTCAGTGCGTGCCGCGCTGTAAACGCTCTCAACTTCGATTATAAAGACCAGTCTCTTAATGTTTTATAAGGCAAAAGTTGCTGTTTGTTCTGAGATCCGTACAAAACACATAAACGTAATGTGGGCACCACGTAGAATTTTTAATGTTAAACCTGGTGGTATGTAAAGTTACAGCTAGGCTTTAAAAGGTTAAAGTGACAACTTTACCATCACTTCTGTCCGGAACTTATAGGAAGTGAAAGAGTTTAACAACAACAACAACAACAACAACAACAAAAGTACATTTGAGAAGGACATTGAAGAACTGGACTCAAGAAAATCATAAAAGTACTTAGGGATAGAAGAGAGCCATGATATACAGCATAAAAATAAGACAGAAAAGTTGAAGAAGGAATACTTGAGGAGACTGAGATTAGTTTGGACACAGAATTAAGTGCAAAGAATAACATAAAAGCAATTGGGCCATTGGCAATACCAGTACTTACAGTTGTGGAATGATTAACTGGCACCAAGAAGAATTGCAAAAATTGGATAGGAAAACAAGAAACCTGCTAACCATCCATGGACAGCATCGCCCAAAGGCAGATGTAGACCGTTTGTATGTTTCCAGAAAATAGGGAGGAAGGGGGCTGATGCAGTTATAAGAAGCTTACATAATAGAAATTGCAAAACCGATGGACTACGTAGACAGTACTGAAGATTCACTTATATAAATTGTTGGAACGCAGCAAAACAACACTAAATCAGCAATGTTACACACAGCCAGAAGCCTCAGGACAGAACTGCAGAAAGGAACAAGACAAATAAAGGACAGCATAGCAGAGAAGACAACAGAAAGATGGCAGAGGAAAGCGGTGCATGAACAATTTCCACGTAACTTAGATGAAAAACTGGTGGAAAATGAACACTCATATCTATAGCTAAAATTTGGAAACATTAAGGGAGAAACAGAAAGTACAATAGTGGCAGCACAAGACAAAGCAATTAGTAAAACTATTTTAAAAATAAATATTGAAGGAAGAAGTTGACAGTAAATGGCAGTTATGTAAACAACGTGAAGAAACTATTGACCACCTATCCTCAGGATGCCCCATTTTGGCAAAGAATGAGTACTTAAGGAGAGACGATAAAGTTGGTGTACATTTACGTCACTTAATATGCAAAGCACTAGGCATCGAAAGGACGGATAAATGGTATACACACACACACACACACACACACTCGAACCAGTGTGTGAACATGAAGATGTGACAGTGTTATGGAATCACTACAGACACAGATGTTACAGCAAATAGGCCAGATATAATAATTTAAAAAAAGAGAAAACATGCATGCTGATAGATGTGGCAATACAGCGGACAGAAACGTCACACAAAAGGAAGCAAAAAATAAACTAAAATACAAGAGTTTGTGTATAGAGATACAATGAATGTGGAACATGAAATGTGTGATTATACCCGTGGTAATTGGAGCCACCGGAATAGTAACAAGAGGTTTAAGGAAAAATTTAGAAACCATACCAGGAAAACATTCAATAGATTCGCTACAGAAGACAGCTATATTTGGAACATCACACATAATTCGGAAAGTATAGCAGTCTGAAACTTGATTCCTAAGCGGTGGGGATCACGGCTGGTTCAAGAGAGCTACCAGGGAGAAATGGCCGGTGACAAGAGACAACATAACAGCAACAACAGCAACAAAACCAACTAGCTAACAAAGTCCGCGGAACGTAGTCTTTCTTGAGAAGGTACTAGTCGCTTAGCTACTCATGAAATTCTCCCATGAAATTCTCCGCCGTTTATGAAACTGAGCGGTTTTATAAACATCCCATTACTTTTCTTTGTCCCTTAACGGGTTCCTGTGAACATGCTGGTGAACCTCAGGGTTTATTATTATTATTATTATTATTATTATTATTATTATTAAACAGTATGCTTGCAATCCTAACCACTATCACGGCTACTTATCATTAAACGCTCAAATGTGCCTGAGGCCGAAACATGTTGTTTTCTGCCCAGTAGCAGTATCGATAGAAATAGAATATGTGAAGACACGAGTCAGGTAAATGATTGCAGGAGACGAACGGCACGTAAGCTGAGGAGTAGCGCCGCCGTTTTTATACTTGATGTCCGCTAATTGAACTCTCAGGTCGGACGTTGCCCTCAGTCACGCAGTGTTTGGGAGTAGTTAACAGAATTCAGTGAAGACGCTTACAGCCCTCCTCACAAATGAATGCATGTAAGAAGGTATGCACATTGTAAACACACTTCACGTGAAAGTAAAGTCGCTCCTGCATCTAAACAACACATCACTGGGGAATGTAGATGATTCTACATGCATTCATAACCAATGTTCCCCCTAAGCCGCGCGGGTGCGCAGCGCGCGGTAACTGGAATGCTCCCGCCCACACTGAATTGTTGCCTCGCAGCTAGAATTTTTTAATTTTCATTGTAAATATTCTTATTATGCATATTACAAGTACTTTTGAAGTGCCGCGCAGCCTTCAGGTTGTGTAAAAATTTTGTGCTCAGAGCAATAGCGGCCCGCGCAGCTGTAAAAACAAATTAGGGGGAATATTTTTCGTAACCACTGCAACAGACGGAAGTGAGTGATCTGCCTCACTCTTCCGCCGCTTTACCACCCGAGGGTGGCCCATCGCACACTAGGCAGTGTGGGCCCCATAGTCGATCTGGAAGGAGTAACAAAACTAAGTAGTCTTTATATTGATCCTTCTTCAAAATTTTGTGTTTATATACAAATTGGTGCTTATTATAACACGATGTAGCTGTAGCCATGGGAATAATTCTTTGGAAAGAAAAAGTCTAATGCGAAAGGAAAATACAGCACTTACAGTTGTCCGTGAACTCTTGCTTTCCTTGAAGCCGGATTTTAAACCAGTGTCACTTTTTCGCGTCTTCGGTTTTATTTATCTTTTCTCTCGGCCTTTGTTTTCTCACTGGTCTTTGTACTTTTGTATTCTTTTCATCATCATCCAGGAATGTGGCACCAAGGAGACTGGTGTAGGGATGCACCTCTAGACTGCCCGTGTCCGGAGTTATCCAATTCAATTCTCAGGCGGGCTATCATCTGTTATTATCACTGACATTATTTATGTTTTTTCCCGTTGCCTGCGATCACAAGGTCTTCACATTTACTACGGCTACATGCTCATACTATTAGCCCTTGTGTAGGCCTTGATTTGTAGCAGAGACTAGCCTGCAGGTAGGTGTAAAGTATTC
The DNA here is from genome assembly GCA_013340265.1 of Coptotermes formosanus. NCBI lineage: Eukaryota > Metazoa > Arthropoda > Insecta > Blattodea > Rhinotermitidae > Coptotermes > Coptotermes formosanus. Next base: position 3,072,888 of record BLKM01012995.1, on the reverse strand, counting down.
GTTGTGTTGCATTAAGCATTCGCCCTATGTAGTGCAAGACACACGTTTCGGATAAAAGTGTTATATTTTAATGCCATGTAGTCATCTTTGTAAAATGAAACAGCTTTGATAAATATTTGATAAAGTTCTGTTTCATCTTTGTACAGAGTATTATTTTGAACAGATAGAGTAAAATTACATTAGTCCGAAAACTTTCAGTGCCGTTCTGTGAATTGCGAAATCTAGTCGAATATATTTCGGGGCTTTAGGAGATTAAATATGCAGGCGGTCCCAAATAATGTTATTATGATAATGCGCACTCTGTCCCCTAAGAAGTGTGTCAGAGGTGTTTATTTGCATCATAATAATTTTTAACTATTTAAATCCCGGTGGTAGTTACGTGTACCACCTTCCGTGACACGAAGATACACTGCATTTTGCTATGCAGTGTATGCATGCGCTTCGTATGATTTTCGGTAATTGTCGGTGGGTCCTATTAACAGCGTTCCACAGATTGTCTTTATAATGGACTGTGTTCTTTGAGAGATAAGAACGGAACTTTATGAAGTGTTAATTCAGTGATAAAATTAAGGTGAATTATTTTCGTATTCATTGTCCCATTTGACATGTATTCAATGTGGATATATAAATACAAAACCGTCAGATAGCCAACAATATATGTTTTGTTATTCTATATAGATTAAAAACAGAGCATCTATATATAATAACAATATATATATATAATAACAAAACATATATAGTTGGCTATCTGACGGTTTTGTATGTACATATACATAACGTGAATTGTTTTTAAGTGTTGATGCCCTACCGCACAGTGGACACTCCGTCTCGATTATAAGCACTACTTGTTTGTGCTCTGTAGGGAAATACACAGCTGTTTGTCATGAGAACCATATGAAACACACAAATACACAGGCAGAATGCAGGATTTTGGAATCCTAACCCAGTTGTACCTGAAGTAACCACTTGGCTTCAAAGGGTTATTCGTAGACATAACGGTAAATTAGGACTGCTCCAGCAGAAGTGCATTTCCGTGGAGTCAGAAGCATTGCTACATTTTTCACTGTGAGTAGCAGAATTGGCTTGGGTGTGGATGGTATAAAGGTGCTTTGTTTGCATGTGTCGGAGAAGTCAGTAGGGTTGACTGTCTCTAGACACTGTGTCTGGAACAGTAAATGCACAGTGTGGCAAACATAAATTCCATTGCTCGTAGTTTATTTAGTGACGCTGTCAGTAGCGCAGACTATATTGCATCGAATGATTGGACGATAGTGGATAATGAGTTGCAAATGATGTGTTAGCGGGCCGCCGCGGTCTGATTTAAGCTACTGTATCGGCATTTGTCTGGAGCGACTGAGGACAGCCACAAAGAAGTGAGGAAAGTCGGTGTGCCGGAGGACGTTCGAACCAGCTATCTCCCGAGTATAAGTAAAGGGGTGTTGCCGGTTGAGTCAAACTGCTCGGTAACTTAGCTTTTGGTAATTGCCATTAAATAATGTGTTATTTGGTTGGTAGCGATAAGATTTCTGGGAACCTATGCTCTCTCTCTCTCTCTCTCTCTCTCTCTCTGTTTCGTTCTTGGAACACGTGGGCCTCTCTTTAAAGGTCAGTACAAGTTTATGGAACAACAAGTTTGGAAATGAGTCGTAGTTTAAACAATTGTGGTTAATTTTATACAGTGACTGTTTGTCTGCTGATAACGTGCTGTATAGGATTACTGTAAACTTCGTATTCCCCTGTAAGCCGAACGTCGATTTTTATAGTTCTGCAGATCCCATTGCCGATGGTGTCGGATAAAGCCCACTTTGTGGTGAAGAACTTTGTGATAACGCCCTTACTGCGCTACGTTCAGGGTTTGTTCCTTGCCATATGCTTTTTCTAAATGAACCGTATTTGGTTAAATGTCAATATCTAAACATGCGTTGAATAGCAGTTAATTTGGTCTTCATTTTGTACCATGTGTAATTTGTTGTATGATGTGATGTTTCTTAGAAAATATATAGCCTAAAGTTCTGTTTCAGGTAGACGTAAAACAGAGATTGTGTATACAGATTAGTGTGAGATATTCATGTAAACTGAAGGACAAAGACTGCGTTCTGAGTTTGCGTACATTGTATGCACTTTGTGCACAGAACGCACACAAAGGCGCAGTGTAGGCTAAACAGGGATTTACATGTGTTATTTGCAGCTGGTTTTGACATTCCCTGCTGAGCGATCTTGTACTGCTGCAGACACAAGTTGCTGGTATTATGTGCTTGAATTCTTCAGGAGTTTCGTAGAGCAGAATGTGGGAAGGTGCTGCTTCGCAAAAGCATTTGATCTGTGAAGGAAATTTTTTAATATAAGATCATTAAACCTCTAGATTTTGTTTCGAGCGAAGTGGGGTGCATGTGGGTTTTTATCTTACCGATATGTACATTTTTGTGTTACACGCACTATTTTTTATAAGAAGAGGTGTTTTAACAAAATTTATGAAGATCAGTTTGTGCTATCAGAGGCTCGAACTCCCGGCTGAAAATCTGAGCTTTTAGCCACTACACCAACGTGCTGTGCTTATTGGGATCGTGGGAATGTATCCAAGTGCCTGTTTTTCCTTAGGATTATGACTTAAAACATTTATTACTTAAAGACAAAATCAGTTTTTGGATTTGTCATTACCTATAAACTTACTGTTTTTTAATAACAGTTTAGGCTTCAGAACCCTGTGATTCCACCATAGTGTAGTTGGTATAAGGACTACTCTAGAACCTAGGTGTCCCCAGCGGGGGTGAAAGATTTGTCTCTTCTGTAAAAGGTTGAGCCTGGGTACGGGGCCCACGCTGTTTCGTGGTTGTTTGGTACCTAGGGCTCCTTACTTTGGGGTAAAGCAACCTGAACGGGAAGCTGGCCACTCACTCCATCTAGCGCCGAGTTTAGGAATGGGTGGATATGTACCTTTGTCCCGCCATATGCTTTCGGGGCTTTTATTACCTTCGCCAGGTTTCGCGGAGTAGTGTGGGAAACCGCTGGTTTACTGTGTTGACGTCACAGGTACGTGTGTATTGAATTTTGATAGGCTATTATCATTCTCTGGTGCTTTCAGCAAAACACCATAGATGTCAGTTTATCGGAGAATGTGGCAATATTTTTTACTAAACATCACGTTCGGATCTGTGTAGCCGTCAGAAAGCACGTAGCATCCCATGCATGCCTGAGTTCTCTTCGTCGGAAAGTTGTAATCGATCTCCGATTAGCTGCATACGTGGTTAGGGATCCCCCCACTTCGTACATCCATGTCGGTTACCAGGTAGAATGAACATGCACCCTCTGCGTTACATGAATAAATTCATAGCACGTACTAGCAGGAAATCAACTATAATGGGACGGGCCTAATAATTTGCGTAAAGTGAATGCAAAATAAAAAGCTATATCCGCAAGTATCGTCCCCGAAAATACTGAACAATTTCTCCTGAAATTTGATGTCATTTTGTGACGTTCTGCTCTTCGTATTTCACCAAATGTCTATACATATTTCTTAACTCCTTCGTAAGAGCAAATGTCAAACCTGTTGGAGCCTTTGATGTTCAACATTTTGCATAAATGTTGCAGTATGATCTGTATTAACTAACTAACTAAGTAACTAACTAACTAATTCCACGGAGCAGAGGCCTTCTTGAGAGGCTGATAATTTCTCAGCTAGTCAAGAAATTCCCGGCATTTTATGGAACCCGAAGGCTCATTACCGGATTCACAAGAGCCCGCCACCTGTCCCTATCCTGAGCCAGCTCAATCCAGTTCATGCCTCCCCCCCCATCCCACTTCCCGAAGATCCGTCTTAATATTATCCTCCCACCTACGCCTGGGTGTCCAAAGTGGTCGCCTTCCCTCGATTCTCCCCACCAAAATCCTGTATGCACCTCTCTCCTCCCCCATACGTGCCACATGCCCCGCCTATCTCATTCTTCTCGATTTGATTACCCGAATAATATTTGGTGATGAGTACAGGTGATTAAGTTCCTCGTTATGTAGTCTTCCCCACTCCCCTGTCGCCTCGTCCCTCTTAGGCCCAAATATCCTCCTCAGCACCCTATTCTGGAACACCCTCAGTCTTTGTTCCTCCCTCAGTGTGAGAGACCAAGTTTCACACCCATACAAAACAACAGGTAAAATTATAGTTCTGTATACCCTAACCTTTGTGTTTTTGGATAGAAGCCTAGAAGGCAAAAGATTCTGCACCGAATGATAGCAAGCATTCCCCTACTTCAATCTGCTCTTAATTTCTTCATGAATGGAGTTTCGATTCGTTAGGGTTGCTCCCAAATATTTGAATTCTTCCACCCTGTCAAAGGATTTATTATCTATCTGTATGTTGTGATTGTGTCGTGCATTCTGATTTCGAGACATGACCATGTACTTAGTTTTCTCAGCATTTACTTCCAGACTAATCTCCTTACTAGCAATCATTAAATCTTCTGCATTTTTCTTTATACTGTGTATGCTTCCGCCCAATATATTAACATCATCAGCTTCTGGTTTATGCTGATGATGTTAATATATTG